>NHOR01000099.1:0-18214 GCA_002287245.1 Trypanosoma congolense | reverse complement strand
CCGTTTTAAAAATTTTTTTTTTCAAGTTTTTTTTTTCGGGTTAGGGGCCCTGGGGGGAGGGTGCATTTCGGGTTAAGTAACCCGGAATGTCGCCATAGGCCATTTTTGACGGTTAAATACCCCTATATAAAAATAAAAAAAAACAGCTGCGCAGGGTCCGGCACTACTTCCGGGTTAGGGTCACCGTTTTAAAAATTTTCACTATTTTTCAAGTTTTTTTTTCGGGTTAGGGGCCCTGGGGGGAGGGGTGCATTTCGGGTTAAGTAACCCGGAATGTCGCCATAGGCCATTTTTGACGGTTAAATACCCCTATATAAAAATAAAAAAAAACAGCTGCGCAGGGTCCGGCACTACTTCCGGGTTAGGGTCACCGTTTTAAAAATTTTGCACTATTTTTTCAAGTTTTTTTTTTCGGGTTAGGGGCCCTGGGGGGAGGGGTGCATTTCGGGTTAAGTAACCCGGAATGTCGCCATAGGCCATTTTTGACGGTTAAATACCCCTATATAAAAATAAAAAAAAACAGCTGCGCAGGGTCCGGCACTACTTCCGGGTTAGGGTCACCGTTTTAAAAATTTTTCACTATTTTTTCAAGTTTTTTTTTCGGGTTAGGGGCCCTGGGGGAGGGGTGCATTTCGGGTTAAGTAACCCGGAATGTCGCCATAGGCCATTTTTGACGGTTAAATACCCCTATATAAAAATAAAAAAAAACAGCTGCGCAGGGTCCGGCACTACTTCCGGGTTAGGGTCACCGTTTTAAAAATTTTGCACTATTTTTTCAAGTTTTTTTTTCGGGTTAGGGGCCCTGGGGGAGGGGTGCATTTCGGGTTAAGTAACCCGGAATGTCGCCATAGGCCATTTTTGACGGTTAAATACCCCTATATAAAAATAAAAAAAAACAGCTGCGCAGGGTCCGGCACTACTTCCGGGTTAGGGTCACCGTTTTAAAAATTTTGCACTATTTTTTCAAGTTTTTTTTTTCGGGTTAGGGGCCCTGGGGGGAGGGGTGCATTTCGGGTTAAGTAACCCGGAATGTCGCCATAGGCCATTTTTGACGGTTAAATACCCCTATATAAAAATAAAAAAAAACAGCTGCGCAGGGTCCGGCACTACTTCCGGGTTAGGGTCACCGTTTTAAAAATTTTTCACTATTTTTTCAAGTTTTTTTTTTCGGGTTAGGGGCCCTGGGGGGAGGGGTGCATTTCGGGTTAAGTAACCCGGAATGTCGCCATAGGCCATTTTTGACGGTTAAATACCCCTATATAAAAATAAAAAAAAACAGCTGCGCAGGGTCCGGCACTACTTCCGGGTTAGGGTCACCGTTTTAAAAATTTTTCACTATTTTTTCAAGTTTTTTTTTTTCGGGTTAGGGGCCCTGGGGGGAGGGGTGCATTTCGGGTTAAGTAACCCGGAATGTCGCCATAGGCCATTTTTGACGGTTAAATACCCCTATATAAAAATAAAAAAAAACAGCTGCGCAGGGTCCGGCACTACTTCCGGGTTAGGGTCACCGTTTTAAAAATTTTTCACTATTTTTTCAAGTTTTTTTTTTCGGGTTAGGGGCCCTGGGGGGAGGGGTGCATTTCGGGTTAAGTAACCCGGAATGTCGCCATAGGCCATTTTTGACGGTTAAATACCCCTATATAAAAATAAAAAAAAACAGCTGCGCAGGGTCCGGCACTACTTCCGGGTTAGGGTCACCGTTTTAAAAAATTTCACTATTTTTTCAAGTTTTTTTTTTCGGGTTGGTGTGTGTGGGTTTTATGGAGTTCGCGGGGTAAGGGGCGAAGGAAGGGGGAAAAGGAAGAGAAAAAAAGGGAGGGGGGGGGAGGGGGGGGGCGCGCGGCCGTAGGTCGCGCGCAGACGGAGACGCACACACACGCACCATGAGGGTCATCCGACCCCCCGCCCAGGTTCCCGCAGTATACGGCAGCCCTACCACACCGCACCCAAAAAGGGTGCGTGCGCATAGGGCGCTGTAACTGGGAGCTTCTCATACCAATATAGTACAGAAACTGTTCTATTATTTTTTTTTTTTTTTTTTTTTTTTTTTTTTTTTTTTTTTTTTTTTTTTTTATATTAGCTGCCCCGACCTCCGCAGCTAACTGTGGTCACCCTTTGTTGACCTCCATATCCCCCCGGACTATGCGGGGCACCAGTGTGATCTCTAGGATCACTGGCCACTTACGTGACCGTCATTGTTGAGAGGGGTGGTTCCTTTTCTCTCTTTTTCTCCGCTTATTTCTTTCTCTTTTTCCATTCTTTACTCTTTTTCTTTACCAGTTTTTACAGCTGTGTACCCACCCCATACCCTTATATAACATTCATATTACACATAATTTTGCATAATCATTTTTTCTATATAACATTAGATAAAATTTCGCAAGTCTCAGTATTTCATTTCATTTTTCCATTTTTTCTTTTCTTTTCTTCTTTTCTTTTAATTACATTCTTTCGGTGGGGTTGGGTACCCTGCTGTCTATCTATACATCGGGGAGTGTGAGGGCTCCCCCTCCGTAGGAACGGACCACCCGGTACACATGGACGTTCCCACGGAGAACTGACGTCACTAACTCGGCTGTGATACCATCAAAGGCCGAGGTGACAGTCAGTCGGTGGTCCTGGCCACGCAGCACGCGGTGCAGCCAGTCCCGACTTTTCCCATATATAGCTCCATTCGTCAACATGACGAAGGGAGCAAAGGCTAGACCGTTTTGTATGGCCCAGTAGCCGTACTTCCGCTCCTTCTCTTGGTAGCGGACTACTGCCGCCTTCATGGGATCCAAGGCGGTAGCCTTCCCAGAGCCTGTGGTGGGTGCACCGGTCGTCACCCGTCCTGGGTACGTAACCGTGAGGTCCGTCACGGCGTACGTATCCAGCCCCGCAATGAGGATGTCCGGTCTCCTCTTGCTTGCCTCATGGAGGTGTGGTTCCGTAGCACACTGGAACCCACACAACCGGAGGTTGTTAGCGAACACGGCATTGAGCATGTCGTGTCGTAACTGACGGGGTTTGTTGTGCACCCTGGTGCAAGTGTGGACGTGGTGGTTGGACGCGTCCTCACCACACAAGCACCGGGTGCCCTCCGGCAGCACACGCATGAGCAGACGCTCACGCATGTACACAGTGAAGGTGGCATCGTCCACCCGTACCTGGGCGTCGGTGAGGGGCCTGCCAGCTCCAGCTGCGCTGTTGGCCGTGAACACCAGACGATCAGCACCCCCAAGGGTGGCGTAGAGGTCGTCCCTACGGTGTTGCTCGACTTCCAACGCCAGCTGTTGCTGCCGGCCCTTCTCACCAACACTTTGGTGGGCGTATTCTGCTACCTCCGCTTGCCTTCTGATACCGCAGCCTCCCATGCTAATGGGGAGGGCTGCGATGTCCCTAGCACGTTGGGACAACCGCTCACCCAGGATGTGTTCCATCATTTGGGTGGTGCGGTCATCATACCAGGCTGCTGCCTCCTGTGTGTGCCGCGCCGCATGGTTGCGGAGGAGGAATGTTATCCTCGGTGCCGCTGACAACGACAGGACCCTCCACTTGGTCCTAAGGTGGAGGGGGAGCTCCACGAGGGCTTGGAAGAGGCGGTCTGTTTCTTTAGCCTTTTCCTGTACGGCCTCGCGGATGAGGGGGCTCTCGGGATCGGGCGCTATGTACGCCCCCAGGACCCGTGCGCACGGCTTCACTGTTCCCGCTGTGAAGCCCGTAGCGCCTGACCGCTCTATGACTTCGGTCTTGTCGTTGTTCATGACAATGCCTAGGTCCTCCATTGCCTGAGCGGTGGCCTCGCATACCTCCTGCAGCTTCTCGGGCGGTGCTGCAATGGTCACGTCATCGAGGTATGCCGTGATGGCGGCCTCCGGGTAAGATTCCTGCAGCTCCCGGAGGGAGGCCAGGGTCCCTATGGAGAACAGCAGGGGTCCGAGCACCATTCCTTGCCGGACTCCCCGTGTAGACGCCCAGGTGTGTCGTAGAGTTCCACCCTCATAGAACCCTACCACACCCGGTGTCCCCAGGAGCAGGTTTGTGATGCTCCACAAGGGGCACCACTGGGCTGTAGCGTACAGCGCCTCAAGGATTTTACGCCGGCTTATGGCGTTATACGCGTTGCGACCGTCCAGCATGGCCAGACTTCCCATGCGGTCCAGGTCGGCTCGTATCTTGGCGATGGCCTCTTCAATACGGCCACCGACGCCATACTGTATGGATTTGAACTGGGCGTCTATGACTTTCGTCACCCGGGTGATTGCCAGGTGGGACGCCAGCTTTGCCCATACACTCTCCGCTCCAATCGGCCGGTATTTCCCGTTCGGCTTCTTGAGGACGGTGAGTCTTGTGGCTCGTAGGCGGTGTGCGACTTCCTCCGGGACATCGGCGTTGATGATGTCCCGGACCACCGCCGCCACTTCCATTCTCAACGCGGCATCGAGGGTGAGTGGGTACAGGAGTTCCCTGGTCCACCCATCCAGTCCTGGTGCAGCACCGCGTGAGAGCCGGCGGGCGATAATCCTCGCCACTTCCTCAGGGTCCACAGCCACGATCCCCGGCTGGTTGACCGGTGGCCTAGGGAGGGGCCTGTACTGGATCCCTGGCACCTCTTCTTTTGGGTACAGCTCGTCTATTTTCCGGGTCATCTCGGAGCTGTACACCACCGGCTGGGACGGTTCAGCCGTGAGGAGTTTTGCCGCTTTCCCCGTGGCGCTGAGGAGGCATAGGGTTTCCACCCTCTTTGTTATCCGCTGCTTCTCCTCCTCCTCCTTATCCGACTGCTGCGCCCTTGGCAGTGGGGAACATGCCTCCTGCTGCCGCCTGGCCTTAGGTGGGGGACCCTGGTGTAAGTGGGTCCGCACTAGGTCCAGGAGCAGTACCTGGCGGGTATGGCGCTCTCTCTGTGCTGAGGCCGAATACCCGAGGAGGACTGTGCGGCAAATTTCCAGCCATTGCGGCCACTCCTTCTTGTGGAGGTACCGCTTTGTGGGGATTTGTTCCTGGAGCCATGGGCTCTGCTCCAGGTCCAGCAACGTCGTCGCATCCCACTGGCTGGTTAGTGGCAACCTTTGTGGTACCGGTCGCGCCGGTACCTTGGCCGCGGTGCTGCTCCCGCTGGCCTCGGTTGCCTCCCGCTCGGCAGCCCGTTTCTGCCGGATGTTCTCCTTCCGCGAGTGGTAGTGCCCGCAGTTGGGAACATGCGTCGTCCTTGCTCTGTCCGACGCCGGGATTATATAGGAGCACGTTTCACACCGTACCAACCCATGTTGGAGGAGGGTGTCGTTGGACAGGGCTCTGCGCTCCTCCTCCTGGTGTGTGCCGTGTATGTGGGACTTGAGTCCTTCCCACCGGCGTGCTCCTTCAAATTCCGCACCGCAGTCTGCCACGGGGCATAGGTAGGCTTCTTGCCGTGGTAGGTTCTCATTGTGCGAGAACTGCGGTGTGGGGAGGACTTCAGCCTGGGGGTTCTCTTCCCCAGTGCTGTCGCTGTGGTTGTTGCTGTTGTTTTCTTCCTGGGTGTGGCCTGGGGATCGGAGGCCATACACCCGTCGACCGGTATTGTCTACCATTCCCAAGTTGCTGATGTTGGTATTGAGGGTCTTCGAACGCTGCGTCTGCTGTTGTCGCTGTTGTTGTGCGGGTGCGGTCGCCTCGACGTTGCTGAGGTTTTCTTCCTGCTCGTCCCACAGCTCGTCTAGCGTCACCAGGTCCTCCTCCTGGCGACGGTAGATACACAGTACGACCTTGCGGGGGTCGACTGTGGCGTCGCTCACGGTGTGTTTGACCATCCCATCGATGATGTCCCACCGTCGCCGCTTTTTGACGGTGCGAGGGATGGCTGCCACCACGTGGGTTGGCGTGGCGGCTATAACGGCTCCGACCAGCTCGTAGGTCGCGGAGCCGTTACCGTGAGGCAAGAGGATATCGGCCGGTATCCTCTTGAGGCCCACCTGTTCTTCACCCCATAGCCCGATCTCGAGGGCCACTGCGTCACCAAAGGTCCTAGCGGTGACCAGTGCGGTGGCTAGCGGGTGGTGGGCCGGGCCTCCCAACGGTCCTACGCATGGGACCGTGGGGTCCAGGGCCTCCTCTGAATACGCTGCCGCTAGTTGTCCGTGCGACAGCTCTATAGGTGCGCGTTTGGTCGGCTGCACCTTGAGGAGTCCTAGGTGTGGTCGGGCACTTTGCTGTTGCTCCGTGTTCCCTTCCGACCGACCACACCGCCTGCACTGCCATGCTTGGACCATGGCTGCCTGGAAGCAACGGGTTATACCTGGGTCGACGCTCCCCAGGGCTTCCAGGACGGTGGCAGGTGCCGTCGGCAGGCTAAGCTGCAGGCCTTGGACCAGGGCCTGTGTGGCCTGCCTTGACGGCTGGGTGTAGCATTGCCGCACCATGGGATGGAAGGTCTTCTCTTCCTCCAGGTGCGACAACACGGACACCACGGCCGAGACCGCGCAGGAGGGGCCAACGAACTGGACCTTGTCCGTGTCCCGTTGGAGGCTGTACGGCAGGAGCCTCCCTTCCTGCGGGTGTTGTTCCCTGCAATGCTGCAGGGTCACTGCCTCTTGCGGGTTTGCATACCCGCAGGCCGGGCAGTGAAACCGCCCGTTTCCTTGGAAGCATGTATTCCACCAATGCTTCCGTACTTGGAGGAAACGGCGATATAAGTTGTGTCGTATTTTAGTTTCTGCAGCCCATAATTCCTCTATCTTCCCTTCCAGTTCGAAGGGGTTGGGCACCATTGGGGCCTTCATTTGCTGCTGTGGCTGCTTCTTCTTCGTATTGGTTTGTGGAGTTTCCTTTGTCGGGTGCTTCTTCGGCGGTACCTTTCGGTTCTGTTGTGGTTGCTGGGCTATTTCTGCCCGTGTTAGCGTCTTTGTTGTTTCCTTTGTCTTTGGCGGTAGCTCCATATTATGCTTTTGTTGTTTCCGTATTTGTTGCTGCCGCTGTGGTTTCGGCATGCCTTGTTTGTTGTGTGGCTGCTGCCTTAACGCTTTCTGCTGCACCTGTGCCTGCTTACCGGACCTAGGTGCCTGGTGCTTAGCGACTGGCTGCTTTGTGTCAGCTCTTCCGTTCTGTGTTGCCTGCTGCTTCCTATGTAACTGCTGCAGGACTGCCTTAACCGTTGCTTCAATGATGGTACTCAACCGTTGTTGGTCCGTTAGGGCTGGCAGGGAGCCAAAGACTTTGCGTGTTATTGTCTTCTCATCGGTTCTTGCCGTTATCCCTTTTATTTCTTGTTCTACCTTTTGGTTTTGTTGTGTCTGCTGGGCCATATGAGCCCACTTCTGCTTTTTTGTCATTTCCTTTACATTTGGCATCGTTTCTTGCTTACATTCTCCTTGTTTTTGCGTGTTTAGCTTATTTTTACATGAATTTTCCCGTAACAGTTTCTGTTTGTTTTGCACCACTTCGCACTGTTCAGGCCTTGTTTTTTGGTCCAAAACGGCTGACTTCCCAAGTGCGGCTGAGTGTCCGCCACGTTTGTTACTGTGTACCTGTTGTCCAACGGCCTTGGTAGTTGCTTCCGTGGTGTTTGCCCATTTCTGGTTTTTTCGGGATAGTGGGGAACCAGAGGTTTTATGTTTCAGTATCTTCTCATCGATTCTTGCCGTTATCCCTTTTATTTCTTGTTCTACCTTTTGGTTCTGTTGTGTCTGCTGGGCCATATGAGCCCACCTCTGCTTTTTTGTCATTTCCTTTACATTTGGCATCGTTTCTTGCTTATATTCTCCTTGTTTCTGCGTGTTTAGCTTATTTTTACATGAATTTTCCCGTAACAGTTTCTGTTTGTGTTGCACCACTTCGCACTGTTCAGGCCTTGTTTTTTGGTCAAAAACGGCTGACTTCCCAAGTGCGGCTGAGTGTCCGCCACGTTTGTTACTGTGTACCTGTTGTCCAACGGCCTTGGTAGACGCTTCCGAGGTGGTATTTGCCCATTTCTGGTCTTTTCGGGATGGTGGGGAACCGGGGTCTTTATGTATTAGTATCTTCTCACCGGTTCTTGCTATTATCCTTATTATCTTGTGTTTTGCTTTTTGGTTCTGTTGTGTTTGTCGGGCTATTTGAGCCCATGTCTGCTTTTCTGTCGATTCTTTTACATTTGGCATCGTTTCTTGTTTATATTCTCCTTGTTTTTGCGTGTTTAGCTTATTTTTACGTGAATTTTCCTCTAACCGTTTCTGTCTGTGTTGCACCACTTCGCGCTGTGTACACCTTGTTTTTTGGTCAAAAACGGCTGATTTCCCAGGTGCGGCGGAGTGTCTTCCATGTTTGCTACTGTGCACCTGTTGCACGACGGCCATTGTTATTGTTTCAACGAAATCTTGCAACCATTTTTTCTGTTTTTCTGAGGGGGTCGCAAAAAACACATGTCTTTCATCATGCATGCTACCGTTGTGCTGTTGCACAGTAACATGAAACTTTTTTTCCGACAAAAATTCTGCAGCATTTCCCCTAGACCTTTCTGACCGTCTGTTTGCCTGGCCGTCAGCCAGGCAACCAGACCAAATTTCCGGCGCCTTCGCGTCCGATGGGCGGCGCTCCCCATCATGAACCCTACCTTCCTTTTCAGAAGAAACCCTGGTTCCCACAGTATGCGGCCGGGAATCCGCCGCACACCCATAGGGGTGGGCGGGGAACCGCAACTGGGAGCTTCTCATACCAATATAGTACAGAAACTGTTCTATTATAAGCTTTAGTTGAAAGCCGTTTGACGCCCAGAATTTGTCCGACACCCGGAGGTTGTAGCCACTTGAGGGGTTTAGGGGTGTGACACAATTTTGGGGGGGGTCCCTGCATGCTACCATTGGGGGGGTCCACCCCGGGAAAAATGACCCCCCCAAAAATGGCTGTAGTCCATTTGTGAATGTTAAATACCCCTATATAACTGTCGAGAATAGCTTCTGCGCAGGTTGTGGCACTTCTACCGGGTTAGGTTTACCGTTTTAAAAATTTTTCACTATTTTTTCAAGTTTTTTTTTTCGGGTTAGGGGCCCTGGGGGGAGGGGTGCATTTCGGGTTAAGTAACCCGGAATGTCGCCATAGGCCATTTTTGACGGTTAAATACCCCTATATAAAAATAAAAAAAACAGCTGCGCAGGGTCCGGCACTACTTCCGGGTTAGGGTCACCGTTTTAAAAATTTTTCACTATTTTTTCAAGTTTTTTTTTTCGGGTTAGGGGCCCTGGGGGGAGGGGTGCATTTCGGGTTAAGTAACCCGGAATGTCGCCATAGGCCATTTTTGACGGTTAAATACCCCTATATAAAAATAAAAAAAAACAGCTGCGCAGGGTCCGGCACTACTTCCGGGTTAGGGTCACCGTTTTAAAAATTTTGCACTATTTTTTCAAGTTTTTTTTTTCGGGTTAGGGGCCCTGGGGGGAGGGGTGCATTTCGGGTTAAGTAACCCGGAATGTCGCCATAGGCCATTTTTGACGGTTAAATACCCCTATATAAAAATAAAAAAAAACAGCTGCGCAGGGTCCGGCACTACTTCCGGGTTAGGGTCACCGTTTTAAAAATTTTGCACTATTTTTTCAAGTTTTTTTTTTCGGGTTAGGGGCCCTGGGGGGAGGGGTGCATTTCGGGTTAAGTAACCCGGAATGTCGCCATAGGCCATTTTTGACGGTTAAATACCCCTATATAAAAATAAAAAAAAACAGCTGCGCAGGGTCCGGCACTACTTCCGGGTTAGGGTCACCGTTTTAAAAAATTTTGCACTATTTTTTCAAGTTTTTTTTTTTCGGGTTAGGGGCCCTGGGGGGAGGGGTGCATTTCGGGTTAAGTAACCCGGAATGTCGCCATAGGCCATTTTTGACGGTTAAATACCCCTATATAAAAATAAAAAAAAACAGCTGCGCAGGGTCCGGCACTACTTCCGGGTTAGGGTCACCGTTTTAAAAATTTTGCACTATTTTTTCAAGTTTTTTTTTTCGGGTTAGGGGCCCTGGGGGGAGGGGTGCATTTCGGGTTAAGTAACCCGGAATGTCGCCATAGGCCATTTTTGACGGTTAAATACCCCTATATAAAAATAAAAAAAAACAGCTGCGCAGGGTCCGGCACTACTTCCGGGTTAGGGTCACCGTTTTAAAAATTTTTCACTATTTTTTCAAGTTTTTTTTTTCGGGTTAGGGGCCCTGGGGGGAGGGGTGCATTTCGGGTTAAGTAACCCGGAATGTCGCCATAGGCCATTTTTGACGGTTAAATACCCCTATATAAAAATAAAAAAAAACAGCTGCGCAGGGTCCGGCACTACTTCCGGGTTAGGGTCACCGTTTTAAAAATTTTGCACTATTTTTTCAAGTTTTTTTTTTCGGGTTAGGGGCCCTGGGGGGAGGGGTGCATTTCGGGTTAAGTAACCCGGAATGTCGCCATAGGCCATTTTTGACGGTTAAATACCCCTATATAAAAATAAAAAAAACAGCTGCGCAGGGTCCGGCACTACTTCCGGGTTAGGGTCACCGTTTTAAAAATTTTGCACTATTTTTTCAAGTTTTTTTTTTTCGGGTTAGGGGCCCTGGGGGGAGGGGTGCATTTCGGGTTAAGTAACCCGGAATGTCGCCATAGGCCATTTTTGACGGTTAAATACCCCTATATAAAAATAAAAAAAAACAGCTGCGCAGGGTCCGGCACTACTTCCGGGTTAGGGTCACCGTTTTAAAAAATTTTCACTATTTTTTCAAGTTTTTTTTTTCGGGTTGGTGTGTGTGGGTTTTATGGAGTTCGCGGGGTAAGGGGCGAAGGAAGGGGGAAAAGGAAGAGAAAAAAGGGAGGGGGGGAGGGGGGGGCGCGCGGCCGTAGGTCGCGCGCAGACGGAGACGCACACACACGCACCATGAGGGTCATCCGACCCCCGCCCAGGTTCCCGCAGTATACGGCAGCCCTACCACACCGCACCCAAAAAGGGTGCGTGCGCATAGGGCGCTGTAACTGGGAGCTTCTCATACCAATATAGTACAGAAACTGTTCTATTATAAGCTTTAGTTGAAAGCCGTTTGACGCCCAGAATTTGTCCGACACCCGGAGGTTGTAGCCACTTGAGGGGTTTAGGGGTGTGACACAATTTTGGGGGGGGTCCCTGCATGCTACCATTGGGGGGGTCCACCCCGGGAAAAATGACCCCCCAAAAATGGCTGTAGTCCATTTGTGAATGTTAAATACCCTATATAACTGTCGAGAATAGCTTCTGCGCAGGTTGTGGCACTTCTACCGGGTTAGGTTTACCGTTTTAAAAATTTTTCACTATTTTTTCAAGTTTTTTTTTTCGGGTTAGGGGCCCTGGGGGGAGGGGTGCATTTCGGGTTAAGTAACCCGGAATGTCGCCATAGGCCATTTTTGACGGTTAAATACCCCTATATAAAAATAAAAAAAAACAGCTGCGCAGGGTCCGGCACTACTTCCGGGTTAGGGTCACCGTTTTAAAAATTTTTCACTATTTTTTCAAGTTTTTTTTTTTCGGGTTAGGGGCCCTGGGGGGAGGGGTGCATTTCGGGTTAAGTAACCCGGAATGTCGCCATAGGCCATTTTTGACGGTTAAATACCCCTATATAAAAATAAAAAAAAACAGCTGCGCAGGGTCCGGCACTACTTCCGGGTTAGGGTCACCGTTTTAAAAATTTTTCACTATTTTTTCAAGTTTTTTTTTTCGGGTTAGGGGCCCTGGGGGGAGGGGTGCATTTCGGGTTAAGTAACCCGGAATGTCGCCATAGGCCATTTTTGACGGTTAAATACCCCTATATAAAAATAAAAAAAAACAGCTGCGCAGGGTCCGGCACTACTTCCGGGTTAGGGTCACCGTTTTAAAAATTTTTCACTATTTTTTCAAGTTTTTTTTTTCGGGTTAGGGGCCCTGGGGGGAGGGGTGCATTTCGGGTTAAGTAGCCCGGAATGTCGCCATAGGCCATTTTTGACGGTTAAATACCCCTATATAAAAATAAAAAAAAACAGCTGCGCAGGGTCCGGCACTACTTCCGGGTTAGGGTCACCGTTTTAAAAATTTTTCACTATTTTTTCAAGTTTTTTTTTTCGGGTTAGGGGCCCTGGGGGGAGGGGTGCATTTCGGGTTAAGTAACCCGGAATGTCGCCATAGGCCATTTTTGACGGTTAAATACCCCTATATAAAAATAAAAAAAAACAGCTGCGCAGGGTCCGGCACTACTTCCGGGTTAGGGTCACCGTTTTAAAAATTTTTCACTATTTTTTCAAGTTTTTTTTTTCGGGTTAGGGGCCCTGGGGGGAGGGGTGCATTTCGGGTTAAGTAACCCGGAATGTCGCCATAGGCCATTTTTGACGGTTAAATACCCCTATATAAAAATAAAAAAAAACAGCTGCGCAGGGTCCGGCACTACTTCCGGGTTAGGGTCACCGTTTTAAAAATTTTGCACTATTTTTTCAAGTTTTTTTTTTCGGGTTAGGGGCCCTGGGGGGAGGGGTGCATTTCGGGTTAAGTAACCCGGAATGTCGCCATAGGCCATTTTTGACGGTTAAATACCCCTATATAAAAATAAAAAAAAACAGCTGCGCAGGGTCCGGCACTACTTCCGGGTTAGGGTCACCGTTTTAAAAATTTTGCACTATTTTTTCAAGTTTTTTTTTTCGGGTTAGGGGCCCTGGGGGGAGGGGTGCATTTCGGGTTAAGTAACCCGGAATGTCGCCATAGGCCATTTTTGACGGTTAAATACCCCTATATAAAAATAAAAAAAAACAGCTGCGCAGGGTCCGGCACTACTTCCGGGTTAGGGTCACCGTTTTAAAAAATTTTCACTATTTTTTCAAGTTTTTTTTTTCGGGTTGGTGTGTGTGGGTTTTATGGAGTTCGCGGGGTAAGGGGCGAAGGAAGGGGGAAAGGAAGAGAAAAAAGGGAGGGGGGGAGGGGGGGGGCGCGCGGCCGTAGGTCGCGCGCAGACGGAGACGCACACACACGCACCATGAGGGTCATCCGACCCCCGCCCAGGTTCCCGCAGTATACGGCAGCCCTACCACACCGCACCCAAAAAGGGTGCGTGCGCATAGGGCGCTGTAACTGGGAGCTTCTCATACCAATATAGTACAGAAACTGTTCTATTATAAGCTTTAGTTGAAAGCCGTTTGACGCCCAGAATTTGTCCGACACCCGGAGGTTGTAGCCACTTGAGGGGTTTAGGGGTGTGACACAATTTTGGGGGGGGTCCCTGCATGCTACCATTGGGGGGTCCACCCCGGGAAAAATGACCCCCAAAAATGGCTGTAGTCCATTTGTGATGTTAAATACCCCTATATAACTGTCGAGAATAGCTTCTGCGCAGGTTGTGGCACTTCTACCGGGTTAGGTTTACCGTTTTAAAAATTTTTCACTATTTTTTCAAGTTTTTTTTTTCGGGTTAGGGGCCCTGGGGGGAGGGGTGCATTTCGGGTTAAGTAACCCGGAATGTCGCCATAGGCCATTTTTGACGGTTAAATACCCCTATATAAAAATAAAAAAAAACAGCTGCGCAGGGTCCGGCACTACTTCCGGGTTAGGGTCACCGTTTTAAAAATTTTTCACTATTTTTTCAAGTTTTTTTTTTCGGGTTAGGGGCCCTGGGGGGAGGGGTGCATTTCGGGTTAAGTAACCCGGAATGTCGCCATAGGCCATTTTTGACGGTTAAATACCCCTATATAAAAATAAAAAAAAACAGCTGCGCAGGGTCCGGCACTACTTCCGGGTTAGGGTCACCGTTTTAAAAATTTTTCACTATTTTTTCAAGTTTTTTTTTTCGGGTTAGGGGCCCTGGGGGGAGGGGTGCATTTCGGGTTAAGTAACCCGGAATGTCGCCATAGGCCATTTTTGACGGTTAAATACCCCTATATAAAAATAAAAAAAAACAGCTGCGCAGGGTCCGGCACTACTTCCGGGTTAGGGTCACCGTTTTAAAAATTTTTCACTATTTTTTCAAGTTTTTTTTTTCGGGTTAGGGGCCCTGGGGGGAGGGGTGCATTTCGGGTTAAGTAGCCCGGAATGTCGCCATAGGCCATTTTTGACGGTTAAATACCCCTATATAAAAATAAAAAAAACAGCTGCGCAGGGTCCGGCACTACTTCCGGGTTAGGGTCACCGTTTTAAAAATTTTTCACTATTTTTTCAAGTTTTTTTTTTCGGGTTAGGGGCCCTGGGGGGAGGGGTGCATTTCGGGTTAAGTAACCCGGAATGTCGCCATAGGCCATTTTTGACGGTTAAATACCCCTATATAAAAATAAAAAAAAACAGCTGCGCAGGGTCCGGCACTACTTCCGGGTTAGGGTCACCGTTTTAAAAATTTTTCACTATTTTTTCAAGTTTTTTTTTTTCGGGTTAGGGGCCCTGGGGGGAGGGGTGCATTTCGGGTTAAGTAACCCGGAATGTCGCCATAGGCCATTTTTGACGGTTAAATACCCCTATATAAAAATAAAAAAAAACAGCTGCGCAGGGTCCGGCACTACTTCCGGGTTAGGGTCACCGTTTTAAAAATTTTGCACTATTTTTTCAAGTTTTTTTTTTCGGGTTAGGGGCCCTGGGGGGAGGGGTGCATTTCGGGTTAAGTAGCCCGGAATGTCGCCATAGGCCATTTTTGACGGTTAAATACCCCTATATAAAAATAAAAAAAAACAGCTGCGCAGGGTCCGGCACTACTTCCGGGTTAGGGTCACCGTTTTAAAAATTTTTCACTATTTTTTCAAGTTTTTTTTTTTCGGGTTAGGGGCCCTGGGGGGAGGGGTGCATTTCGGGTTAAGTAACCCGGAATGTCGCCATAGGCCATTTTTGACGGTTAAATACCCCTATATAAAAATAAAAAAAAACAGCTGCGCAGGGTCCGGCACTACTTCCGGGTTAGGGTCACCGTTTTAAAAATTTTTCACTATTTTTTCAAGTTTTTTTTTTCGGGTTAGGGGCCCTGGGGGGAGGGGTGCATTTCGGGTTAAGTAACCCGGAATGTCGCCATAGGCCATTTTTGACGGTTAAATACCCCTATATAAAAATAAAAAAAAACAGCTGCGCAGGGTCCGGCACTACTTCCGGGTTAGGGTCACCGTTTTAAAAATTTTTCACTATTTTTTCAAGTTTTTTTTTTCGGGTTAGGGGCCCTGGGGGGAGGGGTGCATTTCGGGTTAAGTAACCCGGAATGTCGCCATAGGCCATTTTTGACGGTTAAATACCCCTATATAAAAATAAAAAAAACAGCTGCGCAGGGTCCGGCACTACTTCCGGGTTAGGGTCACCGTTTTAAAAATTTTTCACTATTTTTTCAAGTTTTTTTTTTTCGGGTTAGGGGCCCTGGGGGGAGGGGTGCATTTCGGGTTAAGTAGCCCGGAATGTCGCCATAGGCCATTTTTGACGGTTAAATACCCCTATATAAAATAAAAAAAAACAGCTGCGCAGGGTCCGGCACTACTTCCGGGTTAGGGTCACCGTTTTAAAAATTTTTCACTATTTTTTCAAGTTTTTTTTTTCGGGTTAGGGGCCCTGGGGGGAGGGGTGCATTTCGGGTTAAGTAACCCGGAATGTCGCCATAGGCCATTTTTGACGGTTAAATACCCCTATATAAAAATAAAAAAAAACAGCTGCGCAGGGTCCGGCACTACTTCCGGGTTAGGGTCACCGTTTTAAAAATTTTTCACTATTTTTTCAAGTTTTTTTTTTTCGGGTTAGGGGCCCTGGGGGGAGGGGTGCATTTCGGGTTAAGTAACCCGGAATGTCGCCATAGGCCATTTTTGACGGTTAAATACCCCTATAAAAAATAAAAAAAAACAGCTGCGCAGGGTCCGGCACTACTTCCGGGTTAGGGTCACCGTTTTAAAAATTTTGCACTATTTTTTCAAGTTTTTTTTTTCGGGTTAGGGGCCCTGGGGGGAGGGGTGCATTTCGGGTTAAGTAACCCGGAATGTCGCCATAGGCCATTTTTTGACGGTTAAATACCCCTATATAAAAATAAAAAAAAACAGCTGCGCAGGGTCCGGCACTACTTCCGGGTTAGGGTCACCGTTTTAAAAAATTTTCACTATTTTTTCAAGTTTTTTTTTTCGGGTTCGCGGGTTAGGTCGCGCGCAGACGGAGACGCACACACACGCACCATGAGGGTCATCCGACCCCCGCCCAGGTTCCCGCAGTATACGGCAGCCCTACCACACCGCACCCAAAAGGGTGCGTGCGCATAGGGCGCTGTAACTGGGAGCTTCTCATACCAATATAGTACAGAAACTGTTCTATTATAAGCTTTAGTTGAAAGCCGTTTGACGCCCAGAATTTGTCCGACACCCGGAGGTTGTAGCCACTTGAGGGGTTTAGGGGTGTGACACAATTTTGGGGGGGTCCCTGCATGCTACCATTGGGGGGGTCCACCCCGGGAAAAATGACCCCCCAAAATGGCTGTAGTCCATTTGTGAATGTTAAATACCCCTATATAACTGTCGAGAATAGCTTCTGCGCAGGTTGTGGCACTTCTACCGGGTTAGGTTTACCGTTTTAAAAATTTTTCACTATTTTTTCAAGTTTTTTTTTTCGGGTTAGGGGCCCTGGGGGAGGGGTGCATTTCGGGTTAAGTAACCCGGAATGTCGCCATAGGCCATTTTTGACGGTTAAATACCCCTATATAAAAATAAAAAAAAACAGCTGCGCAGGGTCCGGCACTACTTCCGGGTTAGGGTCACCGTTTTAAAAATTTTTCACTATTTTTTCAAGTTTTTTTTTTCGGGTTAGGGGCCCTGGGGGGAGGGGTGCATTTCGGGTTAAGTAACCCGGAATGTCGCCATAGGCCATTTTTGACGGTTAAATACCCCTATATAAAAATAAAAAAAAACAGCTGCGCAGGGTCCGGCACTACTTCCGGGTTAGGGTCACCGTTTTAAAAATTTTTCACTATTTTTTCAAGTTTTTTTTTTCGGGTTAGGGGCCCTGGGGGGAGGGGTGCATTTCGGGTTAAGTAACCCGGAATGTCGCCATAGGCCATTTTTGACGGTTAAATACCCCTATATAAAAATAAAAAAAAACAGCTGCGCAGGGTCCGGCACTACTTCCGGGTTAGGGTCACCGTTTTAAAAAATTTTTCACTATTTTTTCAAGTTTTTTTTTTCGGGTTAGGGGCCCTGGGGGGAGGGGTGCATTTCGGGTTAAGTAGCCCGGAATGTCGCCATAGGCCATTTTTGACGGTTAAATACCCCTATATAAAAATAAAAAAAAACAGCTGCGCAGGGTCCGGCACTACTTCCGGGTTAGGGTCACCGTTTTAAAAATTTTTCACTATTTTTTCAAGTTTTTTTTTTCGGGTTAGGGGCCCTGGGGGGAGGGGTGCATTTCGGGTTAAGTAACCCGGAATGTCGCCATAGGCCATTTTTGACGGTTAAATACCCCTATATAAAAATAAAAAAAAACAGCTGCGCAGGGTCCGGCACTACTTCCGGGTTAGGGTCACCGTTTTAAAAATTTTTCACTATTTTTTCAAGTTTTTTTTTTCGGGTTAGGGGCCCTGGGGGGAGGGGTGCATTTCGGGTTAAGTAACCCGGAATGTCGCCATAGGCCATTTTTGACGGTTAAATACCCCTATATAAAAATAAAAAAAAACAGCTGCGCAGGGTCCGGCACTACTTCCGGGTTAGGGTCACCGTTTTAAAAATTTTGCACTATTTTTTCAAGTTTTTTTTTTCGGGTTAGGGGCCCTGGGGGGAGGGGTGCATTTCGGGTTAAGTAGCCCGGAATGTCGCCATAGGCCATTTTTGACGGTTAAATACCCCTATATAAAAATAAAAAAAAACAGCTGCGCAGGGTCCGGCACTACTTCCGGGTTAGGGTCACCGTTTTAAAAATTTTTCACTATTTTTTCAAGTTTTTTTTTTCGGGTTAGGGGCCCTGGGGGGAGGGGTGCATTTCGGGTTAAGTAACCCGGAATGTCGCCATAGGCCATTTTTGACGGTTAAATACCCCTATATAAAAATAAAAAAAACAGCTGCGCAGGGTCCGGCACTACTTCCGGGTTAGGGTCACCGTTTTAAAAATTTTTCACTATTTTTTCAAGTTTTTTTTTTCGGGTTAGGGGCCCTGGGGGAGGGGTGCATTTCGGGTTAAGTAACCCGGAATGTCGCCATAGGCCATTTTTGACGGTTAATACCCCTATATAAAAATAAAAAAAAACAGCTGCGCAGGGTCCGGCACTACTTCCGGGTTAGGGTCACCGTTTTAAAAATTTTCACTATTTTTTCAAGTTTTTTTTTTCGGGTTATGGAGTTCGCGGGGTAA
>NHOR01000390.1:0-10015 GCA_002287245.1 Trypanosoma congolense | reverse complement strand
AAGTAAGTGTTTAAGCGGCATGCCTCCTAAAAGGGCTTCGATGGGGTGTTGGTACCAGTCGAATCAGGACCCTTTCTATAAGACCTTATCCCGCCGCCAGTAAAATTAGTAGACACCCTCTGTGCTACTAACTTCCGCACCAGAGACATAATCTGAGCCATCCACAATTCAATCTACCTGGATCCAATTTCGGTTGACTAAATAGGCGCAGGGTGCACTTAAGACTATTTTTTCTAATGTTAATAACTGTTTTTTATTTTTTTAATTTTATTTTTTTTTATGGTGAAAGTTCATAATTTTAAGAAGAGACTAGGGAAGAAAAATTAACCCAACAAAGATGTGAAGGTTGTGCGCGAAGAACTTTCAAAGCGTCGGGAAGCAACAGAGGACCGGGAGGCAACTTCGTGTCTCCTTTGTTCTATATGATCATCATAAAATAGTTATAGGTAGGTTCAACACTGAGAACGGGAATGACACGTATAGGTTATAAATATGTACCGGGTCCTGTCTTTTTTATTTTTATTTTAAACAAACAAACAAACCAGACTGAACCAGACTAGGTCTCCCATTAAGGACCGATTTTATTTTTCCATCATGTGGGGAAAGAAGAAAAAAGATACCGGAAGACCATTTTAGGGAATTTAGGGAGATTTCACGAAATCAACGAGAAACGACGAGAAATGGTGTTTTTTGAATAACAATAAAAAATCAGAATCCGTAAGTTGATGACAGAGTGGAAATTCCATGGAATTACAGCTCATGGCGGATAGCCTGAAGCTAAACTCAAAAAGTAGACCCGATTACAGCTTTGACGCAGGCTTTTCGGAGGAGGAAAATATACCTTCTCGTCAAGTGTAAAAATGGAAATCCAACTGGAATCTTGTTTTTTTCTGAATTGGTTTTTGATCCGCCAATATAAAATATAAAACACATCCATGTTTTCAAAAAAAAAAAAGGGGACGAAAAACGAACTTTTGTCCACTAGGAAGATTTTTTTTTTTTCATTTTTTTCCTTTTAACTCCGTTTTTTGCAAAGCTTCTTATTATTGTTATTGGTTATTGTTGTTATTGTTATTGTTATTGTTATTTAGAAAGCGCGTTGCTTCTGAAAACGCTTTTTTCCAAAATTTCAAGTTTTTTCTTTGAAAAGGCCTGGGTCCGGGCACACGTTATCCTTTTTTTTAAGGTAAAAAATTTTAAGTGTCTGATTTTAAGGTGTCTACTTTTAAAGGTGACACGAAAAATTCGTCAACCCAGTAAAAGAACCCGGTGCCTTGCCGTAGCTCGGAAGGGTTAGACCTCGACTTACGCCCGCCCGAGTCTGATCCCAACTGACCTAAACCGTGACATATTTTTGTCACCACGCGTGAAGCCTCTAAATAATGGATCCGAAGCCGGATTTGTTTCTTTCTCTTGTATATTTGGATGAAGTTCTTTTCTTCATGCGATCCTGGCGTTCTTAGAGTGGCGTTTTTTCACTTTTAACATGCTAGATTCTCTTTGTTTCTTACTTTTCAGCGGAAATGCTTCCCCGTAGATCTGGATCTGGGGCACTCCTTGGTTGCCTGGACCTGGAACACTCTCTAGGAAGAAGCCTTTGCACGGCCGGTGGCCCTCTTACGGGCGGGGTGGGGTCATCAGAATCAGCCTGGTCCACTGCAAGCCAACCATTCCACAGCTATAATGAAGCAGAAAAAACGAAAAGAACATCAGGAGCAGCTGCTGGGCCCATATAAAAGGACACCGTCAAGGTCAGAGGAACAATCACAATTTTAACAGCTTAGAGGGAAAGGACATCCAAAGCAAATCCAATTCAGCACAAACCGCCGTCCGTTATTATACCTGGCAGCCAGACCAATAAAGAAATGAAGGTAGATAAAAGGCAATCCACCACCAAGGACGACCATCAGGAGCAAAACACTTCAATGCAAAGAAGAAAAAAGGAATTTCACCATCAATCCTCGGCCAAAACGAAACTACGGAGTCATTTTGGCCAAATCGCAAAATGCCCGTTCTCGCTCGAAATTGAATCATTTTTAAAACGGATTTCGGCGTTTTCGATGAAAATTAGGGACAAACAAATCCCGCACAACCATTTTTGGAAAAAAAAAAATTTCGCCGAAAAAGTCAAAAAAAAATATTTTTTTACAAAAAAATTTGCAAAAATTTGAAAAAGTTTTTGACCCAATTTTTTGCAAAATTTTGAAAAACCACTATGCGCGTCAAATAGGAAAACGACAAATACGTGCCAAATACGCGTTTTTCGAATTTTTGCGTTTTTGACATTTTTGACCATTTTCAAAAAAACCGGTTTTTGGCCATTTTGGCCCAAAAATGCGAATTTTGGGAAAATCGCAAAATGCCCGTTCTCGCTCGAAATTGAATCATTTTTAAAACGGATTTCGGCGTTTTCGATGTAAATTAGGGACAACAAATCCCGCACAACCATTTTTGGAACAAAAAAAATTTTTCGCCGAAAAAGTCAAAAAAAAATATTTTTTTACAAAAAAGTTTGCAAAAATTTGAAAAAGTTTTTGACCAATTTTTTGCAAAATTTTGAAAAACCACTATGCGCGTCAAATAGGCCCCAAAACGACAAATACGTGCCAAATACGCGTTTTTCGAATTTTTGCGTTTTTGACATTTTTGACCATTTTCAAAAAAACCGGTTTTTGGCCATTTTGGCCCAAAAATGTGAATTTTGGGAAAATCGCAAAATGCCCGTTCTCGCTCGAAATTCAATCATTTTTAAAACGGATTTCGGCGTTTTCGATGTAAATTAGGGACAAACAAATCCCGCACAACCATTTTTGGAACAAAAAAAATTTTCGCCGAAAAAGTCAAAAAAAAATATTTTTTTACAAAAAAGTTTTTGCAAAAATTTGAAAAAGTTTTTGACCCAATTTTTTGCAAAATTTTGAAAAACCACTATGCGCGTCAAATAGGCCCGAAAACGACAAATACGTGCCAAATACGCGTTTTTCGAATTTTTGCGTTTTTGACATTTTTGACCATTTTCAAAAAAACCGGTTTTTGGCCATTTTGGCCCAAAAATGTGAATTTTGGGAAAATCGCAAAATGCCCGTTCTCGCTCGAAATTGAATCATTTTTAAAACGGATTTCGGCGTTTTCGATGTAAATTAGGGACAAACAAATCCCGCACAACCATTTTTGGAACAAAAAAAATTTTCGCCGAAAAAGTCAAAAAAAAATATTTTTTACAAAAAAATTTGCAAAAATTTGAAAAAGTTTTTGACCCAATTTTTTGCAAAATTTTGAAAAACCACTATGCGCGTCAAATAGGCCCGAAAACGACAAATACGTGCCAAATACGCGTTTTTCGAATTTTTTGCGTTTTTGACATTTTTGACCATTTTCAAAAAAACCGGTTTTTGGCCATTTTGGCCCAAAAATGTGAATTTTGGGAAAATCGCAAAATGCCCGTTCTCGCTCGAAATTGAATCATTTTTAAAACGGATTTCGGCGTTTTCGATGTAAATTAGGGACAAACAAATCCCGCACAACCATTTTTGGAACAAAAAAAATTTTCGCCGAAAAAGTCAAAAAAAAATATTTTTTTACAAAAAAGTTTGCAAAAATTTGAAAAAGTTTTTGACCCAATTTTTTGCAAAATTTTGAAAAACCACTATGCGCGTCAAATAGGCCCCAAAACGACAAATACGTGCCAAATACGCGTTTTTCGAATTTTTGCGTTTTTGACATTTTTGACCATTTTCAAAAAAAACGGTTTTTGGCCATTTTGGCCCAAAAAGGTGAATTTTGGGAAAATCGCAAAATGCCCGTTCTCGCTCGAAATTCAATCATTTTTAAAAACGGATTTCGGCGTTTTCGATGTAAATTAGGGACAAACAAATCCCGCACAACCATTTTTGGAACAAAAAAAATTTTCGCCGAAAAAGTCAAAAAAAAATTTTTACAAAAAAGTTTGCAAAAATTTGAAAAAGTTTTTGACCCAATTTTTTGCAAAATTTTGAAAAACCACTATGCGCGTCAAATAGGCCCCAAAACGACAAATACGTGCCAAATACGCGTTTTTCGAATTTTTGCGTTTTTGACATTTTTGACCATTTTCAAAAAAACCGGTTTTTGGCCATTTTGGCCCAAAAATGTGAATTTTTGGGAAAATCGCAAAATGCCCGTTCTCGCTCGAAATTGAATCATTTTTAAAACGGATTTCGGCGTTTTCGATGTAAATTAGGGACAAACAAATCCCGCACAACCATTTTTGGAACAAAAAAAATTTTCGCCGAAAAAGTCAAAAAAAAAATATTTTTTACAAAAAAGTTTGCAAAAATTTGAAAAAGTTTTTGACCCAATTTTTTGCAAAATTTTGAAAAACCACTATGCGCGTCAAATAGGCCCGAAAACGACAAATACGTGCCAAATACGCGTTTTTCGAATTTTTGCGTTTTGACATTTTTGACCATTTTCAAAAAAACCGGTTTTTGGCCATTTTGGCCCAAAAATGTGAATTTTGGGAAAATCGCAAAATGCCCGTTCTCGCTCGAAATTGAATCATTTTTAAAACGGATTTCGGCGTTTTCGATGTAAATTAGGGACAAACAAATCCGCACAACCATTTTTGGAACAAAAAATTTTCGCCGAAAAAGTCAAAAAAAAATTTTTTTTACAAAAAAGTTTGCAAAAATTTGAAAAAGTTTTTGACCCAATTTTTTGCAAAATTTTGAAAAACCACTATGCGCAAATAGGCCCAAAACGACAAATACGTGCCAAATACGCGTTTTTCGAATTTTTGCGTTTTTGACATTTTTGACCATTTTCAAAAAAAACGGTTTTGGCCATTTTGGCCCAAAAATGTGAATTTTGGGAAAATCGCAAAATGCCCGTTCTCGCTCGAAATTGAATCATTTTTAAAACGGATTTCGGCGTTTTCGATGAAAATTAGGGACAAACAAATCCCGCACAACCATTTTTGGAACAAAAAAAAATTTTCGCCGAAAAAGTCAAAAAAAAATATTTTTTTACAAAAAAGTTTGCAAAAATTTGAAAAAGTTTTTGACCCAATTTTTTGCAAAATTTTGAAAAACCACTATGCGCGTCAAATAGGCCCCAAAACGACAAATACGTGCCAAATACGCGTTTTTTCGAATTTTTGCGTTTTTGACATTTTTGACCATTTTCAAAAAAACCGGTTTTTGGCCATTTTGGCCCAAAAATGTGAATTTTGGGAAAATCGCAAAATGCCCGTTCTCGCTCGAAATTGAATCATTTTTAAAACGGATTTCGGCGTTTTCGATGTAAATTAGGGACAAACAAATCCCGCACAACCATTTTTGGAACAAAAAAAATTTTCGCCGAAAAAGTCAAAAAAAAATATTTTTTTACAAAAAAGTTTGCAAAATTTGAAAAAGTTTTTGACCCAATTTTTTGCAAAATTTTGAAAAACCACTATGCGCGTCAAATAGGCCCAAAACGACAAATACGTGCCAAATACGCGTTTTTCGAATTTTTGCGTTTTTGACATTTTTGACCATTTTCAAAAAAACCGGTTTTTGGCCATTTTGGCCCAAAAATGTGAATTTTGGGAAAATCGCAAAATGCCCGTTCTCGCTCGAAATTGAATCATTTTTAAAACGGATTTCGGCGTTTTCGATGTAAATTAGGGACAAACAAATCCCGCACAACCATTTTTGGAACAAAAAAAATTTTCGCCGAAAAAGTCAAAAAAAATATTTTTTTACAAAAAAAGTTTGCAAAAATTTGAAAAAGTTTTGACCCAATTTTTTTGCAAAATTTGAAAAACCACTATGCGCGTCAAATAGGCCCCAAAACGACAAATACGTGCCAAATACGCGTTTTTCGAATTTTTGCGTTTTTGACATTTTTGACCATTTTCAAAAAAACCGGTTTTTGGCCATTTTGGCCCAAAAGGTGAATTTTGGGAAAATCGCAAAATGCCCGTTCTCGCTCGAAATTGAATCATTTTTAAAACGGATTTCGGCGTTTTCGATGAAAATTAGGGACAAACAAATCCCGCACAAACCATTTTTGGAAAAAAAATTTTCGCCGAAAAAGTCAAAAAAAAATATTTTTTTACAAAAAAGTTTGCAAAAATTTGAAAAAGTTTTGACCCAATTTTTGCAAAATTTTGAAAAACCACTATGCGCGTCAAATAGGCCCAAAACGACAAATACGTGCCAAATACGCGTTTTTCGAATTTTTTGCGTTTTTGACATTTTTGACCATTTTCAAAAAAACCGGTTTTTGGCCATTTTGGCCAAAAATGTGAATTTTGGGAAAATCGCAAAATGCCCGTTCTCGCTCGAAATTGAATCATTTTTAAAACGGATTTCGGCGTTTTCGATGAAAATTAGGGACAAACAAATCCCGCACAACCATTTTTGGAACAAAAAAAATTTTCGCCGAAAAAGTCAAAAAAAAATATTTTTTTACAAAAAAGTTTGCAAAAATTTGAAAAAGTTTTTGACCCAATTTTTTGCAAAATTTTGAAAAACCACTATGCGCGTCAAATAGGCCCCAAAACGACAAATACGTGCCAAATACGCGTTTTTCGAATTTTTTGCGTTTTTGACATTTTTTGACCATTTTCAAAAAAACCGGTTTTTGGCCATTTTGGCCCAAAAATGTGAATTTTGGGAAAATCGCAAAATGCCCGTTCTCGCTCGAAATTGAATCATTTTTAAAACGGATTTCGGCGTTTTCGATGTAAATTAGGGACAAACAAATCCCGCACAACCATTTTTGGAACAAAAAAAATTTTCGCCGAAAAAGTCAAAAAAAAATATTTTTTTTACAAAAAAGTTTGCAAAAATTGAAAAAGTTTTTGACCCAATTTTTTGCAAAATTTTGAAAAACACTATGCGCGTCAAATAGGCCCCAAAACGACAAATACGTGCCAAATACGCGTTTTTCGAATTTTTGCGTTTTTGACATTTTTGACCATTTTCAAAAAAACCGTTTTTGGCCATTTTGGCCCAAAAATGTGAATTTTGGGAAAATCGCAAAATGCCCGTTCTCGCTCGAAATTGAATCATTTTTAAAACGGATTTCGGCGTTTTCGATGTAAATTAGGGACAAACAAATCCCGCACAACCATTTTTGGAAAAAAAATTTTCGCCGAAAAAGTCAAAAAAAAATATTTTTTTTACAAAAAAGTTTGCAAAAATTTGAAAAAGTTTTTGACCCAATTTTTGCAAAATTTTGAAAAACCACTATGCGCGTCAAATAGGCCCGAAAACCAAATACGTGCCAAATACGCGTTTTTCGAATTTTTGCGTTTTTGACATTTTTGACCATTTTCAAAAAAACCGGTTTTTGGCCATTTTGGCCCAAAAAAGGTGAATTTTGGGAAAATCGCAAAATGCCCGTTTCTCGCTCGAAATTGAATCATTTTTAAAACGGATTTCGGCGTTTTCGATGAAAATTAGGGACAAACAAATCCCGCACAACCATTTTGGAACAAAAAAAATTTTCGCCGAAAAAGTCAAAAAAAATATTTTTTTACAAAAAAGTTTGCAAAAATTTGAAAAAGTTTTTGACCCAATTTTTGCAAAATTTTTGAAAAACCACTATGCGCGTCAAATAGGCCCGAAAACGACAAATACGTGCCAAATACGCGTTTTTCGAATTTTTGCGTTTTTGACATTTTTGACCATTTTCAAAAAAACCGGTTTTGGCCATTTTGGCCCAAAAATGTGAATTTTGGGAAAATCGCAAAATGCCCGTTCTCGCTCGAAATTGAATCATTTTTAAAACGGATTTCGGCGTTTTCGATGAAAATTAGGGACAAACAAATCCCGCACAACCATTTTTGGAACAAAAAAAATTTTCGCCGAAAAAGTCAAAAAAAAATATTTTTTTACAAAAAAGTTTGCAAAAATTTGAAAAAGTTTTTGACCCAATTTTTTGCAAAATTTTGAAAAACCACTATGCGCGTCAAATAGGCCCAAAACGACAAATACGTGCCAAATACGCGTTTTTCGAATTTTTGCGTTTTTGACATTTTTGACCATTTTCAAAAAAACCGGTTTTTGGCCATTTTGGCCCAAAATGTGAATTTTGGGGAAAATCGCAAAATGCCCGTTCTCGCTCGAAATTGAATCATTTTTAAAACGGATTTCGGCGTTTTCGATGAAAATTAGGGACAAACAAATCCCGCACAACCATTTTTGGAACAAAAAAAATTTTCGCCGAAAAAGTCAAAAAAAATATTTTTTTACAAAAAATTTGCAAAAATTTGAAAAAGTTTTTGACCCAATTTTTTGCAAAATTTTGAAAAACCACTATGCGCGTCAAATAGGCCCCAAAACGACAAATACGTGCCAAATACGCGTTTTTCGAATTTTTGCGTTTTTGACATTTTTGACCATTTTAAAAAAACCGGTTTTTGGCCATTTTGGCCCAAAAATGTGAATTTTGGGAAAATCGCAAAATGCCCGTTCTCGCTCGAAATTGAATCATTTTTAAAACGGATTTCGGCGTTTTCGATGAAAATTAGGGACAAACAAATCCCGCACAACCATTTTTGGAACAAAAAAATTTTCGCCGAAAAAGTCAAAAAAAAATATTTTTTTACAAAAAAGTTTGCAAAAATTTGAAAAAGTTTTTGACCCAATTTTTTGCAAAATTTTGAAAAACCACTATGCGCGTCAAATAGGCCCCAAAACGACAAATACGTGCCAAATACGCGTTTTTCGAATTTTTGCGTTTTTGACATTTTTGACCATTTTCAAAAAAACCGGTTTTTGGCCATTTTGGCCCAAAAATGTGAATTTGGGAAAATCGCAAAATGCCCGTTCTCGCTCGAAATTGAATCATTTAAAACGGATTTCGGCGTTTTCGATGTAAATTAGGACAAACAAATCCCGCACAACCATTTTTGGAACAAAAAAATTTTCGCCGAAAAAGTCAAAAAAAAATATTTTACAAAAAAGTTTGCAAAAATTTGAAAAAGTTTTTGACCCAATTTTTTGCAAAATTTTGAAAAACCACTATGCGCGTCAAATAGGCCCCAAAACGACAAATACGTGCCAAATACGCGTTTTTCGAATTTTTGCGTTTTTGACATTTTTGACCATTTTCAAAAAAAACGGTTTTTGGCCATTTTGGCCCAAAAATGTGAATTTTGGGGGAAAATCGCAAAATGCCCGTTCTCGCTCGAAATTGAATCATTTTTAAAACGGATTTCGGCGTTTTCGATGAAAAATTAGGGACAAACAAATCCCGCACAACCATTTTTGGAACAAAAAAAATTTTCGCCGAAAAAGTCAAAAAAAAATATTTTTTTACAAAAAAGTTTGCAAAAATTTGAAAAAGTTTTTGACCCAATTTTTTGCAAAATTTTGAAAAACCACTATGCGCGTCAAATAGGCCCAAAACGACAAATACGTGCCAAATACGCGTTTTTCGAATTTTTGCGTTTTTGACATTTTTGACCATTTTCAAAAAAAACCGGTTTTTGGCCATTTTGGCCCAAAAATGTGAATTTTGGGAAAATCGCAAAATGCCCGTTCTCGCTCGAAATTGAATCATTTTTAAAACGGATTTCGGCGTTTTCGATGAAAATTAGGGACAAACAAATCCCGCACAACCATTTTTGGAACAAAAAAAATTTTCGCCGAAAAAGTCAAAAAAAAAATTTTTTTTACAAAAAAGTTTGCAAAAAATTTGAAAAAGTTTTTGACCCAATTTTTTGCAAAATTTTGAAAAACCACTATGCGCGTCAAATAGGCCCCAAAACGACAAATACGTGCCAAATACGCGTTTTTCGAATTTTTGCGTTTTTGACATTTTTGACCATTTTCAAAAAAAACGGTTTTGGCCATTTTGGCCCAAAAATGTGAATTTTTGGGAAAATCGCAAAATGCCCGTTCTCGCTCGAAATTGAATCATTTTTAAAACGGATTTCGGCGTTTTCGATGAAAATTAGGGACAAACAAATCCCGCACAACCATTTTTGGAACAAAAAAATTTTCGCCGAAAAAGTCAAAAAAAAATATTTTTTTACAAAAAA
>NHOR01000379.1:0-14734 GCA_002287245.1 Trypanosoma congolense | reverse complement strand
GTGAAATAAAATTCGTGGGAATGAAATAAAATTCGTGTGAAATAAAATCTCGTGGGAAATAAAACTCGTGGGAAATAAAACTCATGGGAAAGTAAGTGTTTAAGCGGCATGCCTCCTAAAAGGCTTCGATGGGGTGTTGGTACCAGTCGAATCAGGACCCTTTGTATAAGACCTTATCCGCGGCCAGTAAATTAGTAGACACCCTCTGTGCTACCAACTTCCGCACCAGAACATAATCTGAACCATCCACAATTCAATCTACTGATCCAATTTCGGTTGACTAAATAGGGCAGGTGCACTTAAGACTATTTTTTCAATGTTAATAACTGTTTTTTATTTTTTTAATTTTATTTTTTTATGGTGAAAGTTCATAATTTTAAGAAGAGACTAGGGAAGAAAATTAACCCAACAAAGATGTGAAGGTTGTGCGCGAAGAAACTTTCAAAGCGTCGGGAGCAACAAGGACCGGGAGGCAACTTCGTGTCTCCTTTGTTCTATATGATCATCATAAAATAGTTATAGGTAGGTTCAACACTGAGAACGGGGAATGACACGTATAGGTTATAAATATAACCGGGTCCGTCTTTTTTATTTTTATTTTAAACAAACAAACAAACCAGACTGAACCAGACTAGGTCTCCCATTAAGGACCGATTTTATTTTTCCATCATGTGGGAAAGAAGAAAAAAGACACCGGAAGACCATTTTAGGGAATTTAGGGAGATTTCACGAAATCGACGAGAAACGACGAGAAATGGTGTTTTTTGAATAACAATAAAAAATCAGAATCCGTAAGTTGATGACAGAGTGGAAATTCCATGGAATTACAGTCATGGCGGATAGCCTGAAGCTAAACTCAAAAAGTAGACCCGATTACAGCTTTGACGCAGGCTTTTCGGAGGAGGAAAACATATACCTTCTCGTCAAGTGTAAAAATGGAAATCCAACTGGAATCTTGTTTTTTCTGAATTGGTTTTTGATCCGCAATATAAAATATAAAACACATCCATGTTTTCAAAAAAAAAGGGACGAAAAACGAACTTTTGTCCCACTAGGAAAGATTTTCTTTTTTTCATTTTTTCCCTTTTAACTCCGTTTTTGCAAAGCTTCTTATTATTGTTATTGTTATTGTTATTGTTATTTAGAAAGCGCGTTGCTTCTGAAAACGCTTTTTTCCAAAATTTCAAGTTTTTTTTTTGAAAAGGCCTGGGTCCGGGCACACGTTATCCTTTTTCTTAAGGTACAAAAATTTTAAGTGTCTGATTTTAAGGTGTCTACTTTTAAGGTGACACGAAAATATTCGTCAACCAGTAAAAGGACCCGGTGCCTTGCCGTAGCTCGGAGGGGTTAGACCTCGACTTACGCCCAGCCCGAGTCCTGATCCCAACTGACCTAAACCGTGACATATTTTTGCCACCACGCGGGAAGTCTCTTAAATAATGGATCCGAAGCCGGATTTGTTTCTTTCTCTTGTATATTTGGATGAAGTTCTTTCTTCATGCGATCCTGGCGTTCTTAGAGTGCGTTTTTTTCACTTTTAACATTGCTAGATTCTCTTTGTTTCTTACTTTTCAGCGGAAATGCTTCCCCGTAGATCTGGATCTGGGGCACTCCTTGGTGCCTGGACCTGGAACACTCTCTAGGAAGAAGCCTTTGCACGGCCGGTGGCCCCTCTTACGGGCGGGGTGGGGTCATCCAGAAGCAGCCTGGTCCACTGCGAGCCAACCATTCCACAGCTATAATGAAGCAGAAAAAAACGAAAAGAACGACAGGGCAGCTGCTGGCCCGTATAAAAGGACACCGTCAAGGTCAGAGGAACAATCACAATTTTAACAGCTTAGAGGGAAAGGACATCCAAAGCAAATCCAATTCAGCACAAACCGCCGTCCGTTATCACTCTTAGCAACCAGACCAATAAAGAAATGAAGGTGGATAAAAGGCAATCCACCACCAAAGACAACACCAGGAGTACACACTTCAAGGCAAAGCAGAAAAAAGGAATTTTACCATCAATCCTGGCCAAAACGAAACTACGGGTCATTTTGGGAAAATCGCAAAATGCCCGTTCTCGCTCGAAATTGAATCATTTTTAAAACGGATTTCGGCGTTTTCGATGAAAATTAGGGACAAACAAATCCCGCACAACCATTTTTGGAACAAAAAAAATTTTCGCCGAAAAGTCAAAAAAAAATATTTTTTTACAAAAAAGTTTGCAAAAATTTGAAAAAGTTTTTGACCCAATTTTTTGCAAAATTTTGAAAAACCACTATGCGCGTCAAATAGGCCCAAAACGACAAATACGTGCCAAATACGCGTTTTTCGAATTTTTGCGTTTTTGACATTTTTGACCATTTTCAAAAAAACCGGTTTTTGGCCATTTTGGCCCAAAAATGTGAATTTTGGGAAAATCGCAAAATGCCCGTTCTCGCTCGAAATTGAATCATTTTTAAAACGGATTTCGGCGTTTTCGATGAAAATTAGGGACAAACAAATCCCGCACAACCATTTTTGGAACAAAAAAATTTTCGCCGAAAAAGTCAAAAAAAATATTTTTTTACAAAAAATTTGCAAAAATTTGAAAAAGTTTTTGACCCAATTTTTTGCAAAATTTTGAAAAACCACTATGCGCGTCAAATAGGCCCAAAACGACAAATACGTGCCAAATACGCGTTTTTCGAATTTTTGCGTTTTTGACATTTTTGACCATTTTCAAAAAAACCGGTTTTTGGCCATTTTGGCCCAAAAATGTGAATTTTGGGAAAATCGCAAAATGCCCGTTCTCGCTCGAAATTCAATCATTTTTAAAACGGATTTCGGCGTTTTCGATGAAATTAGGGACAAACAAATCCCGCACAACCATTTTTGGAACAAAAAAAATTTTCGCCGAAAAAGTCAAAAAAAAATATTTTTTTACAAAAAATTTGCAAAAATTTGAAAAAGTTTTTGACCCAATTTTTTGCAAAATTTTGAAAAACCACTATGCGCGTCAAATAGGCCCCAAAACGACAAATACGTGCCAAATACGCGTTTTTCGAATTTTTGCGTTTTTGACATTTTTGACCATTTTCAAAAAAACCGGTTTTTGGCCATTTTGGCCCAAAATGTGAATTTTGGGAAAATCGCAAAATGCCCGTTCTCGCTCGAAATTGAATCATTTTTAAAACGGATTTCGGCGTTTTCGATGAAAATTAGGGACAAACAAATCCCGCACAACCATTTTTGGAACAAAAAAAATTTTCGCCGAAAAAGTCAAAAAAAAATATTTTTTTACAAAAAAGTTTGCAAAAATTTGAAAAAGTTTTTGACCCAATTTTTTGCAAAATTTTGAAAAACCACTATGCGCGTCAAATAGGCCCAAAACGACAAATACGTGCCAAATACGCGTTTTTCGAATTTTTGCGTTTTTGACATTTTTGACCATTTTCAAAAAAACCGGTTTTTGGCCATTTTGGCCCAAAAATGTGAATTTTGGGAAAATCGCAAAATGCCCGTTCTCGCTCGAAATTGAATCATTTTTAAAACGGATTTCGGCGTTTTCGATGAAATTAGGGACAAACAAATCCCGCACAACCATTTTTGGAACAAAAAAAATTTTCGCCGAAAAAGTCAAAAAAAAATATTTTTTTACAAAAAAGTTTGCAAAAATTTGAAAAAGTTTTTGACCCAATTTTTTGCAAAATTTTGAAAAACCACTATGCGCGTCAAATAGGCCCAAAACGACAAATACGTGCCAAATACGCGTTTTTCGAATTTTTGCGTTTTTGACATTTTTGACCATTTTCAAAAAAACCGGTTTTTGGCCATTTTGGCCCAAAAATGTGAATTTTGGGAAAATCGCAAAATGCCCGTTCTCGCTCGAAATTGAATCATTTTTAAAACGGATTTCGGCGTTTTCGATGAAATTAGGGACAAACAAATCCCGCACAACCATTTTTGGAACAAAAAAAATTTTCGCCGAAAAAGTCAAAAAAAATATTTTTTTACAAAAAAGTTTGCAAAAATTTGAAAAAGTTTTTGACCCAATTTTTTGCAAAATTTTGAAAAACCACTATGCGCGTCAAATAGGCCCGAAAACGACAAATACGTGCCAAATACGCGTTTTTCGAATTTTTGCGTTTTTGACATTTTTGACCATTTTCAAAAAAACCGGTTTTTGGCCATTTTGGCCCAAAAATGTGAATTTTGGGAAAATCGCAAAATGCCCGTTCTCGCTCGAAATTGAATCATTTTTAAAACGGATTTCGGCGTTTTCGATGTAAATTAGGGACAAACAAATCCCGCACAACCATTTTTGGAACAAAAAAAATTTTCGCCGAAAAAGTCAAAAAAAAATATTTTTTTACAAAAAAGTTTGCAAAAATTTGAAAAAGTTTTTGACCCAATTTTTTGCAAAATTTTGAAAAACCACTATGCGCGTCAAATAGGCCCAAAACGACAAATACGTGCCAAATACGCGTTTTTCGAATTTTTGCGTTTTTGACATTTTTGACCATTTTCAAAAAAACCGGTTTTTGGCCATTTTGGCCCAAAAATGTGAATTTTGGGAAAATCGCAAAATGCCCGTTCTCGCTCGAAATTGAATCATTTTTAAAACGGATTTCGGCGTTTTCGATGAAAATTAGGGACAAACAAATCCCGCACAACCATTTTTGGAACAAAAAAAATTTTCGCCGAAAAAGTCAAAAAAAAATATTTTTTTACAAAAAAGTTTGCAAAAATTTGAAAAAGTTTTTGACCCAATTTTTTGCAAAATTTTGAAAAACCACTATGCGCGTCAAATAGGCCCAAAACGACAAATACGTGCCAAATACGCGTTTTTCGAATTTTTGCGTTTTTGACATTTTTGACCATTTTCAAAAAAAACCGGTTTTTGGCCATTTTGGCCCAAAAATGTGAATTTTGGGAAAATCGCAAAATGCCCGTTCTCGCTCGAAATTGAATCATTTTTAAAACGGATTTCGGCGTTTTCGATGAAAATTAGGGACAAACAAATCCCGCACAACCATTTTTGGAACAAAAAAAATTTTCGCCGAAAAAGTCAAAAAAAAATATTTTTTTACAAAAAAGTTTGCAAAAATTTGAAAAAGTTTTTGACCCAATTTTTTGCAAAATTTTGAAAAACCACTATGCGCGTCAAATAGGCCCAAAACGACAAATACGTGCCAAATACGCGTTTTTCGAATTTTTGCGTTTTTGACATTTTTGACCATTTTCAAAAAAACCGGTTTTTGGCCATTTTGGCCCAAAAATGTGAATTTTGGGAAAATCGCAAAATGCCCGTTCTCGCTCGAAATTGAATCATTTTTAAAACGGATTTCGGCGTTTTCGATGAAAATTAGGGACAAACAAATCCCGCACAACCATTTTTGGAACAAAAAAAATTTTCGCCGAAAAAGTCAAAAAAAAATATTTTTTTACAAAAAAGTTTGCAAAAATTTGAAAAAGTTTTTGACCCAATTTTTTGCAAAATTTTGAAAAACCACTATGCGCGTCAAATAGGCCCGAAAACGACAAATACGTGCCAAATACGCGTTTTTCGAATTTTTGCGTTTTTGACATTTTTGACCATTTTCAAAAAAACCGGTTTTTGGCCATTTTGGCCCAAAAATGTGAATTTTGGGAAAATCGCAAAATGCCCGTTCTCGCTCGAAATTGAATCATTTTTAAAACGGATTTCGGCGTTTTCGATGAAAATTAGGGACAAACAAATCCCGCACAACCATTTTTGGAACAAAAAAAATTTTCGCCGAAAAAGTCAAAAAAAAATATTTTTTTACAAAAAAGTTTGCAAAAATTTGAAAAAGTTTTTGACCCAATTTTTTGCAAAATTTTGAAAAACCACTATGCGCGTCAAATAGGCCCCAAAACGACAAATACGTGCCAAATACGCGTTTTTTCGAATTTTTGCGTTTTTGACATTTTTGACCATTTTCAAAAAAAACCGGTTTTTGGCCATTTTGGCCCAAAAATGTGAATTTTGGGAAAATCGCAAAATGCCCGTTCTCGCTCGAAATTGAATCATTTTTAAAACGGATTTCGGCGTTTTCGATGAAAATTAGGGACAAACAAATCCCGCACAACCATTTTTGGAACAAAAAAAATTTTCGCCGAAAAAGTCAAAAAAAATATTTTTTTACAAAAAAGTTTGCAAAAATTTGAAAAAGTTTTTGACCCAATTTTTTGCAAAATTTTGAAAAACCACTATGCGCGTCAAATAGGCCCAAAACGACAAATACGTGCCAAATACGCGTTTTTCGAATTTTTGCGTTTTTGACATTTTTGACCATTTTCAAAAAAACCGGTTTTTGGCCATTTTGGCCCAAAAATGTGAATTTTGGGAAAATCGCAAAATGCCCGTTCTCGCTCGAAATTGAATCATTTTTAAAACGGATTTCGGCGTTTTCGATGAAATTAGGGACAAACAAATCCCGCACAACCATTTTTGGAACAAAAAAAATTTTCGCCGAAAAAGTCAAAAAAAAATATTTTTTTACAAAAAAGTTTGCAAAAATTTGAAAAAGTTTTGACCCAATTTTTTGCAAAATTTTGAAAAACCACTATGCGCGTCAAATAGGCCCCAAAACGACAAATACGTGCCAAATACGCGTTTTTCGAATTTTTGCGTTTTTGACATTTTTGACCATTTTCAAAAAAACCGGTTTTTGGCCATTTTGGCCCAAAAATGTGAATTTTGGGAAAATCGCAAAATGCCCGTTCTCGCTCGAAATTGAATCATTTTTAAAACGGATTTCGGCGTTTTCGATGAAAATTAGGGACAAACAAATCCCGCACAACCATTTTTGGAACAAAAAAAATTTTCGCCGAAAAAGTCAAAAAAAAATATTTTTTTACAAAAAAGTTTGCAAAAATTTGAAAAAGTTTTTGACCCAATTTTTTGCAAAATTTTGAAAAACCACTATGCGCGTCAAATAGGCCCCAAAACGACAAATACGTGCCAAATACGCGTTTTTCGAATTTTTGCGTTTTTGACATTTTTGACCATTTTCAAAAAAACCGGTTTTTGGCCATTTTGGCCCAAAAATGTGAATTTTGGGAAAATCGCAAAATGCCCGTTCTCGCTCGAAATTGAATCATTTTTAAAACGGATTTCGGCGTTTTCGATGAAAATTAGGGACAAACAAATCCCGCACAACCATTTTTGGAACAAAAAAAATTTTCGCCGAAAAAGTCAAAAAAAAATATTTTTTTACAAAAAAGTTTGCAAAAATTTGAAAAAGTTTTTGACCCAATTTTTTGCAAAATTTGAAAAACCACTATGCGCGTCAAATAGGCCCGAAAACGACAAATACGTGCCAAATACGCGTTTTTCGAATTTTTGCGTTTTTGACATTTTTGACCATTTTCAAAAAAACCGGTTTTTGGCCATTTTGGCCCAAAAATGTGAATTTTGGGAAAATCGCAAAATGCCCGTTCTCGCTCGAAATTGAATCATTTTTAAAACGGATTTCGGCGTTTTCGATGAAAATTAGGGACAAACAAATCCCGCACAACCATTTTTGGAACAAAAAAAATTTTCGCCGAAAAAGTCAAAAAAAAATATTTTTTTACAAAAAAGTTTGCAAAAATTTGAAAAAGTTTTTGACCCAATTTTTTGCAAAATTTTGAAAAACCACTATGCGCGTCAAATAGGCCCAAAACGACAAATACGTGCCAAATACGCGTTTTTCGAATTTTTGCGTTTTTGACATTTTTGACCATTTTCAAAAAAACCGGTTTTTGGCCATTTTGGCCCAAAAATGTGAATTTTGGGAAAATCGCAAAATGCCCGTTCTCGCTCGAAATTGAATCATTTTTAAAACGGATTTCGGCGTTTTCGATGAAATTAGGGACAAACAAATCCCGCACAACCATTTTTGGAACAAAAAAAATTTTCGCCGAAAAAGTCAAAAAAAAATATTTTTTTACAAAAAAGTTTGCAAAAATTTGAAAAAGTTTTTGACCCAATTTTTTGCAAAATTTTGAAAAACCACTATGCGCGTCAAATAGGCCCAAAACGACAAATACGTGCCAAATACGCGTTTTTCGAATTTTTGCGTTTTTGACATTTTTGACCATTTTCAAAAAAACCGGTTTTTGGCCATTTTGGCCCAAAAATGTGAATTTTGGGAAAATCGCAAAATGCCCGTTCTCGCTCGAAATTGAATCATTTTTAAAACGGATTTCGGCGTTTTCGATGTAAATTAGGGACAAACAAATCCCGCACAACCATTTTTGGAACAAAAAAAATTTTCGCCGAAAAAGTCAAAAAAAAATATTTTTTTACAAAAAAGTTTGCAAAAATTTGAAAAAGTTTTTGACCCAATTTTTTGCAAAATTTTGAAAAACCACTATGCGCGTCAAATAGGCCCAAAACGACAAATACGTGCCAAATACGCGTTTTTCGAATTTTTGCGTTTTTGACATTTTTGACCATTTTCAAAAAAACCGGTTTTTGGCCATTTTGGCCCAAAAATGTGAATTTTGGGAAAATCGCAAAATGCCCGTTCTCGCTCGAAATTGAATCATTTTTAAAACGGATTTCGGCGTTTTCGATGTAAATTAGGGACAAACAAATCCCGCACAACCATTTTTGGAACAAAAAAAATTTTCGCCGAAAAAGTCAAAAAAAATATTTTTTTACAAAAAAGTTTGCAAAAATTTGAAAAAGTTTTTGACCCAATTTTTTGCAAAATTTTGAAAAACCACTATGCGCGTCAAATAGGCCCAAAACGACAAATACGTGCCAAATACGCGTTTTTCGAATTTTTGCGTTTTTGACATTTTTGACCATTTTCAAAAAAACCGGTTTTTGGCCATTTTGGCCCAAAAATGTGAATTTTGGGAAAATCGCAAAATGCCCGTTCTCGCTCGAAATTGAATCATTTTTAAAACGGATTTCGGCGTTTTCGATGTAAATTAGGGACAAACAAATCCCGCACAACCATTTTTGGAACAAAAAAAATTTTCGCCGAAAAAGTCAAAAAAAAATATTTTTTTACAAAAAAGTTTGCAAAAATTTGAAAAAGTTTTTGACCCAATTTTTTGCAAAATTTTGAAAAACCACTATGCGCGTCAAATAGGCCCAAAACGACAAATACGTGCCAAATACGCGTTTTTCGAATTTTTGCGTTTTTGACATTTTTGACCATTTTCAAAAAAACCGGTTTTTGGCCATTTTGGCCCAAAAATGTGAATTTTGGGAAAATCGCAAAATGCCCGTTCTCGCTCGAAATTGAATCATTTTTAAAACGGATTTCGGCGTTTTCGATGTAAATTAGGGACAAACAAATCCCGCACAACCATTTTTGGAACAAAAAAAATTTTCGCCGAAAAAGTCAAAAAAAAATATTTTTTTACAAAAAAGTTTGCAAAAATTTGAAAAAGTTTTTGACCCAATTTTTTGCAAAATTTTGAAAAACCACTATGCGCGTCAAATAGGCCCCAAAACGACAAATACGTGCCAAATACGCGTTTTTTCGAATTTTTGCGTTTTTGACATTTTTGACCATTTTCAAAAAAACCGGTTTTTGGCCATTTTGGCCCAAAAATGTGAATTTTGGGAAAATCGCAAAATGCCCGTTCTCGCTCGAAATTGAATCATTTTTAAAACGGATTTCGGCGTTTTCGATGAAATTAGGGACAAACAAATCCCGCACAACCATTTTTGGAACAAAAAAAATTTTCGCCGAAAAAGTCAAAAAAAAATATTTTTTTACAAAAAAGTTTGCAAAAATTTGAAAAAGTTTTTGACCCAATTTTTGCAAAATTTGAAAAACCACTATGCGCGTCAAATAGGCCCAAAACGACAAATACGTGCCAAATACGCGTTTTTCGAATTTTTGCGTTTTTGACATTTTTGACCATTTTCAAAAAAACCGGTTTTTGGCCATTTTGGCCCAAAAATGTGAATTTTGGGAAAATCGCAAAATGCCCGTTCTCGCTCGAAATTGAATCATTTTTAAAACGGATTTCGGCGTTTTCGATGAAAATTAGGGACAAACAAATCCCGCACAACCATTTTTGGAACAAAAAAAATTTTCGCCGAAAAAGTCAAAAAAAAATATTTTTTTACAAAAAAGTTTGCAAAAATTTGAAAAAGTTTTTGACCCAATTTTTTGCAAAATTTTGAAAAACCACTATGCGCGTCAAATAGGCCCGAAAACGACAAATACGTGCCAAATACGCGTTTTTCGAATTTTTGCGTTTTTGACATTTTTGACCATTTTCAAAAAAACCGGTTTTTGGCCATTTTGGCCCAAAAATGTGAATTTTGGGAAAATCGCAAAATGCCCGTTCTCGCTCGAAATTGAATCATTTTTAAAACGGATTTCGGCGTTTTCGATGAAATTAGGGACAAACAAATCCCGCACAACCATTTTTGGAACAAAAAAAATTTTCGCCGAAAAAGTCAAAAAAAAATATTTTTTTACAAAAAAGTTTGCAAAAATTTGAAAAAGTTTTTGACCCAATTTTTTGCAAAATTTTGAAAAACCACTATGCGCGTCAAATAGGCCCAAAACGACAAATACGTGCCAAATACGCGTTTTTCGAATTTTTGCGTTTTTGACATTTTTGACCATTTTCAAAAAAACCGGTTTTTGGCCATTTTGGCCCAAAAATGTGAATTTTGGGAAAATCGCAAAATGCCCGTTCTCGCTCGAAATTGAATCATTTTTAAAACGGATTTCGGCGTTTTCGATGAAAATTAGGGACAAACAAATCCCGCACAACCATTTTTGGAACAAAAAAAATTTTCGCCGAAAAAGTCAAAAAAAATATTTTTTTACAAAAAAAGTTTGCAAAAATTTGAAAAAGTTTTTGACCCAATTTTTTGCAAAATTTTGAAAAACCACTATGCGCGTCAAATAGGCCCCAAAACGACAAATACGTGCCAAATACGCGTTTTTCGAATTTTTGCGTTTTTGACATTTTTGACCATTTTCAAAAAAACCGGTTTTTGGCCATTTTGGCCCAAAAATGTGAATTTTGGGAAAATCGCAAAATGCCCGTTCTCGCTCGAAATTGAATCATTTTTAAAACGGATTTCGGCGTTTTCGATGAAATTAGGGACAAACAAATCCCGCACAACCATTTTTGGAACAAAAAAATTTTCGCCGAAAAAGTCAAAAAAAAATATTTTTTTACAAAAAAGTTTGCAAAAATTTGAAAAAGTTTTTGACCCAATTTTTTGCAAAATTTTGAAAAACCACTATGCGCGTCAAATAGGCCCGAAAACGACAAATACGTGCCAAATACGCGTTTTTCGAATTTTTGCGTTTTTGACATTTTTGACCATTTTCAAAAAAACCGGTTTTTGGCCATTTTGGCCCAAAAATGTGAATTTTGGGAAAATCGCAAAATGCCCGTTCTCGCTCGAAATTGAATCATTTTTAAAACGGATTTCGGCGTTTTCGATGAAAATTAGGGACAAACAAATCCCGCACAACCATTTTTGGAACAAAAAAAATTTTCGCCGAAAAAGTCAAAAAAAAATATTTTTTTACAAAAAAGTTTGCAAAAATTTGAAAAAGTTTTTGACCCAATTTTTTGCAAAATTTTGAAAAACCACTATGCGCGTCAAATAGGCCCCAAAACGACAAATACGTGCCAAATACGCGTTTTTCGAATTTTTGCGTTTTTGACATTTTTGACCATTTTCAAAAAAACCGGTTTTTGGCCATTTTGGCCCAAAAATGTGAATTTTGGGAAAATCGCAAAATGCCCGTTCTCGCTCGAAATTGAATCATTTTTAAAACGGATTTCGGCGTTTTCGATGAAATTAGGGACAAACAAATCCCGCACAACCATTTTTGGAACAAAAAAAATTTTCGCCGAAAAAGTCAAAAAAAAATATTTTTTTACAAAAAAGTTTGCAAAAATTTGAAAAAGTTTTTGACCCAATTTTTTGCAAAATTTTGAAAAACCACTATGCGCGTCAAATAGGCCCCAAAACGACAAATACGTGCCAAATACGCGTTTTTCGAATTTTTGCGTTTTTGACATTTTGACCATTTTCAAAAAAACCGGTTTTTGGCCATTTTGGCCCAAAAATGTGAATTTTGGGAAAATCGCAAAATGCCCGTTCTCGCTCGAAATTGAATCATTTTTTAAAACGGATTTCGGCGTTTTCGATGAAATTAGGGACAAACAAATCCCGCACAACCATTTTTGGAACAAAAAAAATTTTCGCCGAAAAAGTCAAAAAAAAAATATTTTTTTACAAAAAAGTTTGCAAAAATTTGAAAAAGTTTTTGACCCAATTTTTTGCAAAATTTTGAAAAACCACTATGCGCGTCAAATAGGCCCCAAAACGACAAATACGTGCCAAATACGCGTTTTTCGAATTTTTGCGTTTTTGACATTTTTGACCATTTTCAAAAAACCGGTTTTTGGCCATTTTGGCCCAAAAATGTGAATTTTGGGAAAATCGCAAAATGCCCGTTCTCGCTCGAAATTGAATCATTTTTAAAACGGATTTCGGCGTTTTCGATGTAAATTAGGGACAAACAAATCCCGCACAACCATTTTTGGAACAAAAAAAATTTTCGCCGAAAAAGTCAAAAAAAAATATTTTTTTACAAAAAAGTTTGCAAAAATTTGAAAAAGTTTTTGACCCAATTTTTTGCAAAATTTTGAAAAACCACTATGCGCGTCAAATAGGCCCCAAAACGACAAATACGTGCCAAATACGCGTTTTTCGAATTTTTGCGTTTTTGACATTTTTGACCATTTTCAAAAAACCGGTTTTTGGCCATTTTGGCCCAAAAATGTGAATTTTGGGAAAATCGCAAAATGCCCGTTCTCGCTCGAAATTGAATCATTTTTAAAACGGATTTCGGCGTTTTCGATGAAAATTAGGGACAAACAAATCCCGCACAACCATTTTTGGAACAAAAAAAATTTTCGCCGAAAAAGTCAAAAAAAAATATTTTTTTACAAAAAAGTTTGCAAAAATTTGAAAAAGTTTTTGACCCAATTTTTTGCAAAATTTTGAAAAACCACTATGCGCGTCAAATAGGCCCCAAAACGACAAATACGTGCCAAATACGCGTTTTTCGAATTTTTGCGTTTTTGACATTTTTGACCATTTTCAAAAAACCGGTTTTTGGCCATTTTGGCCCAAAAATGTGAATTTTGGGAAAATCGCAAAATGCCCGTTCTCGCTCGAAATTGAATCATTTTTAAAACGGATTTCGGCGTTTTCGATGAAAATTAGGGACAAACAAATCCCGCACAACCATTTTTGGAACAAAAAAAATTTTCGCCGAAAAAGTCAAAAAAAAATATTTTTTACAAAAAAGTTTGCAAAAATTTGAAAAAGTTTTTGACCCAATTTTTTGCAAAATTTTGAAAAACCACTATGCGCGTCAAATAGGCCCAAAACGACAAATACGTGCCAAATACGCGTTTTTCGAATTTTTGCGTTTTTGACATTTTTGACCATTTTCAAAAAAAACCGGTTTTTGGCCATTTTGGCCCAAAAATGTGAATTTTGGGAAAATCGCAAAATGCCCGTTCTCGCTCGAAATTGAATCATTTTTAAAACGGATTTCGGCGTTTTCGATGAAAATTAGGGACAAACAAATCCCGCACAACCATTTTTGGAACAAAAAAAATTTTCGCCGAAAAAGTCAAAAAAAAATATTTTTTTACAAAAAAGTTTGCAAAAATTTGAAAAAGTTTTGACCCAATTTTTTGCAAAATTTTGAAAAACCACTATGCGCGTCAAATAGGCCCCAAAACGACAAATACGTGCCAAATACGCGTTTTTCGAATTTTTGCGTTTTTGACATTTTTGACCATTTTCAAAAAAAACCGGTTTTTGGCCATTTTGGCCCAAAAATGTGAATTTGGGAAAATCGCAAAATGCCCGTTCTCGCTCGAAATTGAATCATTTTTAAAACGGATTTCGGCGTTTTCGATGTAAATTAGGGACAAACAAATCCCGCACAACCATTTTTGGAACAAAAAAAATTTTCGCCGAAAAAGTCAAAAAAAAATATTTTTTTACAAAAAAAGTTTGCAAAAATTTGAAAAAAGTTTTTGACCCAATTTTTTGCAAAATTTTGAAAAACCACTATGCGCGTCAAATAGGCCCCAAAACGACAAATACGTGCCAAATACGCGTTTTTCGAATTTTTGCGTTTTTGACATTTTTGACCATTTTCAAAAAAACCGGTTTTGGCCATTTTGGCCCAAAAAATGTGAATTTTGGGAAATCGCAAAATGCCCGTTCTCGCTCGAAATTGAATCATTTTTAAAACGGATTTCGGCGTTTTCGATGAAAATTAGGGACAAACAAATCCCGCACAACCATTTTTGGAACAAAAAAAATTTTCGCCGAAAAAGTCAAAAAAAAATATTTTTTTACAAAAAAATTTGCAAAAATTTGAAAAAGTTTTTGACCCAATTTTTTGCAAAATTTTGAAAAACCACTATGCGCGTCAAATAGGCCCCAAAACGACAAATACGTGCCAAATACGCGTTTTTCGAATTTTTGCGTTTTTGACATTTTTGACCATTTTCAAAAAAACCGGTTTTTGGCCATTTTGGCCCAAAAATGTGAATTTTGGGAAAATCGCAAAATGCCCGTTCTCGCTCGAAATTGAATCATTTTTAAAACGGATTTCGGCGTTTTCGATGAAATTAGGGACAAACAAATCCCGCACAACCATTTTTTGGAACAAAAAAAATTTTCGCCGAAAAAGTCAAAAAAAATATTTTTTTACAAAAA
>NHOR01000330.1:0-26119 GCA_002287245.1 Trypanosoma congolense | reverse complement strand
AAAAATTTTAAGTGTCTGATTTTAAGGTGTCTACTTTTAAGGGTGACACGAAAATATTCGTCTACCAGTAAAAGGACCCGGTGCCTTGCCGTAGCTCGGAGGGGTTAGACCTCGACTTACGCCCAGCCCGAGTCCTGATCCCAACTGACCTAAACCGTGACATATTTTTGTCACCACGCGTGGAAGCCTCTTAAATAATGGATCCGAAGCCGGATTTGTTTCTTTCTCTTGTATATTTGGATGAAGTTCTTTTCTTCATGCGATCCTGGCGTTCTTAGAGTGCGTTTTTTTCACTTTTAACATTGCTAGATTCTCTTTGTTTCTTACTTTTCAGCGGAAATGCTTCCCCGTAGATCTGGATCTGGGGCACTCCTTGGTTGCCTGGACCTGGAACACTCTCTAGGAAGAAGCCTTTGCACGGCCGGTGGCCCCTCTTACGGGCGGGGTGGGGTCATCCAGAATCAGCCTGGTCCACTGCAAGCCAACCATTCCACAGTTATAATGAAGCAGAAAAAACGAAAGAACATCAGGAGCAGCTGCTGGGCCCATATAAAAGGACACCGTCAAGGTCAGAGGAACAATCACAATTTTAACAGCTTAGAGGGGAAAGGACATCCAAAGCAAATCCAATTCAGCACAAACCGCCGTCCGTTATTATAACTGGCAGCCAGACCAATAAAGAAATGAAGGTGGATAAAAGGCAATCCACCACCAAGGACGACCATCAGGAGCAAACACTTCAATGCAAAGAAGAAAAAAGGAATTTCACCATCAATCCTCGGCCAAAAGAAACTACGGAGTCATTTTGGCCAAATCGCAAAATGCCCGTTCTCGCTCGAAATTGAATCATTTTTAAAACGGATTTCGGCGTTTTCGATGAAAATTAGGGACAAACAAATCCCGCACAACCATTTTTGGAACAAAAAAAATTTTCGCCGAAAAAGTCAAAAAAAAATATTTTTTTACAAAAAAAGTTTGCAAAAATTTGAAAAAGTTTTTGACCAAATTTTTTGCAAATTTTCGAAAAACCACTATGCGCGTCAAATAGGCCCCAAAACGACAAATACGTGCCAAATACGCGTTTTTCGAATTTTTGCGTTTTTGACATTTTTGACCATTTTCAAAAAAAACCGGTTTTTGGCCATTTTGGCCCAAAAATGTGAATTTTGGGAAAATCGCAAAATGCCCGTTCTCGCTCGAAATTGAATCATTTTTAAAACGGATTTCGGCGTTTTCGATGAAAATTAGGGACAAACAAATCCCGCACAACCATTTTTGGAACAAAAAAAATTTTCGCCGAAAAAGTCAAAAAAAAATATTTTTTTACAAAAAAGTTTGCAAAAATTTGAAAAAGTTTTTGACCAAATTTTTTGCAAATTTTCGAAAAACCACTATGCGCGTCAAATAGGCCCGAAAACGACAAATACGTGCCAAATACGCGTTTTTCGAATTTTTGCGTTTTTGACATTTTTGACCATTTTCAAAAAAACCGGTTTTTGGCCATTTTGGCCCAAAAATGTGAATTTTGGGAAAATCGCAAAATGCCCGTTCTCGCTCGAAATTCAATCATTTTTAAAACGGATTTCGGCGTTTTCGATGAAAATTAGGGACAAACAAATCCCGCACAACCATTTTTGGAACAAAAAAAATTTTCGCCGAAAAAGTCAAAAAAAAATATTTTTTACAAAAAAGTTTGCAAAAATTTGAAAAAGTTTTTGACCCAATTTTTTGCAAAATTTTGAAAAACCACTATGCGCGTCAAATAGGCCCAAAACGATAAATACGTGCCAAATACGCGTTTTTCGAATTTTTGCGTTTTTGACATTTTTGACCATTTTCAAAAAAACCGGTTTTTGGCCATTTTGGCCCAAAAATGTGAATTTTGGGAAAATCGCAAAATGCCCGTTCTCGCTCGAAATTGAATCATTTTTAAAACGGATTTCGGCGTTTTCGATGAAAATTAGGGACAAACAAGTCCCGCACAACCATTTTTGGAACAAAAAAAATTTTCGCCGAAAAAGTCAAAAAAAAATATTTTTTTACAAAAAGTTTGCAAAAATTTGAAAAAGTTTTTGACCCAATTTTTTGCAAAATTTTGAAAAACCACTATGCGCGTCAAATAGGCCCGAAAACGACAAATACGTGCCAAATACGCGTTTTTCGAATTTTTTGCGTTTTTGACATTTTTGACCATTTTCAAAAAACCGGTTTTTGGCCATTTTGGCCCAAAAATGTGAATTTTGGGAAAATCGCAAAATGCCCGTTCTCGCTCGAAATTGAATCATTTTTAAAACGGATTTCGGCGTTTTCGATGAAAATTAGGGACAAACAAATCCCGCACAACCATTTTTGGAACAAAAAAAATTTTCGCCGAAAAAATCAAAAAAAAATATTTTTTTACAAAAAAATTTGCAAAAATTTGAAAAAGTTTTTGACCCAATTTTTTGCAAAATTTTGAAAAACCACTATGCGCGTCAAATAGGCCCCAAAACGACAAATACGTGCCAAATACGCGTTTTTCGAATTTTGCGTTTTTGACATTTTTGACCATTTTCAAAAAAACCGGTTTTTGGCCATTTTGGCCCAAAAATGTGAATTTTGGGAAAATCGCAAAATGCCCGTTCTCGCTCGAAATTGAATCATTTTTAAAACGGATTTCGGCGTTTTCGATGAAAATTAGGGACAAACAAATCCCGCACAACCATTTTTGGAACAAAAAAAATTTTCGCCGAAAAGTCAAAAAAAAATATTTTTTTACAAAAAAGTTTGCAAAAATTTGAAAAAGTTTTTGACCAAATTTTTTGCAAATTTTGAAAAACCACTATGCGCGTCAAATAGGCCCGAAAACGACAAATACGTGCCAAATACGCGTTTTTCGAATTTTTGCGTTTTTGACATTTTTGACCATTTTCAAAAAAACCGGTTTTTGGCCATTTTGGCCCAAAAATGTGAATTTTGGGAAATTCGCAAAATGCCCGTTCTCGCTCGAAATTGAATCATTTTTAAAACGGATTTCGGCGTTTTCGATGAAAATTAGGGACAAACAAATCCCGCACAACCATTTTTGGAACAAAAAAAATTTTCGCCGAAAAAGTCAAAAAAAAATATTTTTTTACAAAAAAGTTTGCAAAAATTTGAAAAAAGTTTTTGACCCAATTTTTTGCAAAATTTTGAAAAACCACTATGCGCGTCAAATAGGCCCGAAAACGACAAATACGTGCCAAATACGCGTTTTTCGAATTTTTGCGTTTTTGACATTTTTGACCATTTTCAAAAAAACCGGTTTTTGGCCATTTTGGCCCAAAAATGTGAATTTTGGGAAAATCGCAAAATGCCCGTTCTCGCTCGAAATTGAATCATTTTTAAAACGGATTTCGGCGTTTTCGATGAAAATTAGGGACAAACAAATCCCGCACAACCATTTTTGGAACAAAAAAATTTTCGCCGAAAAAGTCAAAAAAAAATATTTTTTTTACAAAAAAGTTTGCAAAAATTTGAAAAAGTTTTTGACCAATTTTTTGCAAATTTTCGAAAAACCACTATGCGCGTCAAATAGGCCCGAAAACGACAAATACGTGCCAAATACGCGTTTTTCGAATTTTTGCGTTTTTGACATTCTTGACCATTTTCAAAAAAAACCGGTTTTTGGCCATTTTGGCCCAAAAATGTGAATTTTGGGAAATTCGCAAAATGCCCGTTCTCGCTCGAAATTGAATCATTTTTAAAACGGATTTCGGCGTTTTCGATGAAAATTAGGGACAAACAAATCCCGCACAACCATTTTTGGAACAAAAAAAATTTTCGCCGAAAAAGTCAAAAAAAAATATTTTTTTACAAAAAAGTTTGCAAAAATTTGAAAAAGTTTTTGACCAAATTTTTTGCAAATTTTCGAAAAACCACTATGCGCGTCAAATAGGCCCGAAAACGACAAATACGTGCCAAATACGCGTTTTTCGAATTTTTGCGTTTTTGACATTTTTGACCATTTTCAAAAAAACCGGTTTTTGGCCATTTTGGCCCAAAATGTGAATTTTGGGAAATTCGCAAAATGCCCGTTCTCGCTCGAAATTGAATCATTTTTAAAACGGATTTCGGCGTTTTCGATGAAAATTAGGGACAAACAAGTCCCGCACAACCATTTTTGGAACAAAAAAAATTTCGCCGAAAAAGTCAAAAAAAAATATTTTTTTACAAAAAAGTTTGCAAAAATTTGAAAAAGTTTTTGACCCAATTTTTTGCAAAATTTTGAAAAAACCACTATGCGCGTCAAATAGGCCCGAAAACGACAAATACGTGCCAAATACGCGTTTTTCGAATTTTTGCGTTTTTGACATTTTTGACCATTTTCAAAAAAACCGGTTTTTGGCCATTTTGGCCCAAAAATGTGAATTTTGGGAAAATCGCAAAATGCCCGTTCTCGCTCGAAATTCAATCATTTTTAAAACGGATTTCGGCGTTTTCGATGAAAATTAGGGACAAACAAATCCCGCACAACCATTTTTGGAACAAAAAAAATTTTCGCCGAAAAAGTCAAAAAAAAAATATTTTTTTACAAAAAAGTTTGCAAAAATTTGAAAAAGTTTTTGACCCAATTTTTTGCAAAATTTTGAAAAACCACTATGTGCGTCAAATAGGCCCCAAAACGACAAATACGTGCCAAATACGCGTTTTTCGAATTTTTGCGTTTTTGACATTTTTGACCATTTTCAAAAAAACCGGTTTTTGGCCATTTTGGCCCAAAAATGTGAATTTTGGGAAAATCGCAAAATGCCCGTTCTCGCTCGAAATTGAATCATTTTTAAAACGGATTTCGGCGTTTTCGATGAAAATTAGGGACAAACAAATCCCGCACAACCATTTTTGGAACAAAAGAAATTTTCGCCGAAAAAGTCAAAAAAAAATATTTTTTTACAAAAAAGTTTGCAAAAATTTGAAAAAGTTTTTGACCCAATTTTTTGCAAAATTTTGAAAAACCACTATGCGCGTCAAATAGGCCCGAAAACGACAAATACGTGCCAAATACGCGTTTTTCGAATTTTTGCGTTTTTGACATTTTTGACCATTTTCAAAAAAAACCGGTTTTTGGCCATTTTGGCCCAAAAATGTGAATTTTGGGAAAATCGCAAAATGCCCGTTCTCGCTCGAAATTGAATCATTTTTAAAACGGATTTCGGCGTTTTCGATGTAAATTAGGGACAAACAAATCCCGCACAACCATTTTTGGAACAAAAAAAATTTTCGCCGAAAAAGTCAAAAAAAAATATTTTTTTACAAAAAAGTTTGCAAAAATTTGAAAAAGTTTTTGACCCAATTTTTTGCAAAATTTTGAAAAACCACTATGCGCGTCAAATAGGCCCGAAAACGACAAATACGTGCCAAATACGCGTTTTTCGAATTTTTGCGTTTTTGACATTTTTGACCATTTTCAAAAAAACCGGTTTTTGGCCATTTTGGCCCAAAAATGTGAATTTTGGGAAAATCGCAAAATGCCCGTTCTCGCTCGAAATTGAATCATTTTTAAAACGGATTTCGGCGTTTTCGATGAAAATTAGGGACAAACAAATCCCGCACAACCATTTTTGGAACAAAAAAAATTTTCGCCGAAAAAGTCAAAAAAAAATATTTTTTTACAAAAAAGTTTGCAAAAATTTGAAAAAGTTTTTGACCCAATTTTTTGCAAAATTTTGAAAAACCACTATGCGCGTCAAATAGGCCCCAAAACGACAAATACGTGCCAAATACGCGTTTTTCGAATTTTTGCGTTTTTGACATTTTTGACCATTTTCAAAAAAACCGGTTTTTGGCCATTTTGGCCCAAAAATGTGAATTTTGGGAAAATCGCAAAATGCCCGTTCTCGCTCGAAATTGAATCATTTTTAAAACGGATTTCGGCGTTTTCGATGAAAATTAGGGACAAACAAATCCCGCACAACCATTTTTGGAACAAAAAAAATTTTCGCCGAAAAAGTCAAAAAAAAATATTTTTTTACAAAAAAGTTTGCAAAAATTTGAAAAAGTTTTTGACCCAATTTTTTGCAAAATTTTGAAAAACCACTATGCGCGTCAAATAGGCCCGAAAACGACAAATACGTGCCAAATACGCGTTTTTCGAATTTTTGCGTTTTTGACATTTTTGACCATTTTCAAAAAAACCGGTTTTTGGCCATTTTGGCCCAAAAATGTGAATTTTGGGAAAATCGCAAAATGCCCGTTCTCGCTCGAAATTGAATCATTTTTAAAACGGATTTCGGCGTTTTCGATGAAAATTAGGGACAAACAAGTCCCGCACAACCATTTTTGGAACAAAAAAAAATTTCGCCGAAAAAGTCAAAAAAAAATATTTTTTTACAAAAAAGTTTGCAAAAATTTGAAAAAGTTTTTGACCCAATTTTTTTGCAAAATTTTGAAAAACCACTATGTGCGTCAAATAGGCCCCAAAACGACAAATACGTGCCAAATACGCGTTTTTCGAATTTTTGCGTTTTTGACATTTTTGACCATTTTCAAAAAAACCGGTTTTTGGCCATTTTGGCCCAAAAATGTGAATTTTGGGAAAATCGCAAAATGCCCGTTCTCGCTCGAAATTGAATCATTTTTAAAACGGATTTCGGCGTTTTCGATGAAAATTAGGGACAAACAAATCCCGCACAACCATTTTTGGAACAAAAGAAATTTTCGCCGAAAAGTCAAAAAAAAATATTTTTTTACAAAAAAGTTTGCAAAAATTTGAAAAAGTTTTTGACCCAATTTTTTGCAAAATTTTGAAAAACCACTATGCGCGTCAAATAGGCCCGAAAACGACAAATACGTGCCAAATACGCGTTTTTCGAATTTTTGCGTTTTTGACATTTTTGACCATTTTCAAAAAAAACCGGTTTTTGGCCATTTTGGCCCAAAAATGTGAATTTTGGGAAAATCGCAAAATGCCCGTTCTCGCTCGAAATTGAATCATTTTTAAAACGGATTTCGGCGTTTTCGATGTAAATTAGGGACAAACAAATCCCGCACAACCATTTTTGGAACAAAAAAAATTTTCGCCGAAAAAGTCAAAAAAAAATATTTTTTTACAAAAAAGTTTGCAAAAATTTGAAAAAGTTTTTGACCCAATTTTTTGCAAAATTTTGAAAAACCACTATGCGCGTCAAATAGGCCCGAAAACGACAAATACGTGCCAAATACGCGTTTTTTCGAATTTTTGCGTTTTTGACATTTTTGACCATTTTCAAAAAAACCGGTTTTTGGCCATTTTGGCCCAAAAATGTGAATTTTGGGAAAATCGCAAAATGCCCGTTCTCGCTCGAAATTGAATCATTTTTAAAACGGATTTCGGCGTTTTCGATGAAAATTAGGGACAAACAAATCCCGCACAACCATTTTTGGAACAAAAAAAATTTTCGCCGAAAAAGTCAAAAAAAAATATTTTTTTACAAAAAAGTTTGCAAAAATTTGAAAAAGTTTTTGACCCAATTTTTTGCAAAATTTTGAAAAACCACTATGCGCGTCAAATAGGCCCCAAAACGACAAATACGTGCCAAATACGCGTTTTTCGAATTTTTGCGTTTTTGACATTTTTGACCATTTTCAAAAAAACCGGTTTTTGGCCATTTTGGCCCAAAAATGTGAATTTTGGGAAAATCGCAAAATGCCCGTTCTCGCTCGAAATTGAATCATTTTTAAAACGGATTTCGGCGTTTTCGATGAAAATTAGGGACAAACAAATCCCGCACAACCATTTTTGGAACAAAAAAATTTTCGCCGAAAAAGTCAAAAAAAAATATTTTTTTACAAAAAAGTTTGCAAAAATTTGAAAAAGTTTTTGACCCAATTTTTTGCAAAATTTTGAAAAAACCACTATGCGCGTCAAATAGGCCCGAAAACGACAAATACGTGCCAAATACGCGTTTTTCGAATTTTTGCGTTTTTGACATTTTTGACCATTTTCAAAAAAACCGGTTTTTGGCCATTTTGGCCCAAAAATGTGAATTTTGGGAAAATCGCAAAATGCCCGTTCTCGCTCGAAATTGAATCATTTTTAAAACGGATTTCGGCGTTTTCGATGAAAATTAGGGACAAACAAGTCCCGCACAACCATTTTTGGAACAAAAAAAAATTTCGCCGAAAAAGTCAAAAAAAAATATTTTTTTACAAAAAAGTTTGCAAAAATTTGAAAAAGTTTTTGACCCAATTTTTTGCAAAATTTTGAAAAACCACTATGTGCGTCAAATAGGCCCCAAAACGACAAATACGTGCCAAATACGCGTTTTTCGAATTTTTGCGTTTTTGACATTTTTGACCATTTTCAAAAAAACCGGTTTTTGGCCATTTTGGCCCAAAAATGTGAATTTTGGGAAAATCGCAAAATGCCCGTTCTCGCTCGAAATTCAATCATTTTTAAAACGGATTTCGGCGTTTTCGATGAAAATTAGGGACAAACAAATCCCGCACAACCATTTTTGGAACAAAAAAAATTTTCGCCGAAAAAGTCAAAAAAAAATATTTTTTTACAAAAAAGTTTGCAAAAATTTGAAAAAGTTTTTGACCCAATTTTTTGCAAAATTTTGAAAAACCACTATGCGCGTCAAATAGGCCCCAAAACGACAAATACGTGCCAAATACGCGTTTTTCGAATTTTTGCGTTTTTGACATTTTTGACCATTTTCAAAAAAACCGGTTTTTGGCCATTTTGGCCCAAAAATGTGAATTTTGGGAAAATCGCAAAATGCCCGTTCTCGCTCGAAATTGAATCATTTTTAAAACGGATTTCGGCGTTTTCGATGAAAATTAGGGACAAACAAATCCCGCACAACCATTTTTGGAACAAAAAAAATTTTCGCCGAAAAAGTCAAAAAAAAATATTTTTTTACAAAAAAGTTTGCAAAAATTTGAAAAAGTTTTTGACCCAATTTTTTGCAAAATTTTGAAAAACCACTATGCGCGTCAAATAGGCCCGAAAACGACAAATACGTGCCAAATACGCGTTTTTCGAATTTTTGCGTTTTTGACATTTTTGACCATTTTCAAAAAAACCGGTTTTTGGCCATTTTGGCCCAAAAATGTGAATTTTGGGAAAATCGCAAAATGCCCGTTCTCGCTCGAAATTGAATCATTTTTAAAACGGATTTCGGCGTTTTCGATGAAAATTAGGGACAAACAAATCCCGCACAACCATTTTTGGAACAAAAAAAATTTTCGCCGAAAAAGTCAAAAAAAAATATTTTTTTACAAAAAAGTTTGCAAAAATTTGAAAAAGTTTTTGACCCAATTTTTTGCAAAATTTTGAAAAACCACTATGCGCGTCAAATAGGCCCGAAAACGACAAATACGTGCCAAATACGCGTTTTTCGAATTTTTGCGTTTTTGACATTTTTGACCATTTTCAAAAAAACCGGTTTTTGGCCATTTTGGCCCAAAAATGTGAATTTTGGGAAAATCGCAAAATGCCCGTTCTCGCTCGAAATTGAATCATTTTTAAAACGGATTTCGGCGTTTTCGATGAAAATTAGGGACAAACAAGTCCCGCACAACCATTTTTGGAACAAAAAAAAATTTCGCCGAAAAAGTCAAAAAAAAATATTTTTTTACAAAAAAGTTTGCAAAAATTTGAAAAAGTTTTTGACCCAATTTTTTGCAAAATTTTGAAAAACCACTATGTGCGTCAAATAGGCCCCAAAACGACAAATACGTGCCAAATACGCGTTTTTCGAATTTTTGCGTTTTTGACATTTTTGACCATTTTCAAAAAAACCGGTTTTTGGCCATTTTGGCCCAAAAATGTGAATTTTGGGAAAATCGCAAAATGCCCGTTCTCGCTCGAAATTCAATCATTTTTAAAACGGATTTCGGCGTTTTCGATGAAAATTAGGGACAAACAAATCCCGCACAACCATTTTTGGAACAAAAAAAATTTTCGCCGAAAAAGTCAAAAAAAAATATTTTTTTACAAAAAAGTTTGCAAAAATTTGAAAAAGTTTTTGACCCAATTTTTTGCAAAATTTTGAAAAACCACTATGCGCGTCAAATAGGCCCGAAAACGACAAATACGTGCCAAATACGCGTTTTTCGAATTTTTGCGTTTTTGACATTTTTGACCATTTTCAAAAAAACCGGTTTTTGGCCATTTTGGCCCAAAAATGTGAATTTTGGGAAAATCGCAAAATGCCCGTTCTCGCTCGAAATTGAATCATTTTTAAAACGGATTTCGGCGTTTTCGATGAAAATTAGGGACAAACAAATCCCGCACAACCATTTTTGGAACAAAAAAAATTTTCGCCGAAAAAGTCAAAAAAAAATATTTTTTTACAAAAAAGTTTGCAAAAATTTGAAAAAGTTTTTGACCCAATTTTTTGCAAAATTTTGAAAAACCACTATGTGCGTCAAATAGGCCCCAAAACGACAAATACGTGCCAAATACGCGTTTTTCGAATTTTTGCGTTTTTGACATTTTTGACCATTTTCAAAAAAACCGGTTTTTGGCCATTTTGGCCCAAAAATGTGAATTTTGGGAAAATCGCAAAATGCCCGTTCTCGCTCGAAATTGAATCATTTTTAAAACGGATTTCGGCGTTTTCGATGAAAATTAGGGACAAACAAATCCCGCACAACCATTTTTGGAACAAAAAAAATTTTCGCCGAAAAAGTCAAAAAAAAATATTTTTTTACAAAAAGTTTGCAAAAATTTGAAAAAGTTTTTGACCCAATTTTTTGCAAAATTTTGAAAAACCACTATGCGCGTCAAATAGGCCCCAAAACGACAAATACGTGCCAAATACGCGTTTTTCGAATTTTTGCGTTTTTGACATTTTTGACCATTTTCAAAAAAACCGGTTTTTGGCCATTTTGGCCCAAAAATGTGAATTTTGGGAAAATCGCAAAATGCCCGTTCTCGCTCGAAATTGAATCATTTTTAAAACGGATTTCGGCGTTTTCGATGAAAATTAGGGACAAACAAGTCCCGCACAACCATTTTTGGAACAAAAAAAATTTTCGCCGAAAAAGTCAAAAAAAAATATTTTTTTACAAAAAAGTTTGCAAAAATTTGAAAAAGTTTTTGACCCAATTTTTTGCAAAATTTTGAAAAACCACTATGCGCGTCAAATAGGCCCCAAAACGACAAATACGTGCCAAATACGCGTTTTTCGAATTTTTGCGTTTTTGACATTTTTGACCATTTTCAAAAAAACCGGTTTTTGGCCATTTTGGCCCAAAAATGTGAATTTTGGGAAAATCGCAAAATGCCCGTTCTCGCTCGAAATTGAATCATTTTTAAAACGGATTTCGGCGTTTTCGATGAAAATTAGGGACAAACAAATCCCGCACAACCATTTTTGGAACAAAAAAAATTTTCGCCGAAAAAGTCAAAAAAAAATATTTTTTTACAAAAAAGTTTGCAAAAATTTGAAAAAGTTTTTGACCCAATTTTTTGCAAAATTTTGAAAAACCACTATGCGCGTCAAATAGGCCCCAAAACGACAAATACGTGCCAAATACGCGTTTTTCGAATTTTTGCGTTTTTGACATTTTTGACCATTTTCAAAAAAACCGGTTTTTGGCCATTTTGGCCCAAAAATGTGAATTTTGGGAAAATCGCAAAATGCCCGTTCTCGCTCGAAATTGAATCATTTTTAAAACGGATTTCGGCGTTTTCGATGAAAATTAGGGACAAACAAATCCCGCACAACCATTTTTGGAACAAAAAAAATTTTCGCCGAAAAAGTCAAAAAAAAATATTTTTTTACAAAAAAGTTTGCAAAAATTTGAAAAAGTTTTTGACCCAATTTTTTGCAAAATTTTGAAAAACCACTATGCGCGTCAAATAGGCCCCAAAACGACAAATACGTGCCAAATACGCGTTTTTCGAATTTTTGCGTTTTTGACATTTTTGACCATTTTCAAAAAAACCGGTTTTTGGCCATTTTGGCCCAAAAATGTGAATTTTGGGAAAATCGCAAAATGCCCGTTCTCGCTCGAAATTCAATCATTTTTAAAACGGATTTCGGCGTTTTCGATGAAAATTAGGGACAAACAAATCCCGCACAACCATTTTTGGAACAAAAAAATTTTCGCCGAAAAAGTCAAAAAAAAATATTTTTTTACAAAAAAGTTTGCAAAAATTTGAAAAAGTTTTTGACCCAATTTTTTGCAAAATTTTGAAAAACCACTATGCGCGTCAAATAGGCCCGAAAACGACAAATACGTGCCAAATACGCGTTTTTCGAATTTTTGCGTTTTTGACATTTTTGACCATTTTCAAAAAAACCGGTTTTTGGCCATTTTGGCCCAAAAATGTGAATTTTGGGAAAATCGCAAAATGCCCGTTCTCGCTCGAAATTGAATCATTTTTAAAACGGATTTCGGCGTTTTCGATGAAAATTAGGGACAAACAAGTCCCGCACAACCATTTTTGGAACAAAAAAAATTTTCGCCGAAAAAGTCAAAAAAAAATATTTTTTTACAAAAAAGTTTGCAAAAATTTGAAAAAGTTTTTGACCCAATTTTTTGCAAAATTTTGAAAAACCACTATGCGCGTCAAATAGGCCCCAAAACGACAAATACGTGCCAAATACGCGTTTTTCGAATTTTTGCGTTTTTGACATTTTTGACCATTTTCAAAAAAACCGGTTTTTGGCCATTTTGGCCCAAAAATGTGAATTTTGGGAAAATCGCAAAATGCCCGTTCTCGCTCGAAATTGAATCATTTTTAAAACGGATTTCGGCGTTTTCGATGAAAATTAGGGACAAACAAGTCCCGCACAACCATTTTTGGAACAAAAAAAATTTTCGCCGAAAAAGTCAAAAAAAAATATTTTTTTACAAAAAAGTTTGCAAAAATTTGAAAAAGTTTTTGACCAAATTTTTTGCAAATTTTGAAAAACCACTATGCGCGTCAAATAGGCCCCAAAACGACAAATACGTGCCAAATACGCGTTTTTCGAATTTTTGCGTTTTTGACATTTTTGACCATTTTCAAAAAAACCGGTTTTTGGCCATTTTGGCCCAAAAATGTGAATTTTGGGAAAATCGCAAAATGCCCGTTCTCGCTCGAAATTGAATCATTTTTAAAACGGATTTCGGCGTTTTCGATGAAAATTAGGGACAAACAAATCCCGCACAACCATTTTTGGAACAAAAAAAATTTTCGCCGAAAAAGTCAAAAAAAAATATTTTTTTACAAAAAAGTTTGCAAAAATTTGAAAAAGTTTTTGACCCAATTTTTTGCAAAATTTTGAAAAACCACTATGCGCGTCAAATAGGCCCCAAAACGACAAATACGTGCCAAATACGCGTTTTTCGAATTTTTGCGTTTTTGACATTTTTGACCATTTTCAAAAAAACCGGTTTTTGGCCATTTTGGCCCAAAAATGTGAATTTTGGGAAAATCGCAAAATGCCCGTTCTCGCTCGAAATTGAATCATTTTTAAAACGGATTTCGGCGTTTTCGATGAAAATTAGGGACAAACAAATCCCGCACAACCATTTTTGGAACAAAAAAAATTTTCGCCGAAAAAGTCAAAAAAAATATTTTTTTACAAAAAAGTTTGCAAAAATTTGAAAAAGTTTTTGACCCAATTTTTTGCAAAATTTTGAAAAACCACTATGCGCGTCAAATAGGCCCCAAAACGACAAATACGTGCCAAATACGCGTTTTTCGAATTTTTGCGTTTTTGACATTTTTGACCATTTTCAAAAAAACCGGTTTTTGGCCATTTTGGCCCAAAAATGTGAATTTTGGGAAAATCGCAAAATGCCCGTTCTCGCTCGAAATTGAATCATTTTTAAAACGGATTTCGGCGTTTTCGATGAAAATTAGGGACAAACAAATCCCGCACAACCATTTTTGGAACAAAAAAAATTTTCGCCGAAAAAGTCAAAAAAAAATATTTTTTTACAAAAAAGTTTGCAAAAATTTGAAAAAGTTTTTGACCAAATTTTACATTTATTGTTTTGTAAATTATTTTGTTATATAGCTTTTTATTGTTTTGTAAATTATGTTGTTATATAGCGTTTTGTTGTTTTGTAAATTATGTTGTTATATAGCTTTTTATTATTTTGTAAATTGTGTTGTTATATAGCTTTTATTGTTTTGTAAATTGTGTTGTTATATAGCTTTTTATTGTTTTGTAAATTCTGTTGTTATATAGCTTTTTATTGTTTTGTAAATTATGTTGTTGTATAGCTTTTTATTGTTTTTGTAAATTCTGTTGTTATATAGCTTTTTATTGTTTTGTAAATTATGTTGTTGTATAGCTTTTTATTGTTTTGTAAATTCTGTTGTTATATAGCTTTTTATTGTTTTGTAAATTATGTTGTTATATAGCTTTTTGTTGTTTTTGTGAATTGTGTTGTTATATAGCTTTTTATTGTTTTGTAAATTATGTTGTTATATAGCTTGTTATTGTTTTGTAAAGTATGTTGTTATATAGCTTTTTATTGTTTTGTAAATTATGTTGTTATATAGCTTTTTATTGTTTTGTAAATTGTGTTGTTATATAGCTTTTTATTGTTTTGTAAATTGTGTTGTTATATAGCTTTTTATTATTTTGTAAATTATGTTGTTATATAGTTTTTCATTGTTTTGTAAATTGTGTTGTTATATAGCTTTTTATTATTTTGTAAATTATTTTGTTATATAGCTTTTTGTTGTTTTTGTGAATTGTGTTGTTATATAGCTTTTTATTGTTTTGTAAAGTATGTTGTTATATAGCTTTTTATTGTTTTGTAAATTATGTTGTTATATAGCTTGTTATTGTTTTTTAAATTGTGTTGTTATATAGCTTTTTATTGTTTTTGTAAATTATGTTGTTATATAGCTTTTTATTGTTTTGTAAATTATGTTGTTATATAGCTTTTTATTGTTTTGTAAAGTATGTTGTTATATAGGTTTGTTTTTCTGTTATTTAATTTTTGATTTTTGATTGCTATATAGAATCGGTCTTTTTATCACTTTTCTCTTGTTATATATCTTTGTAATAATGGATATGTTTTTTTTGTTTATTATGGTTTTTCTTCTGGTGTTTTTATTGGTTGTTTTTATTGTTTATTAGTTTTTTTCAATAGCTTATTTTGTTCTGTTATATAATTATTTATTTTTTTGTGTTTTTGTGTAGGTAGTGTTCGTGTTGATTGTGGCAAATATATCTTATAGTTTTGTGCTTTAGGTGAGAGTTATATTTGTGGCATTTTTTTTATTATTGCCACCTCTATTTAGTTTATTGTTATCATTGTGTTTAGTGTCACTTGTTTTTATTTTACTTGGAAGCCTGGAAGAATGTAGTATATAGGTATTGTATGATATGTGTTAGAGGTGTGTTCTGTATTGGGATAATTTTTTTTAAGGGATGAAGGTATAACTATCTTTTGATTGTAGGTATATTAGAAGGAAATTTCTATTTTGTTATTCTTACATTTCAAAATTTATTAGTTATGCTCAAAGAAAGTAATAGTGGCGGAGTAGATTGTGTCAAGGAAGATAAAGTGTGTCATAGCTTAGTGAATTTTGCTGCACTTTGCATCACATTATCAAACTACAATGATGAAAATAACAAACGGACATGAACATATGAATGTAATGGACATTGAGGATTATATATTTTGTGTTATTTAATTTTTGATTTTTGTTTGTTATATAGAATTAGTCTTTTTATCTCTTTTCTCTTGTTATATATCTTTGTAATAATGATTATGTTTTGTTTGTTTATTATGGTTTTTCTTCTGGTGTTTTTATTGGTTGTTTTTATTGTTTATTAGTTTTTCTTATTTGGTTATTTTGTTCTGTTTTATACTTATTTATTGGTTTTATTTTTGTGTAGGTAGTGTTCGTGTTAATTGTGGCAAATATATCTTATAGTTTGATGTTTTAGGTGAGAGTTATATTTGTGGCATTTTTTTATTATTGCCACCTGTATTTAGTTTATTATTATCATTATGTTTAGTGTCACTTGTTTTGATTTTACTTGGAAGCTTGAAAGAATGTAGTATAAAGGTATTGTATGATATGTGTTAGAGGTGTGTTCTGTATTGGGATAATTTTTTTTAGGGATGAACGTATAACTATCTTTTGGTTGTAAGTATATTAGAAGGAAATTTCTATTTTGTTATTCTTACATTTCAAAATTTATTAGTTATGCTCAAAGAAAGTAATAGTGGCGAAGTAGATGATTTCAAGGAATTTTAAATGAGTCATAACTTAGTGAATTTAACACACTTTACATTACATTATCAAACTACAATGATGAAAATAACAAACGGACATGAACATATGAATTTAATGGACATTGAGGATAATGTAAATGAGGAAATACTTATGCGGTTTTTCTTTCATTGAGTTTTTTGAACGGTGTAAATTAAAAATAATTTTAATATAAAGGGGAAAATTTAGTAATTTTTGACCTATGCCTTTTAAGAACAGTTTTGTATATTGTAAAAGGGAATCATGTCGGGATGAAGCCGAAGTGGTGAGTGAATGCTTGTTAAGTTTATGAGGCTGTAGAAACAAAGTGTTAAGATGAAGAAAAAAACGTATAGTCTTTATTTTTTTTTGATGAAAAGCAAAAGAGTATCTCATTTATTTCTGAGCATGAGTGTTATTTTTTTAGTGGGATGAGAAGCAGTTTTTTTGCATATAAGGTGCGTTCTTTTGACTTTCTTTCAGGTATTCTTTGTAGGGAAATTTAAAGTAAGAAGAAATAGAGGAAAGTAATTTACGATACCACGTGTCGTATTTTTGTCGTGGAAAATAATATTTAACAAATCTTATTGTTCATTGTATGAATGATTTGCTGAGGGATTTTAGCTAGCCATTTAGAACGCTTCAGTTGCGTATGGATCAGAGAAGGGTATGTAATAAACACAGTCCATTTTATTCTAAAGTGAAGATACACTCACGTCATTCCGAACAAACTCATTTCACACTTACGATTATGTTCCTTATTAGTTATCGTAATTTACAACTGTGTAGATTAATTAACGAATCGTACAAAATATGATTGTGAGTTGTGAGAGTTTTACAAATAGGACTTTTTTGTTTACATGATTATGAATAGAGTTATTCGCTTTAATTGCGCAAGAATGGGAAACACTTTTTCAAAGATGTCTGACAGTGAGACTTAGTGGAGAAATATTCAAGAAGCATGTGTCAGTTTTTGCTCTTCCTATTACCTCAATAATCCTAAAACAACATGAAAAATTATTTTTAGCGGAAATTATTGCTGACATTCGTCCGTTTCCCTTAAAGTTTTTAGCACTCAAACAGCACAGCAACTAGGGCAAAAATTAAAGTATAATAATAATTTCACACGCACTAAGATTTTTTCTTCGTACGCAAGGTATCTTTCTTAGAATGACGTCTAATAACCACGTTGGACTCCATCCCGGCGATCAGGCCAGAAATAATTACTTTAGACAATATACAGAGAATGATAGCTGTATTATGGATTTTCAGAAAGCGCATCCCAATTACACGTCACACTTTCCACATGCGAATATTTTTTCTGATGAAAATGAAGTGACCAATACTTTTGCCTTAACGGGGCGACATGGGCCGCAAAACGCCTGGTCACCACCACCTCGTAAGCCTGTACAAGTTGAGGACCGAAGCTTCTCTGTCACGGCCGAGAGAGACCGCAATTCTGGCTTAAGAGACGCCCAGAAAGATTTTTTTCATGGGGCAAACGTGCCTTCAAACGAGACGAGAGAACCGGGGATGAATTTCAGAACAATTGGAAGGGAAATGGATCATACTGTCGTACGTGGTTATTTGGGTAATGATGGTGTAGAACAACTTAGAATTCCATCGCTTGAGACAAAAGGAGAGCACGAAAAGATCCCAATTGTTCAGAGAACTTTTGGTACAAGATATCCACCTGGAACTTGTCACGTACTGACACTCCGAAAACGGCAGCGCTCGCACGACTCTCAAGGTGGATGCCTGGCCATCTTTAGAAGCACGATTCAGACAAAGGGTTATCAGGGGCTGCAGAGGCTCATAGCGCCACGGGTGGAATATATGGGCGAAGTAATCGATGGCTTGACACGTCTTCTATTGCCAAGAATGACGCGTGAAGTTAAGCCATCCGATGAAGGAGCCCTTGAGTCATATCCGCTAGCAATAGCGCGATGTGGCTTAAAAAGTATTCCACAGTGTGCCGTTCCTGAAAAGCGCTACAGATTTTTGAAAGAATTCCGACGTTCTTTGCCATCGTACAGGCATAAGGACGTCATTATTGAATCTGTGCAAAGAAGCTCTGTGGTCGTGATTAGCGGTGGCGCCGGATGTGGAAAGACAACACAAATACCTCAAATGCTGTACGATGAGGAGGGGCTTTTCGACAAGAATTTGCAGGTGATTTGCACACAACCAAGGAGGATCAGTGCCATTTCTGTGGCCCAACGCGTGGCGGAGGAACGCGGCGAGGCCTGTGGTGACAGCTGCGGATACATTGTTCGATTTGACAACAATACAAGCGAGAAAACACGAATAATATACATGACAACGGGGATCCTGCTGCGGCTTCTACAGGCAGATCCCATCCTTGAAGGAGTTGCCTGCGTCATTGTTGACGAAGCACAGGAAAGGTCGGTAGAAACGGACCTCTGCTTGCTCCTTCTCCGGGATCTAATTGTTGAAGGGAAGAAATACAGTGGGAGCTACATGAAGCTGGTTGTGATGTCGGCAGCGTCACAGCTAGAGCAACTCATGTCATATTTCTCCCCTGAAGCGATTGGCAGTGAGGTACCTGTCGTTATGATTGGTGGCACACTACACCCCGTGCGCGAGTATTACTTGGAGGACGCGCACGGGTGGCTTGGACTACCACCGCCATCGATTCCATCCAGTTATGAAGCAAGCCGTCCACCCACAGTAGACAGTGAAACGAATGTTTGTGGTGGAGGTACTCCAACAGTTTATGAGGAAATTATGAGGAATATCGGTAAAAGCCACCAAGTCAATGTCTGTTTTGATTTGGTGTTGGACATCGTGAGGGAAATTCATCGAACATCTCGCGGGAACTCGGAAAGCATATTGATTTTTCTTCCAGGAAGGAGTGAAATATTTCGAATGGAAAAAATGATAAAGAGTTCAGAGCTGTGCAAAACTTTATTTTTGATTAAATTGCACTCAAGCATAACTGCCGAAGAGCTTAGCTGTGCCTTTATCCGTCCCCCAAAGGGATTTCGGAAGGTTGTACTCGCAACTAACATTGCTGAAGCGAGCATCACCATTGATGACATTGTTTATGTCATCGACAGCTGCCTCACAAGAGAACAGTCGTATGACCCAGAGGGAAATATGATGCATTGGAGAACATCGCTAATCAGCAGGGCCAACGGAAGGCAGCGCTGTGGGCTGGCAGGTCGTTGCCGGCCTGGTGTGTGCTTTCATCTCCTACCCCATGGCTTGTATGAAAAATTGCCCGAGTTTCAAACTCCCGACATACTAAAGGTCCCGCTGGAAGGTGTTTGCTTGAATTTGAAGGCATTGAGACCGAATGAAGCATGTATGAATATCCTCCGTCGTTGCTTGGATGTGCCATCGGAATGCTCCGTCTCACGCGCGGTGGAACTTCTCAAGAATATTGGTGCACTGACACCAGATATAGAACGCCTCACATATATTGGAAGTGTTCTCTCGCGTTTACCGCTTCATCCCCTTCTGGGTCGGATGCTCATTGTGGCATCATGCTTGGGTGTTTTGGATCCGATTGCGACGATTGCGGCGTTTCTGTCCTCCAAGGGCACACTTTTCATACTCCATGAGAGCCAGGAAGAGAAGGAGAAATTTATAAAATTTATCCACAGCATTGACAACAGCTTCTGTTCGGATCACCTACTCATCCTGAAAATTTTCGATGTGTGGAAGGGATCGGGAGTCGATGCCAATCATTTGTTTCATGGCTACGTGAGCGGGGCGGTATTACAAAGTATAAATCAAGTCAAGAACGAGCTGGTGCATATCGTATGTGATTCTGTATATCTACAAGGATTGAGGCATCCCATGGAATATGCGTCCAGAAACTCCAAGAACATCGGACTCGTCAGGTTTGCTGCCCTTTGGTCGTGCTATCCAAAGATCGCGTCATTAGAGTATTCTAGAAGTGACGACTGCCAACCTCAGTTGCTCTGCTGGGATGACGAGTTTTCCCAGACACTTTACACATCGGTACTGCACATGAAGAGGAGGAAGGATTTAAATGACTTTGCATTTGTTTTCTACTTTGAGCGTATGCTGACGGAAAGAGGTTTTACATTGCGTGATGTCACCGCCGTAACTCCAGTGGAAGTCGCCTTATGTCTTCGCGAACTCACACTCCTGCCAATCAAAGATGTGCCACCGGAATTGCTTTCCAGTACAGACTTTCGGATGACCCCTTTATTTCCTTTTACATTTCATAGAGGCGAACGTCGCAGAGATATGGGAGTATTATTCTTTGACGGTGGGAAAAAAGCGTTTGTGACATCCATGAGGGTTGCAGAAACCATTCTCAATGTACGTAACTGCATTAATTACTTCTTCCAGCTTTCTATCGCTGACGGTAATGTAGGTTGTTTTCCGGACTCTGTCGTGGATATCATCGTCCAAACCATTAGCCACCCCTTGAATGACACCACTGATCGCAGCTGCTTTATCGGAAATGACCCTTGTAGCACTTGGGTTTCTGAGTGTGGTGGACTTGGTGGAGGAGACAACAACGACTAACTGTGAGATTCATCCTATTTAACAATTTTTTCGATGAGAGAATGATCGCTTGGAGAGTGAGAATATGATCTGGAATCAAGCTGAATAGAAGCGCAGTAGGCTGTTTGAGGCTGACGGCTACTGGCTCCGCAATCCAATGTATGTTTATTGCTTTGAAATAAAAGCCACAAGATATTTATGAGAGATAAGCGATACTCTCCCTAGCCCTCACTCACCACAACCTATTGCTGTTTAATGTATGGAATTATTTCTTCAATACCATCATGATGTGATATGATCTTTTCTTTTTTCAATTCTCTTCTTATGAACAAAAGGTCAAAGTACAAAAGAAAGACTAGAAAATCTATCCAGAACGGAGCTCCTGACACCTTTGCTACCGGGGAGGTTTCAGAAAAAAGATGTTGCTTATTGGACCGACTGTGTTCAAAGCATGAGTGAACCCATTCCTGATCCGAAAGATGCAGACAAATGTTGGCTCATGGACATCGCATTGGCAGCCTCAGCGAGGTGGTGAGTTCAAAATCCAGAGGTATACCACAGGCGTGAATGTAACCGCTGACCGTCAGTTCACAGGCAGTTTTTAAAAAATTTTTCAAATTGATTTGCGCTTGTCATGTAAGATCCAGAAAGCAAATCCCTTACCATTCTAAATTATTCTTCTATGACACTTTTTGCTTATGGTTAGAATCGGAGTTAGATTTGATATTTATCTTTAGTGACACAGTCAATGTAGGGATATTCATACTAATTATTTTCTGTCATATCATAAGCTTTCAAAAATAACTGTTGACTTTAGTTTATTTTATTGTTCTTGTATCATTATCAATGATACAACTTTGGAAGTCAATCTGCAACAGGATGCTAAGTAAAATTATGAGGCCGAGGATGATAGTTAGACAATAGTAGTGGTAAGGGTTGAGAATTAGCGCTATATTGAATGCTCTCGAAATGTGTCTTTGAGTGTTTATGAGAAAACAAAGGACAATCGAATATTTACTCATGATCAAATGGACACGTTTCATTTGATAGCAGGTTGAAAACGAAAAGTCAAATGACAATATTATTGCCTTATTGCATTATGTGTTTATTGAGGGATGTGGCTGTATTCGAGTAGCAATGTACAATTCATTTGAGTCAGGAGCCAAATAATGTGCGCATATCATACTTCACAAATGAGTAAAGACAACCAAAATCACATTACCCACACTTCGTTTAAATTTCATTTGTCTCTGTTCATTTTTCAGAATATACATATGGGAAGGTTAATTAACTCATCATACTTTTCATGATCGTAAAGTACGTGAGTATTGGGAGGAAGTTTCATAACTAGAATGCAGATGATATATTCAAACAGAATTGCTCTATTTTGATTTGCTTCTAACTTTCCTAACTTTCTTTCGGAGAGCTAGAAAAATCACAATAACAGTCACGTTCACTTACACATTTCACTTGATATTATTCTGAAAATAATAGGGGAAATGACACCTCTTATTGCTTAATTTTCATTTTTTTCTACACTTACTTATTAAGTGAGAAAGACATTTATCAATCTAAATCCGTGTATATCTTTTTCGTCTTAGTTCCAATGTGTTGTGCTTTTGCTATCATTTTCTTTTACTTTATCCATGGGACATTTTTGTTATTTTTATTTTTATTTTACGACCAATCATGGATCACTCAACATTTTGGTAAATAAGATGCAACATATATTTTCATTTTTTTGTGACGTAAACACAACCTTATTATCGATGAAATTGATTTTTTTTATCTCAATATATTTAGTCACAGTATATATTTTTAATTTGAAAAACTACCTTGCTCTACCAAAGACATCAGTTTCTTGTGAAAGGACAAGACTGAATATGATAAAACGCTATTTTGGCAACTGATTTGCGGGATTATTATCATTATTATTCTTCAGTATTATAAAGTATCAGTGCTTAAATTTATACTATATATATATATATATATATATATATATATTTGTGACGTTGGCAGGTTAATGTTGACTAAATTTCATGTATGTTTTTATTTCTTGCATCTGTTATAGTATAACTTCCATTTGTTTGTCATATGTGTCGGAGTGAATAGTTTTTTTATGGTCTTATTTTAAGAACATTAACGCCGTTTTAGTTAATATGGTTAAAATTCATCGAATAAACTTGCATAGTAATTTTTCTGTCTGTATATTTTTTTCATGAAAAAAATCACTAATGTGCAAGAAAGGGTGATTTATACAAAAGACTTAGCATTACGTATTATTGTTGATATAATTTAAGGCGTAGCACAGAATCAGATAAATATGTCTCCACTTATTATGATACACCAATTTCTTAAATGTGCACGCTGTATAAGTTGTGAAACTAGACATATTATGGCCTGGGAATTTATTATACCCTCTCAAACCTTTATCTGCCTCACACATTTCAGTCATTTACACATTTTGTATAACACAACCAGAGCGCGTAAGCTTAATAAATATCATAAGATATATGAGGCCTTATTTTCCTAGTCACACGTCTTTTCCTATAGCATTGGCTATTTCATGCGTAGTATTTTCCATCTCTGCTTCACGTCAGTATAAAATTCCCCCTATTCCTCATTTCACAATTAACGCGAATAGGGTTGTTTGACTCTAAAAAATCTAAATGATATTGCGTGGAGAGTGGCAAACTCCATAAAGTATAATATTCATGAGATTTTTTTGCCCACACTTTGAGTCCCAAAGTCAAGGTGACGTGGAAGTTGTGTTGGTTCTGTTTCATTTTGATACCTGTCAAATTCCCCCACATCATAGTCTTTACAAGAAAATGTAGACAAGCGCTCTTGACCAGCAAATTTTGAAGTTTAAAAAATCAAGATACTTTCAACGTAAGGGATGGAATTTTACCTTCCTTGGTGTTTTCCACGCTTTTTCCTCCAATGACAGGGCCTAAGTGATACTACAGACTTTATCTCTCTCCGAAGTACGGTTAGGATGGACACACATCTAAATAACCCTACCCAAAAAGTTTTCAGAAGGTATCATTTATGAAGAATCTCCTTTAACATCGATAAGGACTCTAAAGTAAAATCTGGTTTCAGCTGGAAGTGACAGTCGGAAATATGTAAAGGGTTAGTCTAAAACGGACTGCAACTTCTGACTGCTTCACACCTAAACACCAGACTGGAGGCATGATTTTAGATAACCAGCGCAGGGAAGGTGATGTTAGAGAGGTTAATTATTCAGCCACCAGTTTTTAGAGATAGCAACCTCACCTCGAGTTAATTAACCCAGATAGATAGTGCTTTACGATAAGAAAAGTTTATTTGAAGCGGTACTCTATGATTAGAAAAAAACAAACTGCCTTTCAGTCCAGCTTCCGGTCTCTAAACCGCTGCTAGCACTAAGACCACACAAGCTCTCTTCTACTTTTCTGAAGCAGTTAGGAATAGTAAAAGAGCCCTTCGTGGAAATGTGCTTACGAGACTCTTTTGTTTTTATAATTTTCGCCTTCCTTAGGTGCTCCATGGACGGAATGGCGGCAGTTGGAGACAACCAAGCAGAGTTCAATGTTCTGTGCTACATAACCCGCTTGCTAGAATCACCAGATAAGCTAGAGAAACCGTCATTTGACGCCGAGGTTAGAGAGTCCGTGGAATCTCTGGCTATACTGAACATGTCTGTGGCCCCGGAGACTTGGAGGGCCCTTTTTGGATCGGACGGCAAAACCCAATTTGACCCTCAAAAAGAGCCATTCAACGCTCTCAAGGACGACGTGCGTATCGACTGGGGAAGCAATTGGGCCCGTTGGCAAAAATCGGCTGAGGAGTATGTTAAAGTGAAAAACAATATAAAGGTCCCCCCGGAGGGACCTGTCAAGCGAGCCTTGGCCATAAGGATCAACGAGCTTTATGGTAGAGCGATTGTGAAGGAAGAAGAATTTGAAAAGGGAAAAAAAACGACGGAGGAGGCACGGGGAAATGTAAGTGAATTCCTTACAACCGCACTCGAAGGAGCGAAGGGAGCTGGTGAACCAAAAACGCGAGTGACGTACCACGCCAGTGGTTATGCAGATGGATGCGGGGCGGACGGCGGGAATGCTGCGGGAAAAGATGCAACCCCGCAAGCAGGCGGTCCCGGTGCGTCGGTCAAAAACGACATGGTCTGCATCTGCGGATTTGCGACGGGTTCCGGCGGCAGCCAAAAATCCCCCTGCGGGCACGGAATCGATGTGGGTAGCACCGGTGGGGCGAAAGACTATGACGACAACGCCAAGCCAAAGAAAGCCTGGGAAGTAATCGAGAAAGCCTGCCCCCAACACCACGAAACGCTCCCGACGGAACAAGCCCTCGAAGGAGCACTCGCTGGCTTTTTCAGTTTGATTGGGAAGAATGCGATAGCCGACACGCACGCCGGCGGCCCGTACACCTTTGGAAAAGGCGTCAACAACGCGGGAAACCATTGCAACGGGAACACCGGGCAAACGAGTTGCGTGAACTACAAAATGCAGCTGACTGGAAACGGCAAAGGCATCTTGTGGGTGAACAACATCCGAAAAGCCATAACAAAACTACGAGAAATGCATGAATCTGCACGACTTGCTACCCAGACGGCAGCCAAAATTGAAAACTTACTCACCGTCGCGCAAATCGAGATGGAAGCAGCAGATAGAATCTCAGTACCGGTTCCAACACTAGGAGACAAAAATGGCGCGACACCCGCCATGGTTCAAGCTGCAGGAGCCGTGGTAACTGAACCAGATTCCCCCCCGAGAGGCGCGGCAGCCATCCCACGCTTCATCCTGCCGTGGACTCTCCTCATCTAAAAGAGATCAAACCAATAAAGAGGGAAGGCAAGAGAGAGAAATGAACTTCCACCGCATGCTATGTCTCCCACTGCCTGTACTGGTCAGGGTTAGGGTTAGGGTTAGGGTTAGGGTTAGGGTTAGGGTTAGGGTTAGGGTTAGGGTTAGGGTTAGGGTTAGGGTTAGGGTTTAGGGTTAGGGTTAGGGTTAGGGTTAGGGTTAGGGTTAGGGTTAGGGTTAGGGTTAGGGTTAGGGTTAGGGTTAGGGTTAGGGTTAGGGTTAGGGTTAGGGTTAGGGTTAGGGTTAGGGTTAGGGTTAGGGTTAGGGTTAGGGTTAGGGTTAGGGTTAGGGTTAGGGTTAGGGTTAGGGTAGGTTAGGGTTAGGGTTAGGGTTAGGGTTAGGGTTAGGGTTAGGGTTAGGGTTAGGGTTAGGGTTAGGGTTAGGGTTAGGGTTAGGGTTAGGGTTAGGGTTAGGGTTAGGGTTAGGGTTAGGGTTAGGGTTAGGGTTAGGGTTAGGGTTAGGGTTAGGGTTAGGGTTAGGGTTAGGGTTAGGGTTAGGGTTAGGGTTAGGGTTAGGGTTAGGGGTTAGGGTTAGGGTTAGGGTTAGGGTTAGGGTTAGGGTTAGGGTTAGGGTTAGGGTT
>NHOR01000197.1:0-19801 GCA_002287245.1 Trypanosoma congolense | reverse complement strand
AAAATTTGAAAAAGTTTTTGACCCAATTTTTTGCAAAATTTTGAAAAACCACTATGCGCGTCAAATAGGCCCCAAAACGACAAATACGTGCCAAATACGCGTTTTTCGAATTTTTTGCGTTTTTGACATTTTTGACCATTTTCAAAAAAACCGGTTTTTGGCCATTTTGGCCCAAAAATGTGAATTTTGGGAAAATCGCAAAATGCCCGTTCTCGCTCGAAATTGAATCATTTTTTAAAACGGATTTCGGCGTTTTCGATGAAAATTAGGGACAAACAAATCCCGCACAACCATTTTTGGAACAAAAAAAATTTTTCGCCGAAAAAGTCAAAAAAAAATATTTTTTTTTACAAAAAAGTTTGCAAAAATTTGAAAAAGTTTTTGACCAATTTTTTGCAAAATTTTGAAAAACCACTATGCGCGTCAAATAGGCCCCAAAACGACAAATACGTGCCAAATACGCGTTTTTCGAATTTTTGCGTTTTTGACATTTTGACCATTTTCAAAAAAACCGGTTTTTGGCCATTTTGGCCCAAAAATGTGAATTTTGGGAAAATCGCAAAATGCCCGTTCTCGCTCGAAATTGAATCATTTTTAAAACGGATTTCGGCGTTTTCGATGAAAATTAGGGACAAACAAATCCCGCACAACCATTTTTGGAACAAAAAAAATTTTCGCCGAAAAAGTCAAAAAAAAATATTTTTTTACAAAAAAGTTTGCAAAAATTTGAAAAAGTTTTTGACCCAATTTTTTGCAAAATTTTGAAAAACCACTATGCGCGTCAAATAGGCCCCAAAACGACAAATACGTGCCAAATACGCGTTTTTCGAATTTTTGCGTTTTTGACATTTTTGACCATTTTCAAAAAAACCGGTTTTTGGCCATTTTGGCCCAAAAATGTGAATTTTTGGGAAAATCGCAAAATGCCCGTTCTCGCTCGAAATTGAATCATTTTTTTAAAACGGATTTCGGCGTTTTCGATGTAAATTAGGGACAAACAAATCCCGCAAACCATTTTTGGAACAAAAAAAATTTTCGCCGAAAAAGTCAAAAAAAAAAATATTTTTTTACAAAAAAGTTTGCAAAAATTTGAAAAAGTTTTTGACCCAATTTTTTGCAAAATTTGAAAAACCACTATGCGCGTCAAATAGGCCCAAAACGACAAATACGTGCCAAATACGCGTTTTCGAATTTTTTGCGTTTTTGACATTTTTGACCATTTTCAAAAAAACCGGTTTTTGGCCATTTTGGCCCAAAAATGTGAATTTTGGGAAAATCGCAAAATGCCCGTTCTCGCTCGAAATTGAATCATTTTAAAACGGATTTCGGCGTTTTCGATGAAAATTAGGGACAAACAAATCCCGCACAACCATTTTTGGAACAAAAAAAATTTTCGCCGAAAAAGTCAAAAAAAAAATATTTTTTTACAAAAAAGTTTGCAAAAATTTGAAAAAGTTTTTGACCCAATTTTTTTGCAAAATTTTGAAAAACCACTATGCGCGTCAAATAGGCCCAAAACGACAAATACGTGCCAAATACGCGTTTTTCGAATTTTTGCGTTTTTGACATTTTTGACCATTTTTCAAAAAAACCGGTTTTTGGCCATTTTGGCCCAAAAATGTGAATTTTGGGAAAATCGCAAAATGCCCGTTCTCGCTCGAAATTGAATCATTTTTAAAACGGATTTCGGCGTTTTCGATGAAAATTAGGGACAAACAAATCCCGCACAACCATTTTTGGAACAAAAAAAATTTTCGCCGAAAAAAGTCAAAAAAAAAATATTTTTTTACAAAAAAGTTTGCAAAAATTTGAAAAAGTTTTTGACCCAATTTTTTGCAAAATTTTGAAAAACCACTATGCGCGTCAAATAGGCCCCAAAACGACAAATACGTGCCAAATACGCGTTTTTCGAATTTTTGCGTTTTTGACATTTTTGACCATTTTCAAAAAAAACCGGTTTTTGGCCATTTTGGCCCAAAAATGTGAATTTTGGGAAAATCGCAAAATGCCCGTTCTCGCTCGAAATTGAATCATTTTTTAAAACGGATTTCGGCGTTTTCGATGAAAATTAGGGACAAACAAATCCCGCACAACCATTTTTGGAACAAAAAAAATTTTCGCCGAAAAAGTCAAAAAAAAATATTTTTTTACAAAAAAATTTGCAAAAATTTGAAAAAGTTTTTGACCCAATTTTTTGCAAAATTTTGAAAAACCACTATGCGCGTCAAATAGGCCCCAAAACGACAAATACGTGCCAAATACGCGTTTTTCGAATTTTTGCGTTTTTGACATTTTTGACCATTTTCAAAAAAACCGGTTTTTGGCCATTTTGGCCCAAAAATGTGAATTTTGGGAAAATCGCAAAATGCCCGTTCTCGCTCGAAATTGAATCATTTTTAAAACGGATTTCGGCGTTTTCGATGTAAATTAGGGACAAACAAATCCCGCACAACCATTTTTGGAACAAAAAAAATTTTCGCCGAAAAAGTCAAAAAAAAAATTTTTTACAAAAAAGTTTGCAAAAATTTTGAAAAAGTTTTTGACCCAATTTTTTGCAAAATTTTGAAAAACCACTATGCGCGTCAAATAGGCCCAAAACGACAAATACGTGCCAAATACGCGTTTTTCGAATTTTTGCGTTTTTGACATTTTTGACCATTTTCAAAAAAACCGGTTTTTGGCCATTTTGGCCCAAAAATGTGAATTTTGGGAAAATCGCAAAATGCCCGTTCTCGCTCGAAATTGAATCATTTTTAAAACGGATTTCGGCGTTTTCGATGTAAATTAGGGACAAACAAATCCCGCACAACCATTTTTGGAACAAAAAAATTTTCGCCGAAAAAGTCAAAAAAAAAATTTTTTTACAAAAAAATTTTGCAAAAATTTGAAAAAGTTTTTGACCCAATTTTTTGCAAAATTTTGGAAAAACCACTATGCGCGTCAAATAGGCCCAAAACGACAAATACGTGCCAAATACGCGTTTTTTCGAATTTTTGCGTTTTTGACATTTTTGACCATTTTCAAAAAAAACCGGTTTTTGGCCATTTTGGCCCAAAAATGTGAATTTTGGGAAAATCGCAAAATGCCCGTTCTCGCTCGAAATTGAATCATTTTTAAAACGGATTTCGGCGTTTTCGATGAAAATTAGGGACAAACAAATCCCGCACAACCATTTTTGGAACAAAAAAAATTTTCGCCGAAAAAGTCAAAAAAAAATATTTTTTTTTACAAAAAAGTTTGCAAAAATTTGAAAAAGTTTTTGACCCAATTTTTTGCAAAATTTTGAAAAACCACTATGCGCGTCAAATAGGCCCCAAAACGACAAATACGTGCCAAATACGCGTTTTTCGAATTTTTGCGTTTTTGACATTTTTGACCATTTTCAAAAAAACCGGTTTTTGGCCATTTTGGCCCAAAAATGTGAATTTTGGGAAAATCGCAAAATGCCCGTTCTCGCTCGAAATTGAATCATTTTTTAAAACGGATTTCGGCGTTTTCGATGTAAATTAGGGACAAACAAATCCCGCACAACCATTTTTGGAACAAAAAAAATTTTCGCCGAAAAAGTCAAAAAAAAAATATTTTTTTACAAAAAAATTTGCAAAAATTTGAAAAAGTTTTTGACCCAATTTTTTGCAAAAATTTTGAAAAACCACTATGCGCGTCAAATAGGCCCAAAACGACAAATACGTGCCAAATACGCGTTTTTTCGAATTTTTGCGTTTTTTGACATTTTTGACCATTTTCAAAAAAACCGGTTTTTGGCCATTTTGGCCCAAAAATGTGAATTTTGGGAAAATCGCAAAATGCCCGTTCTCGCTCGAAATTGAATCATTTTTAAAACGGATTTCGGCGTTTTCGATGAAAATTAGGGACAAACAAATCCCGCACAACCATTTTTGGAACAAAAAAAATTTTCGCCGAAAAAGTCAAAAAAAAATATTTTTTTACAAAAAATTTGCAAAAATTTGAAAAAGTTTTTGACCCAATTTTTTGCAAAATTTTGAAAAACCACTATGCGCGTCAAATAGGCCCCAAAACGACAAATACGTGCCAAATACGCGTTTTTCGAATTTTTGCGTTTTTGACATTTTTGACCATTTTCAAAAAAACCGGTTTTTGGCCATTTTGGCCCAAAAATGTGAATTTTGGGAAAATCGCAAAATGCCCGTTCTCGCTCGAAATTGAATCATTTTTAAAACGGATTTCGGCGTTTTCGATGAAAATTAGGGACAAACAAATCCCGCACAACCATTTTTGGAACAAAAAAAATTTTCGCCGAAAAAGTCAAAAAAAAAATATTTTTTTACAAAAAAGTTTGCAAAAATTTGAAAAAGTTTTTGACCCAATTTTTTGCAAAATTTTGAAAAACCACTATGCGCGTCAAATAGGCCCCAAAACGACAAATACGTGCCAAATACGCGTTTTTCGAATTTTTGCGTTTTTTGACATTTTTGACCATTTTCAAAAAAACCGGTTTTTGGCCATTTTGGCCCAAAAATGTGAATTTTGGGAAAATCGCAAAATGCCCGTTCTCGCTCGAAATTGAATCATTTTTAAAACGGATTTCGGCGTTTTCGATGAAAATTAGGGACAAACAAATCCCGCACAACCATTTTTGGAACAAAAAAAATTTTCGCCGAAAAAGTCAAAAAAAAATATTTTTTTACAAAAAAAATTTGCAAAAATTTGAAAAAGTTTTTGACCCAATTTTTTGCAAAATTTTTGAAAAACCACTATGCGCGTCAAATAGGCCCAAAACGACAAATACGTGCCAAATACGCGTTTTTCGAATTTTTGCGTTTTTGACATTTTTGACCATTTTCAAAAAAAACCGGTTTTTGGCCATTTTGGCCCAAAAATGTGAATTTGGGAAAATCGCAAAATGCCCGTTCTCGCTCGAAATTGAATCATTTTTAAAACGGATTTCGGCGTTTTCGATGAAAATTAGGGACAAACAAATCCCGCACAACCATTTTTGGAACAAAAAAAATTTTCGCCGAAAAAGTCAAAAAAAAATATTTTTTTACAAAAAAATTTGCAAAAATTTGAAAAAGTTTTTGACCCAATTTTTTGCAAAATTTTGAAAAACCACTATGCGCGTCAAATAGGCCCAAAACGACAAATACGTGCCAAATACGCGTTTTTCGAATTTTTGCGTTTTTGACATTTTTGACCATTTTCAAAAAAACCGGTTTTTGGCCATTTTGGCCCAAAAATGTGAATTTTGGGAAAATCGCAAAATGCCCGTTCTCGCTCGAAATTGAATCATTTTTAAAACGGATTTCGGCGTTTTCGATGAAAATTAGGGACAAACAAATCCCGCACAACCATTTTTGGAACAAAAAAAATTTTCGCCGAAAAAGTCAAAAAAAAATATTTTTTTACAAAAAAGTTTGCAAAAATTTGAAAAAGTTTTTGACCCAATTTTTTGCAAAATTTGAAAAACCACTATGCGCGTCAAATAGGCCCCAAAACGACAAATACGTGCCAAATACGCGTTTTTCGAATTTTTGCGTTTTTGACATTTTTGACCATTTTCAAAAAAACCGGTTTTTGGCCATTTTGGCCCAAAAATGTGAATTTTGGGAAAATCGCAAAATGCCCGTTCTCGCTCGAAATTGAATCATTTTTAAAACGGATTTCGGCGTTTTCGATGTAAATTAGGGACAAACAAATCCCGCACAACCATTTTTGGAACAAAAAAAATTTTCGCCGAAAAAGTCAAAAAAAAAAATATTTTTTTACAAAAAAATTTGCAAAAATTTGAAAAAGTTTTTGACCCAATTTTTTGCAAAATTTTGAAAAACCACTATGCGCGTCAAATAGGCCCCAAAACGACAAATACGTGCCAAATACGCGTTTTTTCGAATTTTTGCGTTTTTGACATTTTTGACCATTTTCAAAAAAACCGGTTTTTGGCCATTTTGGCCCAAAAATGTGAATTTTGGGAAAATCGCAAAATGCCCGTTCTCGCTCGAAATTGAATCATTTTTAAAACGGATTTCGGCGTTTTCGATGAAAATTAGGGACAAACAAATCCCGCACAACCATTTTTGGAACAAAAAAATTTTCGCCGAAAAAGTCAAAAAAAAATATTTTTTTACAAAAAATTTGCAAAAATTTGAAAAAGTTTTTGACCCAATTTTTTGCAAAATTTTGAAAAACCACTATGCGCGTCAAATAGGCCCCAAAACGACAAATACGTGCCAAATACGCGTTTTTCGAAATTTTTGCGTTTTTGACATTTTTGACCATTTTCAAAAAAACCGGTTTTTGGCCATTTTGGCCCAAAAATGTGAATTTTGGGAAAATCGCAAAATGCCCGTTCTCGCTCGAAATTGAATCATTTTTTTAAAACGGATTTCGGCGTTTTCGATGAAAATTAGGGACAAACAAATCCCGCACAACCATTTTTGGAACAAAAAAAATTTTCGCCGAAAAAGTCAAAAAAAAATATTTTTTTACAAAAAAAGTTTGCAAAAATTTGAAAAAGTTTTTGACCCAATTTTTTGCAAAATTTTGAAAAACCACTATGCGCGTCAAATAGGCCCCAAAACGACAAATACGTGCCAAATACGCGTTTTTCGAATTTTTGCGTTTTTGACATTTTTGACCATTTTCAAAAAAACCGGTTTTTGGCCATTTTGGCCCAAAAATGTGAATTTTGGGAAAATCGCAAAATGCCCGTTCTCGCTCGAAATTGAATCATTTTTAAAACGGATTTCGGCGTTTTCGATGAAAATTAGGGACAAACAAATCCCGCACAACCATTTTTGGAACAAAAAAAATTTTCGCCGAAAAAGTCAAAAAAAAATATTTTTTTACAAAAAAGTTTGCAAAAATTTGAAAAAGTTTTTGACCCAATTTTTTGCAAAATTTTGAAAAACCACTATGCGCGTCAAATAGGCCCCAAAACGACAAATACGTGCCAAATACGCGTTTTTTCGAATTTTTGCGTTTTTGACATTTTTGACCATTTTCAAAAAAACCGGTTTTTGGCCATTTTGGCCCAAAAATGTGAATTTTGGGAAAATCGCAAAATGCCCGTTCTCGCTCGAAATTGAATCATTTTTAAAACGGATTTCGGCGTTTTCGATAAATTAGGGACAAACAAATCCCGCACAACCATTTTTGGAACAAAAAAAATTTTCGCCGAAAAAGTCAAAAAAAAATTTTTTTTACAAAAAAGTTTGCAAAAATTTGAAAAAGTTTTTGACCCAATTTTTTGCAAAATTTTGAAAAACCACTATGCGCGTCAAATAGGCCCCAAAACGACAAATACGTGCCAAATACGCGTTTTTCGAATTTTTGCGTTTTTGACATTTTTGACCATTTTCAAAAAAACCGGTTTTTGGCCATTTTGGCCCAAAAATGTGAATTTTGGGAAAATCGCAAAATGCCCGTTCTCGCTCGAAATTGAATCATTTTTAAAACGGATTTCGGCGTTTTCGATGTAAATTAGGGACAAACAAATCCCGCACAACCATTTTTGGAACAAAAAAAAATTTTCGCCGAAAAAGTCAAAAAAAAATATTTTTTTACAAAAAAGTTTGCAAAAATTTGAAAAAGTTTTTGACCCAATTTTTTGCAAAATTTTGAAAAACCACTATGCGCGTCAAATAGGCCCCAAAACGACAAATACGTGCCAAATACGCGTTTTTCGAATTTTTGCGTTTTTGACATTTTTGACCATTTTCAAAAAAAACCGGTTTTTGGCCATTTTGGCCCAAAAATGTGAATTTTGGGAAAATCGCAAAATGCCCGTTCTCGCTCGAAATTGAATCATTTTTAAAACGGATTTCGGCGTTTTCGATGAAAATTAGGGACAAACAAATCCCGCACAACCATTTTTGGAACAAAAAAAATTTTCGCCGAAAAAGTCAAAAAAAAATATTTTTTTACAAAAAAGTTTGCAAAAATTTGAAAAAGTTTTTGACCCAATTTTTTGCAAAATTTTTGAAAAACCACTATGCGCGTCAAATAGGCCCCAAAACGACAAATACGTGCCAAATACGCGTTTTTCGAATTTTTGCGTTTTTGACATTTTTGACCATTTTCAAAAAAACCGGTTTTTGGCCATTTTGGCCCAAAAATGTGAATTTTTGGGAAAATCGCAAAATGCCCGTTCTCGCTCGAAATTGAATCATTTTTAAAACGGATTTCGGCGTTTTCGATGAAAATTAGGGACAAACAAATCCCGCACAACCATTTTTGGAACAAAAAAATTTTTCGCCGAAAAAGTCAAAAAAAAAATATTTTTTTACAAAAAAGTTTGCAAAAATTTGAAAAAGTTTTTGACCCAATTTTTTGCAAAATTTTGAAAAACCACTATGCGCGTCAAATAGGCCCCAAAACGACAAATACGTGCCAAATACGCGTTTTTCGAATTTTTGCGTTTTTGACATTTTTGACCATTTTCAAAAAAACCGGTTTTTGGCCATTTTGGCCCAAAAATGTGAATTTTGGGAAAATCGCAAAATGCCCGTTCTCGCTCGAAATTGAATCATTTTTAAAACGGATTTCGGCGTTTTCGATGAAAATTAGGGACAAACAAATCCCGCACAACCATTTTTGGAACAAAAAAAATTTTCGCCGAAAAAGTCAAAAAAAAATATTTTTTTACAAAAAAATTTGCAAAAATTTGAAAAAGTTTTTGACCCAATTTTTTGCAAAATTTTGAAAAACCACTATGCGCGTCAAATAGGCCCCAAAACGACAAATACGTGCCAAATACGCGTTTTTTCGAATTTTTGCGTTTTTGACATTTTTGACCATTTTCAAAAAAACCGGTTTTTGGCCATTTTGGCCCAAAAATGTGAATTTTGGGAAAATCGCAAAATGCCCGTTCTCGCTCGAAATTGAATCATTTTTAAAACGGATTTCGGCGTTTTCGATGAAAATTAGGGACAAACAAATCCCGCACAACCATTTTTGGAACAAAAAAAATTTTCGCCGAAAAAGTCAAAAAAAAATATTTTTTTACAAAAAAGTTTGCAAAAATTTGAAAAAGTTTTTGACCCAATTTTTTTGCAAAATTTTGAAAAACCACTATGCGCGTCAAATAGGCCCCAAAACGACAAATACGTGCCAAATACGCGTTTTTCGAATTTTTGCGTTTTTGACATTTTTTGACCATTTTCAAAAAAACCGGTTTTTGGCCATTTTGGCCCAAAAATGTGAATTTTGGGAAAATCGCAAAATGCCCGTTCTCGCTCGAAATTGAATCATTTTTAAAACGGATTTCGGCGTTTTCGATGAAAATTAGGGACAAACAAATCCCGCACAACCATTTTTGGAACAAAAAAAATTTTCGCCGAAAAAGTCAAAAAAAAATATTTTTTTACAAAAAAGTTTGCAAAAATTTGAAAAAGTTTTTGACCCAATTTTTGCAAAATTTTGAAAAACCACTATGCGCGTCAAATAGGCCCCCAAAACGACAAATACGTGCCAAATACGCGTTTTTCGAATTTTTGCGTTTTTGACATTTTTGACCATTTTCAAAAAAACCGGTTTTTGGCCATTTTGGCCCAAAAATGTGAATTTTGGGAAAATCGCAAAATGCCCGTTCTCGCTCGAAATTGAATCATTTTTAAAACGGATTTCGGCGTTTTCGATGTAAATTAGGGACAAACAAATCCCGCACAACCATTTTTGGAACAAAAAAAATTTTCGCCGAAAAAGTCAAAAAAAAATATTTTTACAAAAAAGTTTGCAAAAATTTGAAAAAGTTTTTGACCCAATTTTTTGCAAAATTTTGAAAAACCACTATGCGCGTCAAATAGGCCCCAAAACGACAAATACGTGCCAAATACGCGTTTTTCGAATTTTTGCGTTTTTGACATTTTTGACCATTTTCAAAAAAACCGGTTTTTGGCCATTTTGGCCCCAAAATGTGAATTTGGGAAAATCGCAAAATGCCCGTTCTCGCTCGAAATTGAATCATTTTTAAAACGGATTTCGGCGTTTTCGATGAAAATTAGGGACAAACAAATCCCGCACAACCATTTTTGGAACAAAAAAAATTTTCGCCGAAAAAGTCAAAAAAAAAAATATTTTTTTACAAAAAAGTTTGCAAAAATTTGAAAAAGTTTTTGACCCAATTTTTTGCAAAATTTTGAAAAACCACTATGCGCGTCAAATAGGCCCCAAAACGACAAATACGTGCCAAATACGCGTTTTTCGAATTTTTGCGTTTTTGACATTTTTGACCATTTTCAAAAAAACCGGTTTTTGGCCATTTTGGCCCAAAAATGTGAATTTTGGGAAAATCGCAAAATGCCCGTTCTCGCTCGAAATTGAATCATTTTTAAAACGGATTTCGGCGTTTTCGATGAAAATTAGGGACAAACAAATCCCGCACAACCATTTTTGGAACAAAAAAAATTTCGCCGAAAAAGTCAAAAAAAAAATTTTTTTTACAAAAAAGTTTGCAAAAATTTGAAAAAGTTTTTGACCAATTTTTTGCAAAATTTTGAAAAACCACTATGCGCGTCAAATAGGCCCCAAAACGACAAATACGTGCCAAATACGCGTTTTTTCGAATTTTTGCGTTTTTGACATTTTTGACCATTTTCAAAAAAACCGGTTTTTGGCCATTTTGGCCCAAAAATGTGAATTTTGAAAATCGCAAAATGCCCGTTCTCGCTCGAAATTGAATCATTTTTAAAACGGATTTCGGCGTTTTCGATGTAAATTAGGGACAAACAAATCCCGCACAACCATTTTTGGAACAAAAAAAATTTTCGCCGAAAAAGTCAAAAAAAAATATTTTTTTACAAAAAAGTTTGCAAAAATTTGAAAAGTTTTTGACCCAATTTTTTGCAAAATTTTGAAAAACCACTATGCGCGTCAAATAGGCCCAAAACGACAAATACGTGCCAAATACGCTTTTTCGATTTTTGCGTTTTTGACATTTTTGACCATTTTCAAAAAAACCGGTTTTGGCCATTTTGGCCCAAAAATGTGAATTTGGAAAATCGCAAAATGCCCGTTCTCGCTCGAAATTGAATCATTTTTAAAACGGATTTCGGCGTTTTCGATGAAAATTAGGGACAAACAAATCCCGCACAACCATTTTGGAACAAAAAAAATTTTCGCCGAAAAAGTCAAAAAAAAATTTTTTTTTACAAAAAAGTTTGCAAAAATTTGAAAAAGTTTTTGACCCAATTTTTTGCAAAATTTGAAAAACCACTATGCGCGTCAAATAGGCCCAAAACGACAAATACGTGCCAAATACGCGTTTTTCGAATTTTTGCGTTTTTGACATTTTTGACCATTTTCAAAAAAACCGGTTTTTGGCCATTTTGGCCCAAAAATGTGAATTTTGGGAAAATCGCAAAATGCCCGTTCTCGCTCGAAATTGAATCATTTTTAAAACGGATTTCGGCGTTTTCGATGAAAATTAGGACAAACAAATCCCGCACAACCATTTTTGGAACAAAAAAAATTTTCGCCGAAAAAGTCAAAAAAAATATTTTTTACAAAAAAGTTTGCAAAAATTTGAAAAAGTTTTTGACCCAATTTTTTGCAAAATTTGAAAAACCACTATGCGCGTCAAATAGGCCCCAAAACGACAAATACGTGCCAAATACGCGTTTTTCGAATTTTTGCGTTTTTGACATTTTTGACCATTTTCAAAAAAACCGGTTTTTGGCCATTTTGGCCCAAAATGTGAATTTTGGGAAAATCGCAAAATGCCCGTTCTCGCTCGAAATTGAATCATTTTTAAAACGGATTTCGGCGTTTTCGATGAAAATTAGGGACAAACAAATCCCGCACAACCATTTTTGGAACAAAAAAAATTTTCGCCGAAAAAGTCAAAAAAAAATATTTTTTTACAAAAAGTTTGCAAAAATTTGAAAAAGTTTTTGACCCAATTTTTTGCAAAATTTTGAAAAACCACTATGCGCGTCAAATAGGCCCAAAACGACAAATACGTGCCAAATACGCGTTTTTCGAATTTTTGCGTTTTTGACATTTTTGACCATTTTCAAAAAAACCGGTTTTTGGCCATTTTGGCCCAAAAATGTGAATTTTGGGAAAATCGCAAAATGCCCGTTCTCGCTCGAAATTGAATCATTTTTAAAACGGATTTCGGCGTTTTCGATGAAATTAGGACAAACAAATCCCGCACAACCATTTTTGGAACAAAAAAAATTTTCGCCGAAAAAGTCAAAAAAAATATTTTTTTACAAAAAATTTGCAAAAATTTGAAAAAGTTTTTGACCCAATTTTTTGCAAAATTTTGAAAAACCACTATGCGCGTCAAATAGGCCCAAAACGACAAATACGTGCCAAATACGCGTTTTCGAATTTTTGCGTTTTTGACATTTTTGACCATTTTCAAAAAAACCGGTTTTTGGCCATTTTGGCCCAAAAATGTGAATTTTGGGAAAATCGCAAAATGCCCGTTCTCGCTCGAAATTGAATCATTTTTAAAACGGATTTCGGCGTTTTCGATGAAAATTAGGGACAAACAAATCCCGCACAACCATTTTTGGAACAAAAAAATTTTCGCCGAAAAAGTCAAAAAAAAATATTTTTTTACAAAAAAGTTTGCAAAAATTTGAAAAAGTTTTTGACCCAATTTTTTGCAAAATTTTGAAAAACCACTATGCGCGTCAAATAGGCCCCAAAACGACAAATACGTGCCAAATACGCGTTTTTCGAATTTTTGCGTTTTTGACATTTTTGACCATTTTCAAAAAAACCGGTTTTTGGCCATTTTGGCCCAAAAATGTGAATTTTGGGAAAATCGCAAAATGCCCGTTCTCGCTCGAAATTGAATCATTTTTAAAACGGATTTCGGCGTTTTCGATGAAAATTAGGGACAAACAAATCCCGCACAACCATTTTTGGAACAAAAAAAATTTTCGCCGAAAAAGTCAAAAAAAAATATTTTTTTACAAAAAAATTTGCAAAAATTTGAAAAAGTTTTTGACCCAATTTTTTGCAAAATTTTGAAAAACCACTATGCGCGTCAAATAGGCCCCAAAACGACAAATACGTGCCAAATACGCGTTTTTCGAATTTTGCGTTTTTGACATTTTTGACCATTTTCAAAAAAACCGGTTTTTGGCCATTTTGGCCCCAAAATGTGAATTTTGGGAAAATCGCAAAATGCCCGTTCTCGCTCGAAATTGAATCATTTTTAAAACGGATTTCGGCGTTTTCGATGAAAATTAGGGACAAACAAATCCCGCACAACCATTTTTGGAACAAAAAAAATTTTCGCCGAAAAAGTCAAAAAAAAATATTTTTTACAAAAAAATTTGCAAAAATTTGAAAAAGTTTTTGACCCAATTTTTGCAAAATTTTGAAAAACCACTATGCGCGTCAAATAGGCCCCAAAACGACAAATACGTGCCAAATACGCGTTTTTCGAATTTTTGCGTTTTTGACATTTTTGACCATTTTAAAAAAACCGGTTTTTGGCCATTTTGGCCCAAAAATGTGAATTTTGGAAAATCGCAAAATGCCCGTTCTCGCTCGAAATTGAATCATTTTTAAAACGGATTTCGGCGTTTTCGATGAAAATTAGGGAAAACAAATCCCGCACAACCATTTTTGGAACAAAAAAAATTTTCGCCGAAAAAGTCAAAAAAAATATTTTTTTACAAAAAAGTTTGCAAAAATTTGAAAAAGTTTTTGACCCAATTTTTGCAAAATTTTGAAAAACCACTATGCGCGTCAAATAGGCCCCAAAACGACAAATACGTGCCAAATACGCGTTTTTCGAATTTTTGCGTTTTTGACATTTTTGACCATTTTCAAAAAAACCGGTTTTTGGCCATTTTGGCCCAAAAATGTGAATTTTGGGAAAATCGCAAAATGCCCGTTCTCGCTCGAAATTGAATCATTTTTAAAACGGATTTCGGCGTTTTCGATGAAAATTAGGGACAAACAAATCCCGCACAACCATTTTTGGAACAAAAAAAATTTTCGCCGAAAAAGTCAAAAAAAAATATTTTTTTACAAAAAAGTTTGCAAAAATTTGAAAAAGTTTTGACCCAATTTTTTGCAAAATTTTGAAAAACCACTATGCGCGTCAAATAGGCCCCAAAACGACAAATACGTGCCAAATACGCGTTTTTCGAATTTTTGCGTTTTGACATTTTTGACCATTTTCAAAAAAACCGGTTTTTGGCCATTTTGGCCCAAAAATGTGAATTTTGGGAAAATCGCAAAATGCCCGTTCTCGCTCGAAATTGAATCATTTTTAAAACGGATTTCGGCGTTTTCGATGAAAATTAGGGACAAACAAATCCCGCACAACCATTTTTGGAACAAAAAAAATTTTCGCCGAAAAAGTCCAAAAAAAAATATTTTTTTACAAAAAAGTTTGCAAAAATTTGAAAAAGTTTTTGACCCAATTTTTGCAAAATTTTGAAAAACCACTATGCGCGTCAAATAGGCCCCAAAACGACAAATACGTGCCAAATACGCGTTTTTCGAATTTTTGCGTTTTTGACATTTTTGACCATTTTCAAAAAAACCGTTTTTTGGCCATTTTGGCCCAAAAATGTGAATTTGGGGAAAATCGCAAAATGCCCGTTCTCGCTCGAAATTGAATCATTTTTTAAAACGGATTTCGGCGTTTTCGATGAAATTAGGGACAAACAAATCCCGCACAACCATTTTGGAACAAAAAAAATTTTCGCCGAAAAGTCAAAAAAAATATTTTTTACAAAAAATTTGCAAAAATTTGAAAAAGTTTTTGACCCAATTTTTTGCAAAATTTTGAAAAACCACTATGCGCGTTCAAATAGGCCCCGAAACGACAAATACGTGCCAAATACGCGTTTTTTCGAATTTTTGCGTTTTTGACATTTTTGACCATTTTCAAAAAAACCGGTTTTTGGCCATTTTTGGCCCAAAAATGTGAATTTTGGGAAAATCGCAAAATGCCCGTTCTCGCTCGAAATTGAATCATTTTTAAAACGGATTTCGGCCGTTTCGATGAAAATTAGGGACAAACAAATCCCGCACAACCATTTTTGGAACAAAAAAAATTTTCGCCGAAAAAGTCAAAAAAAAAATATTTTTTTACAAAAAAGTTTGCAAAAATTTGAAAAAGTTTTTGACCCAATTTTTTGCCAAAATTTCGAAAAACCACTATGCGCGTCAAATAGGCCCCAAAACGACAAATACGTGCCAAATACGCGTTTTTCGAATTTTTGCGTTTTTGACATTTTTTGAGTTGTGGAAAATATTGTACGAATTTTTTTGTTGGAATTTATATTTTTTTCGTTTTTCTTTTTCTCTATTTGGATGATTTGTGATCGATATTTCATTTTTGTTTGGGATGATGAAAAGGCACTGATGTGAGTATGAATGGTTTACTTTATACGCCAGTGAATTATTGGCTTTGGAGAGATTTTTGTATGGAAAGTAATACTTCATCTCTATATCTTTTTGTGGTGCTGTGTCATAGCTTGTATGGAAAATGTTGTCATGACTCCTACTTCGTTTTAGTGATGAGAATCAAGCTGAATGTTCGGACCCTTACTCTCTCTCCTTCACCTTTCACCATAGCATTTCGATAGTTATCTCTGTCTTCTGAGGCGGAAAAACGCTAGAAAAAACTGAATTGGTTGCGATATTGAAGGTTATGATGGATGGTATTTATCGTTATGCCGATTGTGAAATTTTTACTTTTATATATTAGTTTTTTCCAGCAGAAAAAGTTTGATTGTTAGCTAAACAAAATTTGTTAGAGATAAGTGAAACATGTGTGGCACATTATCCTCTTTTCCTGGAGATTATTATCGGGACTTGAATCGCCGTGCGAGGATTTATTCTTGCCTGCCTTAACTCATTCTAATTTTTTGCATTTCTTCCTTTTTTCATCATCCTAACATTTTGCAAACCACACTCATTGGCGTGTATTCTTTTTCATTTGAGCCATGAAATTTTTTTGTGGAGAATCATTCGAAGGAGGCGAGGAGGAATAATTTTTGGAGTTTGATAAAGTGTGTGGGTATCGTTGTTGGATTCTTGAGGCGGAAGATTCTCCTCCTACTGTGGTGAGAAGCAGCAATAGGCATCAATCCCTTTTATTTTTTCGTGCAGCCGAAATCCTAGAATTCATTTCTTCGCTGTCTGAAACCCATTCATTCAAAAAATTTAATGACATCCTGTTTCTTAGATGTCACTGAATGCGAGCCCGCCCAAAACATTGGATCTGATCGAGGCGCTTTAGCTCTTATTATCCACAACAACGGAAAATATTTTCATTCCAAATTGCAAAGAGGGAAAGAGAGACCCACAGGTAGAGAAGTCGGCTCTCCAGGAATACGAGGTGAATGCTCTTTCAGTGAGATGGAAGATATTTTTCAGAGGAGAATTTGAATACTGGAAAGACGCGTCTCATGGATTTCTTGAATCAGAGATTTTAGGAATCTCTGTCGTGTTTCGTCAAGGTCATTTAGATTAGCAGAGGGTGCCGAGTGATGTCAGAAAAAATATGAGAGCGTTCCCCTAATGCGGCATCGATTGAGGAAAATATTCTCATTAAATTGCGGGCTATTAATGAAGGAAGAATCAACTCTCGATGAATTGAGACTTTAGCTTCACTGTGCCAAGATATCACCAGAGGCATCCCTGAGGAAAATTCTAATTCTAACACTTTTTCTTTTCTTGCAAGGAAGATTTCAATTTTTTTTATTTTTTTAGCTTTTCAGTTCTTTGCATTTATTGTGAGGATTGGCGACCGAAGTATTCAATCTATAGTGGGGAAGATTAAGGGCACTGGCGCTATGATTAGGCGCTTACCACTAAGATGAAATTATATTCTTCAAGAAGGACTTGAATGGAGGAAGTAATATTTCATCATGTGTCCTCTTGTGGAGATGTGTAATGACATGTGAAATGTTGACATTGACACACTCACATGCTTCTTGTAGTGAGAATCAAACCCAATGCTCGAGCCTTAACGTTCACCCAACATCTCAATCGGTGATGGTGTTCTGATTCTGAAAGGGACTAACGAAAACCTATTTTGTTGTGGTGATTAAAATTATTATTAATGAAATTTATTTTTGATCTGATTTGATATTTTTTATCTTTTTTTTCTCGCGGCGAAAGCTGAACATTAGTCACACAAAAATTCTAAAAACAGCGAGACATTGCGGACACAGAATCCTTTTCCCTTGAGATTATTATCGGGCCTTGAATCGCCCGTGTGAAGATTTATTCTTGGTGCCTTACCTATTCTATTTTTTGCATGTCTTCCAGTTTCTCATCATCCTAATTTTTCGAAAACCTCACTCACTGGCACGTATTCTTTTTCATTGAGCCATGAAATTTTTCTGCGAATGATTGGAAGCAGTTGACGAGGAAATAAAATTTTTGGAGTGTGATAAAGCGAGTGGGTATTTGTTGGATTCTGAGGCGGAAGATTTCCTCCTACTGTGGTTAGAGCAGCAATATCATCAATTCCTTTTTTTTGGAGCAGTCGAAATCCTAGAATTCATTCTTCACTGTCTGAAAGGCATTCATTTCAAAAAATTTAATAACATTCTGTTTCTTAGATGTCACTGAATGCGAGCCCACCGAAACATTGGATCTGATCGAGGCGCATTAGCTCTTATTATCACCAACAACAGAAAATATTTTCATTCGAAATTGCAAAGGGGAAGAGGTAAGGGAGAGGCCCACAAGGGAAAAGTTTGTCTCCCCAAGAATACGAGGTGAGTGTTTTTCAGTGCGGTGGAAGATATTTTTCAGAGGAGAATTTGAATAGTGGAAAAGCGTGTCTCTTGGATTTCTTGTGGCTTCCAAAACTGTGTCGACTGAAAGAACGAAAGTTCTAAATTGTTTTCGTTAGGGAAAAATTTTGGAAAAGCTGCTCCGCGCCACGAAGACCTCGATGGCCACCTACCAAAAAGTCATCCAATTAAAAATCGAGTGACAAAGAGGACGCCGAGTTTGTTTCCTAAACCGTCAAACGCCGGATCGCCAACGAGAAAATCAAGCACGCGATGGACAAAGCGAAGGACGTTTACAGTCGCATGGAAGAAGAGCTGATTCAAGCGAAAAAAAAGAACGCACGCTCGCGCGAAACAATCTCGTGCACGCCATTTACGGCGTGCAGGTCGGCGAGCTTCCCAAAGAGGAAAACATTCCCCTGGTGCTGAAAAACGTCAGCCGATCGAGTATTTTTAATGAACATGGGGGAGAAAAAAAGGTGAGATACAACGCCGAGGCTCCAACGGATCCGACGTGTGGTAAAACTGGAGATAACGGACCCGGATTCACGCTCATCAACGATTTTATTGTTTGTGTGTGGGGAAAGAAAATGCAAAGGCGGTTTGTGATAAAAGGATCAGGGGTCCATGTTGTTGTTGTAAAGATTGTACGAATTGTCAATGTGATAAATGTGATTGCAACAATTGTGGTGATTGCAAGGGCTGTTCACTTCATAAAAAATGGCTGAGCTCTTTAACGTAGAGAAAAAAGAGCTGGTAGACCTTCCTGAGGGTTGGCCTCATATTCGAGGAGTGTGCTTGAATACTTCCACAGAAACAGTCAACACCACCGCCGAAAGCATCCAAGAGGTGCTGGATGAATTTAATAAATTGTTGGGGGCAATAATAAAACTGGTATCACAACAAGGGACGCCAATACGGATTCTCGCCGCTTGTTTATCTTGGGATCTGCGAAGACCATGACCAGCGGCTGCAATGGAAACGGTGATAGCAATGCCATCTGCGTCAACTACTGGGCTGTTTCCAATCTGGGCATTGGCATTGTGTGGCAGAACTACATGCTCGAGGCGCAGAAGCATCTCCAAGAAATGGAAAAAACATATTAAAAAAGCTTTACAACTCTCCACTATGATTCAAAAGCTTAAGAGTCAGCTGAGGAAAGCTACCAGAACAGCACCCACGGCAGCTTGCTCTGGTCGGAAGACTATGGGTTTAAGGGGCAGACCTTTTTTAATTTTTTCATATTTTTTGCTTTCTTTTCTTAAGTTTTTTGTCCCCATTTTATTTCATGTTGCATGTTCAAGATGTATTGCGACACCTCACGATAAATTTGTCCCTCCATTAGAGTTGAAATAGAGAGATGTTGTTAAGGGGAGAAGCTCTAATCTTTTTATTTTTTTTAAGTCTCCCAAGCGTCTTGTCCAAGAACGAGAATTCTGGTGAGGCCGAGATCTTTTGTCAAATCCGTCTGCTGGCCGAAAACGACCCCCAAAAGCTTTTCTTCGAGAATGAGGAACGGGAGAAGCAAATCATCCGGCGCATCGAAAAGGTGGGTCCGGAGATTCTCGGTCTTGCTGGAGAAGCCCACACGCGTGAGTCCTCTCATATAGCACAGTTTAATGGCATCACCCAAGAGGCCAAAAGCTTATGGGAACTATAAGGGACCTGCGCCGTAAGGCGGCGGAAAAAGCGCCTCTCCGCAAAGAGACATTTGCATCAAGTCATTTTCGGGACTATGGAGGCGATGAAACGGGGAATTAGGCACAAAAACGGAGACCATCAAAAAGATTTTCAGCGGAACTACTTTCCAAGAGTCGTGCGGGGGGAACGGAGACAAACCAGCTGGGGAAGAGCCTGATCAACGATTTCATTTGTCTTTGTGCTAAATGGATCCATGTACCTGAAAAATTTCGACTCAAATAATGATCAAAGTATCTGCAAATTCGACGTGACCACGGCAGTGGAGAGCAACTTTAATAACTGGACAGCTGTGTGGCACAACAACAACCACCGGATTTGCGTCAACACGCCGCCGCTCACCCCGACGCCTCAAAATATCCACAAGCTCGTGGCGCTGTTCGAGAGGGGCT
>NHOR01000380.1:0-21631 GCA_002287245.1 Trypanosoma congolense | reverse complement strand
AAAAGAAAAAAAAAGGAAGAAAACCCTAACCCTAACCCGTTGGAGGGATGGGGAGGGATGAAGGGTGGGGGCATGGGCTGTCAATGAGGTGGAAGGCATAGCGTATCGTAGAACTCTAAATTTTATTGATTTTTTTCTTCGAGCAACGTATTTCCCTTAAAATTTTGAATATCGACTTGAATTGAATCTTTACCCGGTGATCATTCTGCCAGAAATAATAGTAAAAAAGCAGTCGGTGACGCTAGTCGGGTTGATTTATTTGATGAACCTTGCTGTGACTCTGCTGAAGTAAGGGGGCCTTTGGTCGATCCCGATGTTTCCAAACCGGTGTTGCCTGGATCGGGACCAGCTTGCACAAGGGTTCCGGTTCTGCTCTGTAGAAGTGCCTCTTCGTAAATCACTTCCGCGTGCGACTCCATGCTTTTCAATTGGGCAAGAAGTGATTCGATTTGGCCTTCCTTTCGTCGGGCCGCGTCGAGCCGGGCGGCACCGCCCCGCACCTCGAGGACCCACTGGATTTCACCGTTTTTATTTATGGCGCTTTTATAGTTGACGCAGACCCCTTGTCCGGCAGTCGCCGCCTGAGCCGTCCCGTCGCACTCGACCTTGGTGCTGCTACCCTGGGTGTAGCGTCCAAGGATCCAGTGCGTGTCCGTCGTCGCTGCCGCCGTCGGGGCTGATGCAAAGTTATTATTTTTTCCGAGGAGCGATTTGTGCAGTGCTATAGCGGAGTATAAGGTGGAGGGCGATGGGTCCCCGAGCGAATCTACGTTTTGGACCCCCGCGCACCCACCCTTAACGATCTTCCAACGGGCTAGCCCTTCACTGGCTGGGCTGCTGTGGTAGCCCTCGGCGTTGCTTTGCAAATTTACGCCGTTGCCGCATGGCTTATGGCTACTAGTGCTGGCTTTGTAGCCGCAAATGCAACAGAAATCGTGGACCATTGACATGCCCGCCGAGCCCGCCTCGTCGCCCTTACATCCGTTGTCGTACGCGTTGGCACTGGGGAATGACGCCGCCGTTGGGTCGAAAGACTTCCAGTCAAATTTTGGGTCCTTTTTTTTTTCTTCCCAGACAGTATCGATGGCTTTGTGCCCATAAATTGCAGAAATCATGTGTTTTCTGGCCAAATTAATTTCCGAATTCATCGAGTTCACCACCGTGGTCAGATCGTGTTCCGCAGCTTTCGCACGCTGGAGAATTTTTCCAATTAGAATGTGCGCTCTTTCCCTCCGTGCTTCGTCAGTCGGTAGGAATTTGGCCATTCCTTTCCGATTTTCCTTGGGATCGTTTGGAATCTGGCTGAGCTTGGCTTTCATGTCCTCGAGGTCGAGATCATTTTGCCCCTCAGTCTTACCGTCTTCCTGCTTTTTAATAGCGTTGATTGTCGCTTGAGGAGCAGTGGAAAGGTTGTATAACCCAATCTCCTTTACTAGAACTCGTGCTTGTTCCAACGGGTCAGCAGAATTCGTGTCAGTTTCTAAAATTCCACCGATTCTGGGTGGCTTGAGGAGAAGAGTATAAATTTTGCACATTTCAGTGAATTCGTGAATATTCTCGTCGTTTGCGAATGCCCCCAAAGGAATAGTATTCAAAATAAAACCTAGTGCAAGGAAACTACGTTTCATTTGGGCAACTCCTCTGAACTAGGGCCCTTTGAAAAATGCAGATTAGGTGTTGGATAAGATGAATTTTATGGTATAGTTGACGGTCTTACTTCCGTCAGATCTTCTATTTTTTATGAATCCGATAGCCTCACCACACATAACCAGAGTAAAATCTGAATGAATGAAAGAAAGAAAGAAAGAAAAGAGCGCACTCATTCTTTTTGCTAGAACTGAACACCTTCATCCTAAGATGGTGAACTCTTACTCTTTGCTAAGCCCGCATCAAAATACTGCAAATCAAGCAAGATTCTACAACAATTGACTTTGGGCAAAAGAAACATTGTACCCGTTAAAATGTGGTTCCCCAATGTTCAATGCAAAAAGAAAATGTCTTTAGCGACTTGAATAAAGTTTCGTCTTTGCACCTTAGAGTCCTTTCTTCCCCGAAGCTCAGAAACGGTGAACAGTTTATTGACTCATTAACAGTGGAAAACGTTGTAGTACTTCCAAAGTAAACAACACCTTTTAAATATATATATATATATAATAAGAAGAAATTTTTTTCTTTCGCTAAATACCGCTTGATGAAGGATTATAGAAAATCGATAGCTCATCACCGAAGAAATGACCAACTCAGTCAGAGATATCAGCCCATTTTCGGACCCCGCAGAAATTTAAGCTTCAAGCAAGTACCAAACTAGGGTGTAGTAGAACACAATTAGACCACTCCTTTAGAATCCATCATTTTCAAATAAATTAATAAGGCTGCATGGATAATAAAGCATTAAAATTATTTATAAACCTTCTACAAATATTTAGAAAATGATATTTATATCTTCACAAAATACAGCTTTAAATAATAAACGAAAGAATTTCAAGATGGTAAAATATTTGCGTGCGTACTACTGAATAAAAGTACGCCATGTGTTTGCTTATTATAGCTAGCGTTGTCAAGCTGACCGTAGCACAACGTTAGCCAGATACAGATAGATCACATGCTTGAGCATACACCGCAATAATCTAACGCCGCTCGTCTAGACGCCACATTACATGATCTCACCCCAATTTAGTCATTTTACACAGTGTGTATCCTTTCTGATGAGTTAAACACCAGATTATTTTAGAAGCACTATTAATACTAGAAACAAGGCTGGTCCAACTCTAACACGACTCCTAAAAGGTCATACTGATCAATACATGTTTTTCTAACTCTATTAGCCATTTGTGATCTAATATAGAAAAAACTGTAATGCACATATCACTTCTGTTTTTATTTTTAAGCTCTTTTTGCGTTCTACACAACACTCTTATAATAAGCAAACTATCTTGCATATACAACTACAAACTTAAGTGTCAGTAAATTAATGTACATACATACCAACGCTGTTAAATAATAGATCAAAGAAACTCATTACAATGATAAAATAATTCACAAGTAAAATCGGGTGTGATACATTTTTGCTCTGTGAAGAATCCGCACGGCCAACTCATTCCACTCTAACCTTTCCTCTGCTGTACTGCTTAACTTGTGGGGCCAAAATCCTAAAATAAACCCCTGCTCAGACTTGTAACAGAGCTAAAACAATATAAGGTGTTTCTTGATCACTATTTTCACGATATACTCAACTGAAACTTATGGTTGTCAATATAAATTTTCTTTCTGAGTTCCCACTAACTCTCTGAGGAAGGAATTAGAGGCAATACAAGCCAACATTACACTCATATTTGCCAATAACATTACTGTGAGTCTCGGCCATATCCACTAAGAATTTCCTTCATCACATGACTATTTGATTTTGGATTATCCTATCTGAATGTAGCATAAGAGAATTTTTTCCAATCCCACGCCATTCATATCCCACTCCTCCATTCATTATCCATGCCTCACTTCATGTTCTTACAAACCTCCAACACAAACTTCTCAAACATAATCATAAATAATGTGACTACCTATGGGATATCTCCAGATACAAAATCCGAAAACTAAGTACAAAGCAAAACATGATCAAAATAAGAGGCGAGTGAAATTGAGGGGAGTATGTTTTTCATTTGGGAAAAAATTCTAAAGCTCTCATCTTTCAACGATTTATATGTGATTTTACCGCTCTGCCTGGGTAACTAAATACTATAGTTGTAATTCTCCAACGGGTCGTGCAAGTGAGAAAATGTGACAGATTTAATACATTGTGAACAAATCTTAAGGTGTTTTTTTCTGTTCCAAAAAAAAATCATCCCATTTTGATACTCTACCTGTGTAAATAAAATCCCAACTTACTGACATATAGATTTACACAAGCACAATGAAAATACAACAATAAGGATTGGTGTCTATTAATACATTCAGTATACAATCAACTGGAACGTTCGTGTATAAGCCAATTAGGTTGTCTTCCTCAATCCACATTTGGCTCTTTAAAAGAGAGCAAAAGACAATTAAATACAACGCCATTAGTCGAAAGCAATGCTACTTTTCCACGTTAAAAAAATAATCATACGCTCACACAACAATTATAACCTGTGCGATTACTTTGAAAAAAAAAAATTAGAATTTTCATTTTTTCTCAGGATGACTCTGGCGATATCTTGGTACAATGAGGCTAATATCGCGAGTGATCGAGATTTCTGATTACCTCCTCCTTCATAATCAACAAGCTGAGAATATTTTTCCATGTGACGCAGTTTTGGAAGCAATTTCCCACATTGTTTCAACATCACTCGGAATCCTCGATTGATCTAGATGGTCTTTGACGAAACACCATAATTTCAATAAATTCCATCACTCAAGAAATCCATGAGACACGTTTTTACAGTATTAAAAATCTTCCCTAAAAAATATCTTCCATCTCACTGAAAAGCATTCACATCGTATTCTTGGAAAGATGGCTTCTCTCCCTGTGGTTCTCTCCTTTCCCTCTTTGCAATTTGGAATGAAAATATTTTCCGTTGTTGGTGAATAATGAGAGCCAAAGCGCCTCGACCAGATCCAGTGTTTCGGCGGGCTCGCATTCAGTGACATCTAAGAAACAGTATGTCATTAAATTATTTGCAATGAATCTCTTTCAGCCTGCGAAGAATGAATTCCAGGATTTCGACCGCACGGAAAAATAAGAGGGATTGATGCTATTGCTGCTGCCACCACAGTGGAAAGAAACCGCCGCCTCAGAACTCAACAACAAATATTCACATGCTCCTCCATGAATTTTATTTCCCTTCAATTCTTCCAAATATTTCTCTCACAGGCAAGACGGTAAAGCTCAATTCAAAAGCTGATTCAACGATGTCTGTAGCTCTCAAAGAAATGGAAGAAATGCAACAATTAGAATGAGTTAAGGCAGCAAGAATAAATCCTCGCATGGGCGATTCAAGTCCCGATAATAATCTCCGGAAAAGAGGATAATGTGCCACAATGTTTCACTTATTCTCTACAAATTTTATTTAGCTAACATTCAACTTTTTCTGCTGGAAAAAAATAATATATATAAGTAAAAATTTCAAATCGGCATAAACGATAAATATCATCCACCATAACTTTCAATATCCCAACCAATTCAGTTTTTCTCAGCTCTTTTCCGTCTCAGGACAGAGATAATTATCGAAGTGCTAGGGTGAAAGGTGAAGCAGAGAGATTAAGGTTCCGAACATTCAGCTTGATACTCATCACTAAAACAAAGTGAAGGAGTCAACGACAACATTTTCCTTACAAGCTATCACACAGCAACATAAAAAGATATGTAATCAAATATTACTTTCCATGCTAAAATCCTTCCACAGCCAATAATTCACTGGCGTTACAAGCAAACATATCATAATAAAATCAGGCCATTTCATCATGCCAAACAATCATTGTAAATATCGATCACAAATCATCCAAACAGAAAAAAATAAAAACAAAATATAAAAATCCCAACAAAAAAAAATCGTCCAAATTTTATTACAAAACCAAAAAAAAATCAAAAACGCAAAAATTCGAAAAACGCGTATTTGGCACGTATTTGTCGTTTTGGGGCCTATTTGACGCGCATAGTGGTTTTTCAAAATTTTGCAAAAAATTGGGTCAAAAACTTTTTCAAATTTTTGCAAATTTTTTTGTAAAAAAATATTTTTTTTTGACTTTTTCGGCGAAAATTTTTTTTGTTCCAAAAATGGTTGTGCGGGATTTGTTTGTCCCTAATTTTCATCGAAAACGCCGAAATCCGTTTTAAAAATGATTGAATTTCGAGCGAGAACGGGCATTTTGCGATTTTCCCAAAATTCACCTTTCTGGGCCAAAATGGCCAAAAACCGGTTTTTTTGAAAATGGTCAAAAATGTCAAAAACGCAAAAATTCGAAAAACGCGTATTTGGCACGTATTTGTCGTTTTGGGGCCTATTTGACGCGCATAGTGGTTTTTCGAAATTTTGCAAAAAATTGGGTCAAAAACTTTTTCAAATTTTTGCAAACTTTTTTGTAAAAAAATATTTTTTTTTTGACTTTTTCGGCGAAAATTTTTTTTGTTCCAAAAATGGTTGTGCGGGATTTGTTTGTCCCTAATTTTCATCGAAAACGCCGAAATCCGTTTTAAAAATGATTGAATTTCGAGCGAGAACGGGCATTTTGCGATTTTCCCAAATTCACCTTTCTGGGCCAAAATGGCCAAAAACCGGTTTTTTTTGAAAATGGTCAAAAATGTCAAAAACGCAAAAATTCGAAAAACGCGTATTTGGCACGTATTTGTCGTTTTCGGGCCTATTTGACGCGCATAGTGGTTTTTCAAAATTTTGCAAAAAATTGGGTCAAAAACTTTTTCAAATTTTTGCAAACTTTTTTGTAAAAAAATATTTTTTTTTTGACTTTTTCGGCGAAAATTTTTTTTGTTCCAAAAATGGTTGTGCGGGATTTGTTTGTCCCTAATTTTCATCGAAAACGCCGAAATCCGTTTTAAAAATGATTGAATTTCGAGCGAGAACGGGCATTTTGCGATTTTCCCAAAATTCACATTTCTGGGCCAAAATGGCCAAAAACCGGTTTTTTTGAAAATGGTCAAAAATGTCAAAAACGCAAAAATTCGAAAAACGCGTATTTGGCACGTATTTGTCGTTTTCGGGCCTATTTGACGCGCATAGTGGTTTTTCAAAATTTTGCAAAAAATTGGGTCAAAAACTTTTTCAAATTTTTGCAAACTTTTTTGTAAAAAAATATTTTTTTTTGACTTTTTCGGCGAAAATTTTTTTTGTTCCAAAAATGGTTGTGCGGGATTTGTTTGTCCCTAATTTTCATCGAAAACGCCGAAATCCGTTTTAAAAATGATTCAATTTCGAGCGAGAACGGGCATTTTGCGATTTTCCCAAAAATCACATTTTTGGGCCAAAATGGCCAAAAACCGGTTTTTTTGAAAATGGTCAAAAATGTCAAAAACGCAAAAATTCGAAAAACGCGTATTTGGCACGTATTTGTCGTTTTGGGGCCTATTTGACGCGCATAGTGGTTTTTCGAAATTTTGCAAAAAATTGGGTCAAAAACTTTTTCAAATTTTTGCAAACTTTTTTGTAAAAAAATATTTTTTTTTGACTTTTTCGGCGAAAATTTTTTTTGTTCCAAAAATGGTTGTGCGGGATTTGTTTGTCCCTAATTTACATCGAAAACGCCGAAATCCGTTTTAAAAATGATTGAATTTCGAGCGAGAACGGGCATTTTGCGATTTTCCCAAAATTCACCTTTTTGGGCCAAAATGGCCAAAAACCGGTTTTTTTGAAAATGGTCAAAAATGTCAAAAACGCAAAAATTCGAAAAACGCGTATTTGGCACGTATTTGTCGTTTTGGGGCCTATTTGACGCGCATAGTGGTTTTTCGAAATTTTGCAAAAAATTGGGTCAAAAACTTTTTCAAATTTTTGCAAACTTTTTTGTAAAAAAATATTTTTTTTTGACTTTTTCGGCGAAAATTTTTTTGTTCCAAAAATGGTTGTGCGGGATTTGTTTGTCCCTAATTTACATCGAAAACGCCGAAATCCGTTTTAAAAATGATTGAATTTCGGGCGAGAACGGGCATTTTGCGATTTTCCCAAAATTCACTTTTTGGGCCAAAATGGCCAAAAACCGGTTTTTTTGAAAATGGTCAAAAATGTCAAAAACGCAAAAATTCGAAAAACGCGTATTTGGCACGTATTTGTCGTTTTGGGGCCTATTTGACGCGCATAGTGGTTTTTCGAAATTTTGCAAAAAAATTGGGTCAAAAACTTTTTCAAATTTTTGCAAACTTTTTTGTAAAAAAATATTTTTTTTTGACTTTTTCGGCGAAAATTTTTTTTGTTCCAAAAATGGTTGTGCGGGATTTGTTTGTCCCTAATTTACATCGAAAACGCCGAAATCCGTTTTAAAAATGATTGAATTTCGAGCGAGAACGGGCATTTTGCGATTTTCCCAAAATTCACCTTTTTGGGCCAAAATGGCCAAAAACCGGTTTTTTTGAAAATGGTCAAAAATGTCAAAAACGCAAAAATTCGAAAAACGCGTATTTGGCACGTATTTGTCGTTTTGGGGCCTATTTGACGCGCATAGTGGTTTTTCGAAAATTTTGCAAAAAATTGGGTCAAAAACTTTTTCAAATTTTTGCAAACTTTTTTGTAAAAAAATATTTTTTTTTGACTTTTTCGGCGAAAATTTTTTTTGTTCCAAAAATGGTTGTGCGGGATTTGTTTGTCCCTAATTTACATCGAAAACGCCGAAATCCGTTTTAAAAATGATTCAATTTCGAGCGAGAACGGGCATTTTGCGATTTTCCCAAAATTCACCTTTTTGGGCCAAAATGGCCAAAAACCGGTTTTTTTGAAAATGGTCAAAAATGTCAAAAACGCAAAAATTCGAAAAACGCGTATTTGGCACGTATTTGTCGTTTTGGGGCCTATTTGACGCGCATAGTGGTTTTTCGAAATTTTGCAAAAAATTGGGTCAAAAACTTTTTCAAATTTTTGCAAACTTTTTTGTAAAAAAATATTTTTTTTTGACTTTTTCGGCGAAAATTTTTTTTGTTCCAAAAATGGTTGTGCGGGATTTGTTTGTCCCTAATTTTCATCGAAAACGCCGAAATCCGTTTTAAAAATGATTCAATTTCGAGCGAGAACGGGCATTTTGCGATTTTCCCAAAATTCACATTTTTGGGCCAAAATGGCCAAAAACCGGTTTTTTTTGAAAATGGTCAAAAATGTCAAAAACGCAAAAATTCGAAAAACGCGTATTTGGCACGTATTTGTCGTTTTGGGGCCTATTTGACGCGCATAGTGGTTTTTCGAAATTTTGCAAAAAATTGGGTCAAAAACTTTTTCAAATTTTTGCAAATTTTTTTCTAAAAAAATATTTTTTTTTGACTTTTTCGGCGAAAATTTTTTTTGTTCCAAAAATGGTTGTGCGGGATTTGTTTGTCCCTAATTTACATCGAAAACGCCGAAATCCGTTTTAAAAATGATTCAATTTCGAGCGAGAACGGGCATTTTGCGATTTTCCCAAAATTCACATTTTTGGGCCAAAATGGCCAAAAACCGGTTTTTTTGAAAATGGTCAAAAATGTCAAAAACGCAAAAATTCGAAAAACGCGTATTTGGCACGTATTTGTCGTTTTCGGGCCTATTTGACGCGCATAGTGGTTTTTCAAAATTTTGCAAAAAATTGGGTCAAAAACTTTTTCAAATTTTTGCAAACTTTTTTGTAAAAAAATATTTTTTTTTGACTTTTTCGGCGAAAATTTTTTTTGTTCCAAAAATGGTTGTGCGGGATTTGTTTGTCCCTAATTTACATCGAAAACGCCGAAATCCGTTTTAAAAATGATTCAATTTCGAGCGAGAACGGGCATTTTGCGATTTTCCCAAAATTCACATTTTTGGGCCAAAATGGCCAAAAACCGGTTTTTTTGAAAATGGTCAAAAATGTCAAAAACGCAAAAATTCGAAAAACGCGTATTTGGCACGTATTTGTCGTTTTGGGGCCTATTTGACGCGCATAGTGGTTTTTTCAAAATTTTGCAAAAAATTGGGTCAAAAACTTTTTCAAATTTTTGCAAACTTTTTTGTAAAAAAATATTTTTTTTTTGACTTTTTCGGCGAAAATTTTTTTTGTTCCAAAAATGGTTGTGCGGGATTTGTTTGTCCCTAATTTACATCGAAAACGCCGAAATCCGTTTTAAAAATGATTCAATTTCGAGCGAGAACGGGCATTTTGCGATTTTCCCAAAATTCACATTTTTGGGCCAAAATGGCCAAAAACCGGTTTTTTTGAAAATGGTCAAAAATGTCAAAAACGCAAAAATTCGAAAAACGCGTATTTGGCACGTATTTGTCGTTTTGGGGCCTATTTGACGCGCATAGTGGTTTTTCAAAATTTTGCAAAAAATTGGGTCAAAAACTTTTTCAAATTTTTGCAAACTTTTTTGTAAAAAAATATTTTTTTTTGACTTTTTCGGCGAAAATTTTTTTTGTTCCAAAAATGGTTGTGCGGGATTTGTTTGTCCCTAATTTACATCGAAAACGCCGAAATCCGTTTTAAAAATGATTCAATTTCGAGCGAGAACGGGCATTTTGCGATTTTCCCAAAATTCACATTTTTGGGCCAAAATGGCCAAAAACCGGTTTTTTTTGAAAATGGTCAAAAATGTCAAAAACGCAAAAATTCGAAAAACGCGTATTTGGCACGTATTTGTCGTTTTGGGGCCTATTTGACGCGCATAGTGGTTTTTCAAATTTTGCAAAAAATTGGGTCAAAAACTTTTTCAAATTTTTGCAAACTTTTTTGTAAAAAAATATTTTTTTTTGACTTTTTCGGCGAAAATTTTTTTTGTTCCAAAAATGGTTGTGCGGGATTTGTTTGTCCCTAATTTACATCGAAAACGCCGAAATCCGTTTTAAAAATGATTCAATTTCGAGCGAGAACGGGCATTTTGCGATTTTCCCAAAATTCACATTTTTGGGCCAAAATGGCCAAAAACCGGTTTTTTTGAAAATGGTCAAAAATGTCAAAAACGCAAAAATTCGAAAAACGCGTATTTGGCACGTATTTGTCGTTTTGGGGCCTATTTGACGCGCATAGTGGTTTTTCAAAATTTTGCAAAAAATTGGGTCAAAAACTTTTTCAAATTTTTGCAAACTTTTTTGTAAAAAAATATTTTTTTTTGACTTTTTCGGCGAAAATTTTTTTTGTTCCAAAAATGGTTGTGCGGGATTTGTTTGTCCCTAATTTACATCGAAAACGCCGAAATCCGTTTTAAAAATGATTCAATTTCGAGCGAGAACGGGCATTTTGCGATTTTCCCAAAATTCACATTTTTGGGCCAAAATGGCCAAAAACCGGTTTTTTTTGAAAATGGTCAAAAATGTCAAAAACGCAAAAATTCGAAAAACGCGTATTTGGCACGTATTTGTCGTTTTCGGGCCTATTTGACGCGCATAGTGGTTTTTCGAAATTTTGCAAAAAATTGGGTCAAAAACTTTTTCAAATTTTTGCAAACTTTTTTGTAAAAAAATATTTTTTTTTGACTTTTTCGGCGAAAATTTTTTTTGTTCCAAAAATGGTTGTGCGGGATTTGTTTGTCCCTAATTTACATCGAAAACGCCGAAATCCGTTTTAAAAATGATTGAATTTCGAGCGAGAACGGGCATTTTGCGATTTTCCCAAAATTCACATTTTTGGGCCAAAATGGCCAAAAACCGGTTTTTTTGAAAATGGTCAAAAATGTCAAAAACGCAAAAATTCGAAAAACGCGTATTTGGCACGTATTTGTCGTTTTCGGGCCTATTTGACGCGCATAGTGGTTTTTCAAAATTTTGCAAAAAATTGGGTCAAAAACTTTTTCAAATTTTTGCAAACTTTTTTGTAAAAAAATATTTTTTTTTGACTTTTTCGGCGAAAATTTTTTTTGTTCCAAAAATGGTTGTGCGGGATTTGTTTGTCCCTAATTTACATCGAAAACGCCGAAATCCGTTTTAAAAATGATTCAATTTCGAGCGAGAACGGGCATTTTGCGATTTTCCCAAAATTCACATTTTTGGGCCAAAATGGCCAAAAACCGGTTTTTTTGAAAATGGTCAAAAATGTCAAAAACGCAAAAATTCGAAAAACGCGTATTTGGCACGTATTTGTCGTTTTGGGGCCTATTTGACGCGCATAGTGGTTTTTCAAAATTTTGCAAAAAATTGGGTCAAAAACTTTTTCAAATTTTTGCAAACTTTTTTGTAAAAAAATATTTTTTTTTGACTTTTTCGGCGAAAATTTTTTTTGTTCCAAAAATGGTTGTGCGGGATTTGTTTGTCCCTAATTTACATCGAAAACGCCGAAATCCGTTTTAAAAATGATTCAATTTCGAGCGAGAACGGGCATTTTGCGATTTTCCCAAAATTCACATTTTTGGGCCAAAATGGCCAAAAACCGGTTTTTTTGAAAATGGTCAAAAATGTCAAAAACGCAAAAATTCGAAAAACGCGTATTTGGCACGTATTTGTCGTTTTGGGGCCTATTTGACGCGCATAGTGGTTTTTCAAAATTTTGCAAAAAATTGGGTCAAAAACTTTTTCAAATTTTTGCAAACTTTTTTGTAAAAAAATATTTTTTTTTGACTTTTTCGGCGAAAATTTTTTTTGTTCCAAAAATGGTTGTGCGGGATTTGTTTGTCCCTAATTTACATCGAAAACGCCGAAATCCGTTTTAAAAAATGATTCAATTTCGAGCGAGAACGGGCATTTTGCGATTTTCCCAAAATTCACATTTTTGGGCCAAAATGGCCAAAAACCGGTTTTTTTGAAAATGGTCAAAAATGTCAAAAACGCAAAAATTCGAAAAACGCGTATTTGGCACGTATTTGTCGTTTTGGGGCCTATTTGACGCGCATAGTGGTTTTTCAAATTTTGCAAAAAATTGGGTCAAAAACTTTTTCAAATTTTTGCAAACTTTTTTGTAAAAAAATATTTTTTTTTGACTTTTTCGGCGAAAATTTTTTTTGTTCCAAAAATGGTTGTGCGGGATTTGTTTGTCCCTAATTTACATCGAAAACGCCGAAATCCGTTTTAAAAATGATTCAATTTCGAGCGAGAACGGGCATTTTGCGATTTTCCCAAAATTCACATTTTTGGGCCAAAATGGCCAAAAACCGGTTTTTTTGAAAATGGTCAAAAATGTCAAAAACGCAAAAATTCGAAAAACGCGTATTTGGCACGTATTTGTCGTTTTGGGGCCTATTTGACGCGCATAGTGGTTTTTCAAATTTTGCAAAAAATTGGGTCAAAAACTTTTTCAAATTTTTGCAAACTTTTTTGTAAAAAAATATTTTTTTTTGACTTTTTCGGCGAAAATTTTTTTTGTTCCAAAAATGGTTGTGCGGGATTTGTTTGTCCCTAATTTACATCGAAAACGCCGAAATCCGTTTTAAAAATGATTCAATTTCGAGCGAGAACGGGCATTTTGCGATTTTCCCAAAATTCACATTTTTGGGCCAAAATGGCCAAAAACCGGTTTTTTTGAAAATGGTCAAAAATGTCAAAAACGCAAAAATTCGAAAAACGCGTATTTGGCACGTATTTGTCGTTTTGGGGCCTATTTGACGCGCATAGTGGTTTTTCGAAATTTTGCAAAAAATTGGGTCAAAAACTTTTTCAAATTTTTGCAAACTTTTTTGTAAAAAAATATTTTTTTTTGACTTTTTCGGCGAAAATTTTTTTTGTTCCAAAAATGGTTGTGCGGGATTTGTTTGTCCCTAATTTACATCGAAAACGCCGAAATCCGTTTTAAAAATGATTCAATTTCGAGCGAGAACGGGCATTTTGCGATTTTCCCAAAATTCACATTTTTGGGCCAAAATGGCCAAAAACCGGTTTTTTTTGAAAATGGTCAAAAATGTCAAAAACGCAAAAATTCGAAAAACGCGTATTTGGCACGTATTTGTCGTTTTCGGGCCTATTTGACGCGCATAGTGGTTTTTCGAAATTTTGCAAAAAATTGGGTCAAAAACTTTTTCAAATTTTTGCAAACTTTTTTGTAAAAAAATATTTTTTTTTGACTTTTTCGGCGAAAATTTTTTTTGTTCCAAAAATGGTTGTGCGGGATTTGTTTGTCCCTAATTTACATCGAAAACGCCGAAATCCGTTTTAAAAATGATTCAATTTCGAGCGAGAACGGGCATTTTGCGATTTTCCCAAAATTCACATTTTTGGGCCAAAATGGCCAAAAACCGGTTTTTTTGAAAATGGTCAAAAATGTCAAAAACGCAAAAATTCGAAAAAACGCGTATTTGGCACGTATTTGTCGTTTTGGGGCCTATTTGACGCGCATAGTGGTTTTTCGAAATTTTGCAAAAAATTGGGTCAAAAACTTTTTCAAATTTTTGCAAACTTTTTTGTAAAAAAATATTTTTTTTTGACTTTTTCGGCGAAAATTTTTTTTGTTCCAAAAATGGTTGTGCGGGATTTGTTTGTCCCTAATTTACATCGAAAACGCCGAAATCCGTTTTAAAAATGATTCAATTTCGAGCGAGAACGGGCATTTTGCGATTTTCCCAAAATTCACATTTTTGGGCCAAAATGGCCAAAAACCGGTTTTTTTGAAAATGGTCAAAAATGTCAAAAACGCAAAAATTCGAAAAACGCGTATTTGGCACGTATTTGTCGTTTTGGGGCCTATTTGACGCGCATAGTGGTTTTTCGAAATTTTGCAAAAAATTGGGTCAAAAACTTTTTCAAATTTTTGCAAACTTTTTTGTAAAAAAATATTTTTTTTTGACTTTTTCGGCGAAAATTTTTTTTGTTCCAAAAATGGTTGTGCGGGATTTGTTTGTCCCTAATTTACATCGAAAACGCCGAAATCCGTTTTAAAAATGATTCAATTTCGAGCGAGAACGGGCATTTTGCGATTTTCCCAAAATTCACATTTTTGGGCCAAAATGGCCAAAAACCGGTTTTTTTGAAAATGGTCAAAAATGTCAAAAACGCAAAAATTCGAAAAACGCGTATTTGGCACGTATTTGTCGTTTTCGGGGCCTATTTGACGCGCATAGTGGTTTTTCGAAATTTTGCAAAAAATTGGGTCAAAAACTTTTTCAAATTTTTGCAAACTTTTTTGTAAAAAAATATTTTTTTTTGACTTTTTCGGCGAAAATTTTTTTTGTTCCAAAAATGGTTGTGCGGGATTTGTTTGTCCCTAATTTACATCGAAAACGCCGAAATCCGTTTTAAAAATGATTCAATTTCGAGCGAGAACGGGCATTTTGCGATTTTCCCAAAATTCACATTTTTGGGCCAAAATGGCCAAAAACCGGTTTTTTTGAAAATGGTCAAAAATGTCAAAAACGCAAAAATTCGAAAAACGCGTATTTGGCACGTATTTGTCGTTTTCGGGCCTATTTGACGCGCATAGTGGTTTTTCAAAATTTTGCAAAAAATTGGGTCAAAAACTTTTTCAAATTTTTGCAAACTTTTTTGTAAAAAAATATTTTTTTTTGACTTTTTCGGCGAAAATTTTTTTTGTTCCAAAAATGGTTGTGCGGGATTTGTTTGTCCCTAATTTACATCGAAAACGCCGAAATCCGTTTTAAAAATGATTCAATTTCGAGCGAGAACGGGCATTTTGCGATTTTCCCAAAATTCACATTTTTGGGCCAAAATGGCCAAAAACCGGTTTTTTTTGAAAATGGTCAAAAATGTCAAAAACGCAAAAATTCGAAAAACGCGTATTTGGCACGTATTTGTCGTTTTGGGGCCTATTTGACGCGCATAGTGGTTTTTCAAAATTTTGCAAAAAATTGGGTCAAAAACTTTTTCAAATTTTTGCAAACTTTTTTGTAAAAAAATATTTTTTTTTGACTTTTTCGGCGAAAATTTTTTTTGTTCCAAAAATGGTTGTGCGGGATTTGTTTGTCCCTAATTTACATCGAAAACGCCGAAATCCGTTTTAAAAATGATTCAATTTCGAGCGAGAACGGGCATTTTGCGATTTTCCCAAAATTCACATTTTTGGGCCAAAATGGCCAAAAACCGGTTTTTTTGAAAATGGTCAAAAATGTCAAAAACGCAAAAATTCGAAAAACGCGTATTTGGCACGTATTTGTCGTTTTGGGGCCTATTTGACGCGCATAGTGGTTTTTCAAAATTTTGCAAAAAATTGGGTCAAAAACTTTTTCAAATTTTTGCAAACTTTTTTGTAAAAAAATATTTTTTTTTGACTTTTTCGGCGAAAATTTTTTTTGTTCCAAAAATGGTTGTGCGGGATTTGTTTGTCCCTAATTTACATCGAAAACGCCGAAATCCGTTTTAAAAATGATTCAATTTCGAGCGAGAACGGGCATTTTGCGATTTTCCCAAAATTCACATTTTTGGGCCAAAATGGCCAAAAACCGGTTTTTTTGAAAATGGTCAAAAATGTCAAAAACGCAAAAATTCGAAAAACGCGTATTTGGCACGTATTTGTCGTTTTGGGGCCTATTTGACGCGCATAGTGGTTTTTCAAAATTTTGCAAAAAATTGGGTCAAAAACTTTTTCAAATTTTTGCAAACTTTTTTGTAAAAAAATATTTTTTTTTGACTTTTTCGGCGAAAATTTTTTTTGTTCCAAAAATGGTTGTGCGGGATTTGTTTGTCCCTAATTTACATCGAAAACGCCGAAATCCGTTTTAAAAATGATTCAATTTCGAGCGAGAACGGGCATTTTGCGATTTTCCCAAAATTCACATTTTTGGGCCAAAATGGCCAAAAAACCGGTTTTTTTTGAAAATGGTCAAAAATGTCAAAAACGCAAAAATTCGAAAAACGCGTATTTGGCACGTATTTGTCGTTTTGGGGCCTATTTGACGCGCATAGTGGTTTTTCGAAATTTTGCAAAAAATTGGGTCAAAAACTTTTTCAAATTTTTGCAAACTTTTTTGTAAAAAAATATTTTTTTTTGACTTTTTCGGCGAAAATTTTTTTTGTTCCAAAAATGGTTGTGCGGGATTTGTTTGTCCCTAATTTACATCGAAAACGCCGAAATCCGTTTTAAAAATGATTCAATTTCGAGCGAGAACGGGCATTTTGCGATTTTCCCAAAATTCACATTTTTGGGCCAAAATGGCCAAAAACCGGTTTTTTTGAAAATGGTCAAAAATGTCAAAAACGCAAAAATTCGAAAAACGCGTATTTGGCACGTATTTGTCGTTTTGGGGCCTATTTGACGCGCATAGTGGTTTTTCAAAATTTTGCAAAAAATTGGGTCAAAAACTTTTTCAAATTTTTGCAAACTTTTTTGTAAAAAAATATTTTTTTTTGACTTTTTCGGCGAAAATTTTTTTTGTTCCAAAAATGGTTGTGCGGGATTTGTTTGTCCCTAATTTACATCGAAAACGCCGAAATCCGTTTTAAAAATGATTCAATTTCGAGCGAGAACGGGCATTTTGCGATTTTCCCAAAATTCACATTTTTGGGCCAAAATGGCCAAAAACCGGTTTTTTTGAAAATGGTCAAAAATGTCAAAAACGCAAAAATTCGAAAAAACGCGTATTTGGCACGTATTTGTCGTTTTCGGGCCTATTTGACGCGCATAGTGGTTTTTCAAAATTTTGCAAAAAATTGGGTCAAAAACTTTTTCAAATTTTTGCAAACTTTTTTGTAAAAAAATATTTTTTTTTTGACTTTTTCGGCGAAAATTTTTTTTGTTCCAAAAATGGTTGTGCGGGATTTGTTTGTCCCTAATTTACATCGAAAACGCCGAAATCCGTTTTAAAAATGATTCAATTTCGAGCGAGAACGGGCATTTTGCGATTTTCCCAAAATTCACATTTTTGGGCCAAAATGGCCAAAAACCGGTTTTTTTTGAAAATGGTCAAAAATGTCAAAAACGCAAAAATTCGAAAAACGCGTATTTGGCACGTATTTGTCGTTTTGGGGCCTATTTGACGCGCATAGTGGTTTTTCAAAATTTTGCAAAAAATTGGGTCAAAAACTTTTTCAAATTTTTGCAAACTTTTTTGTAAAAAAATATTTTTTTTTGACTTTTTCGGCGAAAATTTTTTTTGTTCCAAAAATGGTTGTGCGGGATTTGTTTGTCCCTAATTTACATCGAAAACGCCGAAATCCGTTTTAAAAATGATTCAATTTCGAGCGAGAACGGGCATTTTGCGATTTTCCCAAAATTCACATTTTTGGGCCAAAATGGCCAAAAACCGGTTTTTTTGAAAATGGTCAAAAATGTCAAAAACGCAAAAATTCGAAAAACGCGTATTTGGCACGTATTTGTCGTTTTGGGGCCTATTTGACGCGCATAGTGGTTTTTCAAAATTTTGCAAAAAATTGGGTCAAAAACTTTTTCAAATTTTTGCAAACTTTTTTTGTAAAAAAATATTTTTTTTTGACTTTTTCGGCGAAAATTTTTTTTGTTCCAAAAATGGTTGTGCGGGATTTGTTTGTCCCTAATTTACATCGAAAACGCCGAAATCCGTTTTAAAAATGATTCAATTTCGAGCGAGAACGGGCATTTTGCGATTTTCCCAAAATTCACATTTTTGGGCCAAAATGGCCAAAAACCGGTTTTTTTGAAAATGGTCAAAAATGTCAAAAACGCAAAAATTCGAAAAACGCGTATTTGGCACGTATTTGTCGTTTTCGGGCCTATTTGACGCGCATAGTGGTTTTTCAAAATTTTGCAAAAAATTGGGTCAAAAACTTTTTCAAATTTTTGCAAACTTTTTTGTAAAAAAATATTTTTTTTTGACTTTTTCGGCGAAAATTTTTTTTGTTCCAAAAATGGTTGTGCGGGATTTGTTTGTCCCTAATTTACATCGAAAACGCCGAAATCCGTTTTAAAAATGATTCAATTTCGAGCGAGAACGGGCATTTTGCGATTTTCCCAAAATTCACATTTTTGGGCCAAAATGGCCAAAAACCGGTTTTTTTGAAAATGGTCAAAAATGTCAAAAACGCAAAAATTCGAAAAACGCGTATTTGGCACGTATTTGTCGTTTTCGGGGCCTATTTGACGCGCATAGTGGTTTTTCAAAATTTTGCAAAAAATTGGGTCAAAAACTTTTTCAAATTTTTGCAAACTTTTTTGTAAAAAAATATTTTTTTTTGACTTTTTCGGCGAAAATTTTTTTTGTTCCAAAAATGGTTGTGCGGGATTTGTTTGTCCCTAATTTACATCGAAAACGCCGAAATCCGTTTTAAAAATGATTCAATTTCGAGCGAGAACGGGCATTTTGCGATTTTCCCAAAATTCACATTTTTGGGCCAAAATGGCCAAAAACCGGTTTTTTTGAAAATGGTCAAAAATGTCAAAAACGCAAAAATTCGAAAAACGCGTATTTGGCACGTATTTGTCGTTTTGGGGCCTATTTGACGCGCATAGTGGTTTTTCAAAATTTTGCAAAAAATTGGGTCAAAAACTTTTTCAAATTTTTGCAAACTTTTTTGTAAAAAAATATTTTTTTTTGACTTTTTCGGCGAAAATTTTTTTTGTTCCAAAAATGGTTGTGCGGGATTTGTTTGTCCCTAATTTACATCGAAAACGCCGAAATCCGTTTTAAAAATGATTCAATTTCGAGCGAGAACGGGCATTTTGCGATTTTCCCAAAATTCACATTTTTGGGCCAAAATGGCCAAAAACCGGTTTTTTTTGAAAATGGTCAAAAATGTCAAAAACGCAAAAATTCGAAAAACGCGTATTTGGCACGTATTTGTCGTTTTCGGGCCTATTTGACGCGCATAGTGGTTTTTCAAAATTTTGCAAAAAATTGGGTCAAAAACTTTTTCAAATTTTTGCAAACTTTTTTGTAAAAAAATATTTTTTTTTGACTTTTTCGGCGAAAATTTTTTTTGTTCCAAAAATGGTTGTGCGGGATTTGTTTGTCCCTAATTTACATCGAAAACGCCGAAATCCGTTTTAAAAATGATTCAATTTCGAGCGAGAACGGGCATTTTGCGATTTTCCCAAAATTCACATTTTTGGGCCAAAATGGCCAAAAACCGGTTTTTTTGAAAATGGTCAAAAATGTCAAAAACGCAAAAATTCGAAAAACGCGTATTTGGCACGTATTTGTCGTTTTCGGGCCTATTTGACGCGCATAGTGGTTTTTCAAAATTTTGCAAAAAATTGGGTCAAAAACTTTTTCAAATTTTTGCAAACTTTTTTGTAAAAAAATATTTTTTTTTGACTTTTTCGGCGAAAATTTTTTTTGTTCCAAAAATGGTTGTGCGGGATTTGTTTGTCCCTAATTTACATCGAAAACGCCGAAATCCGTTTTAAAAATGATTCAATTTCGAGCGAGAACGGGCATTTTGCGATTTTCCCAAAATTCACATTTTTGGGCCAAAATGGCCAAAAACCGGTTTTTTTTGAAAATGGTCAAAATGTCAAAAACGCAAAAATTCGAAAAACGCGTATTTGGCACGTATTTGTCGTTTTCGGGCCTATTTGACGCGCATAGTGGTTTTTCAAAATTTTGCAAAAAATTGGGTCAAAAACTTTTTCAAATTTTTGCAAACTTTTTTTGTAAAAAAATATTTTTTTTTGACTTTTTCGGCGAAAATTTTTTTTGTTCCAAAAATGGTTGTGCGGGATTTGTTTGTCCCTAATTTACATCGAAAACGCCGAAATCCGTTTTAAAAATGATTCAATTTCGAGCGAGAACGGGCATTTTGCGATTTTCCCAAAATTCACATTTTTGGGCCAAAATGGCCAAAAACCGGTTTTTTTGAAAATGGTCAAAAATGTCAAAAACGCAAAAATTCGAAAAAACGCGTATTTGGCACGTATTTGTCGTTTTCGGGCCTATTTGACGCGCATAGTGGTTTTTCAAAATTTTGCAAAAAATTGGGTCAAAAACTTTTTCAAATTTTTGCAAACTTTTTTGTAAAAAAATATTTTTTTTTGACTTTTTCGGCGAAAATTTTTTTTGTTCCAAAAATGGTTGTGCGGGATTTGTTTGTCCCTAATTTACATCGAAAACGCCGAAATCCGTTTTAAAAATGATTCAATTTCGAGCGAGAACGGGCATTTTGCGATTTTCCCAAAATTCACATTTTTGGGCCAAAATGGCCAAAAACCGGTTTTTTTGAAAATGGTCAAAAATGTCAAAAACGCAAAAATTCGAAAAACGCGTATTTGGCACGTATTTGTCGTTTTCGGGGCCTATTTGACGCGCATAGTGGTTTTTCAAAATTTTGCAAAAAATTGGGTCAAAAACTTTTTCAAATTTTTGCAAACTTTTTTGTAAAAAAATATTTTTTTTTGACTTTTTCGGCGAAAATTTTTTTTGTTCCAAAAATGGTTGTGCGGGATTTGTTTGTCCCTAATTTACATCGAAAACGCCGAAATCCGTTTTAAAAATGATTCAATTTCGAGCGAGAACGGGCATTTTGCGATTTTCCCAAAATTCACATTTTTGGGCCAAAATGGCCAAAAACCGGTTTTTTGAAAATGGTCAAAAATGTCAAAAACGCAAAAATTCGAAAAACGCGTATTTGGCACGTATTTGTCGTTTTCGGGCCTATTTGACGCGCATAGTGGTTTTTCAAAATTTTGCAAAAAATTGGGTCAAAAACTTTTTTCAAATTTTTGCAAACTTTTTTGTAAAAAAATATTTTTTTTTGACTTTTTCGGCGAAAATTTTTTTTGTTCCAAAAATGGTTGTGCGGGATTTGTTTGTCCCTAATTTACATCGAAAACGCCGAAATCCGTTTTAAAAATGATTCAATTTCGAGCGAGAACGGGCATTTTGCGATTTTCCCCAAAATTCACATTTTTGGGCCAAAATGGCCAAAAACCGGTTTTTTTGAAAATGGTCAAAAATGTCAAAAACGCAAAAATTCGAAAAACGCGTATTTGGCACGTATTTGTCGTTTTCGGGCCTATTTGACGCGCATAGTGGTTTTCAAAATTTTGCAAAAAATTGGGTCAAAAACTTTTTCAAATTTTTGCAAACTTTTTTGTAAAAAAATATTTTTTTTTGACTTTTCGGCGAAAATTTTTTTGTTCCAAAAATGGTTGTGCGGGATTTGTTTGTCCCTAATTTACATCGAAAACGCCGAAATCCGTTTTAAAAATGATT
>NHOR01000233.1:0-19262 GCA_002287245.1 Trypanosoma congolense | reverse complement strand
TTTTTTTGAAAATGGTCAAAAAATGTTCAAAAACGCAAAAATTCGAAAACGCGTATTTGGCACGTATTTGTCGTTTTGGGGCCTATTTGACGCGCATAGTGGTTTTTCAAAATTTTGCAAAAAATTGGGTCAAAAACTTTTTCAAATTTTTGCAAACTTTTTTGTAAAAAAATATTTTTTTGACTTTTTCGGCGAAAATTTTTTTTGTTCCAAAAATGGTTGTGCGGGATTTGTTTGTCCCTAATTTACATCGAAAACGCCGAAATCCGTTTTAAAAATGATTCAATTTCGAGCGAGAACGGGCATTTTGCGATTTTCCCAAAATTCACATTTTTGGGCCAAAATGGCCAAAAACCGGTTTTTTTGAAAATGGTCAAAAATGTCAAAACGCAAAATTCGAAAAACGCGTATTTGGCACGTATTTGTCGTTTTGGGGCCTATTTGACGCGCATAGTGGTTTTTCAAAATTTTGCAAAAAATTGGGTCAAAACTTTTTCAAATTTTTGCAAATTTTTTGTAAAAAAATATTTTTTTTTGACTTTTTCGGCGAAAATTTTTTTTTGTTCCAAAAATGGTTGTGCGGGATTTGTTTGTCCCTAATTTTACATCGAAAACGCCGAAATCCGTTTTAAAAATGATTCAATTTCGAGCGAGAACGGGCATTTTGCGATTTTCCCAAAATTCACATTTTTGGGCCAAAATGGCCAAAAACCGGTTTTTTTGAAAATGGTCAAAAATGTCAAAAACGCAAAAATTCGAAAAACGCGTATTTGGCACGTATTTGTCGTTTTGGGCCTATTTGACGCGCATAGTGGTTTTTCAAAATTTTGCAAAAAATTGGGTCAAAAACTTTTTCAAATTTTTGCAAACTTTTTTGTAAAAAAATATTTTTTTTGACTTTTTCGGCGAAAATTTTTTTTGTTCCAAAAATGGTTGTGCGGGATTTGTTTGTCCCTAATTTACATCGAAAACGCCGAAATCCGTTTTAAAAATGATTCAATTTCGAGCGAGAACGGGCATTTTGCGATTTTCCCAAAATTCACATTTTTGGGCCAAAATGGCCAAAAACCGGTTTTTTTGAAAATGGTCAAAAATGTCAAAAACGCAAAAATTCGAAAAAACGCGTATTTGGCACGTATTTGTCGTTTTCGGGCCTATTTGACGCGCATAGTGGTTTTTCGAAATTTTGCAAAAAATTGGGTCAAAAACTTTTTCAAATTTTTGCAAACTTTTTTGTAAAAAAATTTTTTTTTTGACTTTTTCGGCGAAAATTTTTTTTGTTCCAAAAATGGTTGTGCGGGATTTGTTTGTCCCCTAATTTCATCGAAAACGCCGAAATCCGTTTTAAAAATGATTCAATTTCGAGCGAGAACGGGCATTTTGCGATTTCCCAAAATTCACATTTTTGGGCCAAAATGGCCAAAACCGGTTTTTTTGAAAATGGTCAAAAATGTCAAAAACGCAAAAATTCGAAAAACGCGTATTTGGCACGTATTTGTCGTTTTGGGGCCTATTTGACGCGCATAGTGGTTTTTCAAAATTTTGCAAAAAATTGGGTCAAAAACTTTTCAAATTTTTGCAAACTTTTTTTGTAAAAAAATATTTTTTTTTGACTTTTTCGGCGAAAATTTTTTTTGTTCCAAAAATGGTTGTGCGGGATTTGTTTGTCCCTAATTTACATCGAAAACGCCGAAATCCGTTTTAAAAATGATTCAATTTCGAGCGAGAACGGGCATTTTGCGATTTTCCCAAAATTCACATTTTTGGGCCAAAATGGCCAAAAACCGGTTTTTTTGAAAATGGTCAAAAATGTCAAAAACGCAAAAATTCGAAAAACGCGTATTTGGCACGTATTTGTCGTTTTGGGCCTATTTGACGCGCATAGTGGTTTTTTCAAATTTTGCAAAAAATTGGGTCAAAAACTTTTTCAAATTTTTGCAAACTTTTTTTGTAAAAAAATATTTTTTTTTGACTTTTTCGGCGAAAATTTTTTTTTGTTCCAAAAATGGTTGTGCGGGATTTGTTTGTCCCTAATTTTCATCGAAAACGCCGAAATCCGTTTTAAAAATGATTCAATTTCGAGCGAGAACGGGCATTTTGCGATTTTCCCAAAATTCACATTTTTGGGCCAAAATGGCCAAAAACCGGTTTTTTTGAAAATGGTCAAAAATGTCAAAAACGCAAAAATTCGAAAAACGCGTATTTGGCACGTATTTGTCGTTTTGGGGCCTATTTGACGCGCATAGTGGTTTTTCAAAATTTTGCAAAAAATTGGGTCAAAAACTTTTTCAAATTTTTGCAAACTTTTTTGTAAAAAAATATTTTTTTTTTGACTTTTTCGGCGAAAATTTTTTTTGTTCCAAAAATGGTTGTGCGGGATTTGTTTGTCCCTAATTTACATCGAAAACGCCGAAATCCGTTTTAAAAATGATTCAATTTCGAGCGAGAACGGGCATTTTGCGATTTTCCCAAAATTCACATTTTTGGGCCAAAATGGCCAAAAACCGGTTTTTTTGAAAATGGTCAAAAATGTCAAAAACGCAAAAATTCGAAAAACGCGTATTTGGCACGTATTTGTCGTTTTGGGGCCTATTTGACGCGCATAGTGGTTTTTCAAAATTTTGCAAAAAATTGGGTCAAAAACTTTTTCAAATTTTTGCAAACTTTTTTGTAAAAAAATATTTTTTTTTGACTTTTTCGGCGAAAATTTTTTTTGTTCCAAAAATGGTTGTGCGGGATTTGTTTGTCCCTAATTTACATCGAAAACGCCGAAATCCGTTTTAAAAATGATTCAATTTCGAGCGAGAACGGGCATTTTGCGATTTTCCCAAAATTCACATTTTTGGGCCAAAATGGCCAAAAACCGGTTTTTTTTGAAAATGGTCAAAAATGTCAAAAACGCAAAAATTCGAAAAACGCGTATTTGGCACGTATTTGTCGTTTTCGGGCCTATTTGACGCGCATAGTGGTTTTTCAAAATTTTGCAAAAAATTGGGTCAAAAACTTTTTCAAATTTTTGCAAACTTTTTTGTAAAAAAATATTTTTTTTTGACTTTTTCGGCGAAAATTTTTTTTGTTCCAAAAATGGTTGTGCGGGATTTGTTTGTCCCTAATTTACATCGAAAACGCCGAAATCCGTTTTAAAAATGATTCAATTTCGAGCGAGAACGGGCATTTTGCGATTTTCCCAAAATTCACATTTTTGGGCCAAAATGGCCAAAAACCGGTTTTTTTGAAAATGGTCAAAAATGTCAAAAACGCAAAAATTCGAAAAACGCGTATTTGGCACGTATTTGTCGTTTTGGGCCTATTTGACGCGCATAGTGGTTTTTCAAAATTTTGCAAAAAATTGGGTCAAAAACTTTTTCAAATTTTTGCAAACTTTTTTGTAAAAAAATATTTTTTTTTGACTTTTTCGGCGAAAATTTTTTTTGTTCCAAAAATGGTTGTGCGGGATTTGTTTGTCCCTAATTTTCATCGAAAACGCCGAAATCCGTTTTAAAAATGATTCAATTTCGAGCGAGAACGGGCATTTTGCGATTTTCCCAAAATTCACATTTTTGGGCCAAAATGGCCAAAAACCGGTTTTTTTGAAAATGGTCAAAAATGTCAAAAACGCAAAAATTCGAAAAACGCGTATTTGGCACGTATTTGTCGTTTTGGGCCTATTTGACGCGCATAGTGGTTTTTCAAAATTTTGCAAAAAATTGGGTCAAAAACTTTTTCAAATTTTTGCAAACTTTTTTGTAAAAAAATATTTTTTTTTGACTTTTTCGGCGAAAATTTTTTTTGTTCCAAAAATGGTTGTGCGGGATTTGTTTGTCCCTAATTTACATCGAAAACGCCGAAATCCGTTTTAAAAATGATTCAATTTCGAGCGAGAACGGGCATTTTGCGATTTTCCCAAAATTCACATTTTTGGGCCAAAATGGCCAAAAAACCGGTTTTTTTTGAAAATGGTCAAAAATGTCAAAAACGCAAAAATTCGAAAAACGCGTATTTGGCACGTATTTGTCGTTTTGGGGCCTATTTGACGCGCATAGTGGTTTTTCGAAATTTTGCAAAAAATTGGGTCAAAAACTTTTTCAAATTTTTGCAAACTTTTTTGTAAAAAAATATTTTTTTTTGACTTTTTCGGCGAAAATTTTTTTTGTTCCAAAAATGGTTGTGCGGGATTTGTTTGTCCCTAATTTACATCGAAAACGCCGAAATCCGTTTTAAAAATGATTCAATTTCGAGCGAGAACGGGCATTTTGCGATTTTCCCAAAATTCACATTTTTGGGCCAAAATGGCCAAAAACCGGTTTTTTTGAAAATGGTCAAAAATGTCAAAAACGCAAAAATTCGAAAAACGCGTATTTGGCACGTATTTGTCGTTTTGGGGCCTATTTGACGCGCATAGTGGTTTTTCGAAATTTTGCAAAAAATTGGGTCAAAAACTTTTTCAAATTTTTGCAAACTTTTTTTGTAAAAAAATATTTTTTTTTGACTTTTTCGGCGAAAATTTTTTTTGTTCCAAAAATGGTTGTGCGGGATTTGTTTGTCCCTAATTTACATCGAAAACGCCGAAATCCGTTTTAAAAATGATTCAATTTCGAGCGAGAACGGGCATTTTGCGATTTTCCCAAAATTCACATTTTTGGGCCAAAATGGCCAAAAACCGGTTTTTTTGAAAATGGTCAAAAATGTCAAAAACGCAAAAATTCGAAAAACGCGTATTTGGCACGTATTTGTCGTTTTGGGCCTATTTGACGCGCATAGTGGTTTTTCAAATTTTGCAAAAAATTGGGTCAAAAACTTTTTCAAATTTTTGCAAACTTTTTTGTAAAAAAATATTTTTTTTTGACTTTTTCGGCGAAAATTTTTTTTGTTCCAAAAATGGTTGTGCGGGATTTGTTTGTCCCTAATTTACATCGAAAACGCCGAAATCCGTTTTAAAAATGATTCAATTTCGAGCGAGAACGGGCATTTTGCGATTTTCCCAAAATTCACATTTTTGGGCCAAAATGGCCAAAAACCGGTTTTTTTGAAAATGGTCAAAAATGTCAAAAACGCAAAAATTCGAAAAACGCGTATTTGGCACGTATTTGTCGTTTTCGGGCCTATTTGACGCGCATAGTGGTTTTTCAAAATTTTGCAAAAAATTGGGTCAAAAACTTTTTCAAATTTTTGCAAACTTTTTTGTAAAAAAATATTTTTTTTTGACTTTTTCGGCGAAAATTTTTTTTGTTCCAAAAATGGTTGTGCGGGATTTGTTTGTCCCTAATTTACATCGAAAACGCCGAAATCCGTTTTAAAAATGATTCAATTTCGAGCGAGAACGGGCATTTTGCGATTTTCCCAAAATTCACATTTTTGGGCCAAAATGGCCAAAAACCGGTTTTTTTTGAAAATGGTCAAAAATGTCAAAAACGCAAAAATTCGAAAAACGCGTATTTGGCACGTATTTGTCGTTTTCGGGCCTATTTGACGCGCATAGTGGTTTTTCAAAATTTTGCAAAAAATTGGGTCAAAAACTTTTTCAAATTTTTGCAAACTTTTTTGTAAAAAAATATTTTTTTTTGACTTTTTCGGCGAAAATTTTTTTTGTTCCAAAAATGGTTGTGCGGGATTTGTTTGTCCCTAATTTCATCGAAAACGCCGAAATCCGTTTTAAAAATGATTCAATTTCGAGCGAGAACGGGCATTTTGCGATTTTCCCAAAATTCACATTTTTGGGCCAAAATGGCCAAAAACCGGTTTTTTTTGAAAATGGTCAAAAATGTCAAAAACGCAAAAATTCGAAAAACGCGTATTTGGCACGTATTTGTCGTTTTGGGGCCTATTTGACGCGCATAGTGGTTTTTCAAAATTTTGCAAAAAATTGGGTCAAAAACTTTTTCAAATTTTTGCAAACTTTTTTGTAAAAAAATATTTTTTTTTGACTTTTTCGGCGAAAATTTTTTTTGTTCCAAAAATGGTTGTGCGGGATTTGTTTGTCCCTAATTTACATCGAAAACGCCGAAATCCGTTTTAAAAATGATTCAATTTCGAGCGAGAACGGGCATTTTGCGATTTTCCCAAAATTCACATTTTTGGGCCAAAATGGCCAAAAACCGGTTTTTTTGAAAATGGTCAAAAATGTCAAAAACGCAAAAATTCGAAAAACGCGTATTTGGCACGTATTTGTCGTTTTGGGCCTATTTGACGCGCATAGTGGTTTTTCAAATTTTGCAAAAAATTGGGTCAAAAACTTTTTCAAATTTTTGCAAACTTTTTTGTAAAAAAATATTTTTTTTTGACTTTTTCGGCGAAAATTTTTTTTGTTCCAAAAATGGTTGTGCGGGATTTGTTTGTCCCTAATTTACATCGAAAACGCCGAAATCCGTTTTAAAAATGATTCAATTTCGAGCGAGAACGGGCATTTTGCGATTTTCCCAAAATTCACATTTTTGGGCCAAAATGGCCAAAACCGGTTTTTTTGAAAATGGTCAAAAATGTCAAAAACGCAAAAATTCGAAAAAACGCGTATTTGGCACGTATTTGTCGTTTTGGGGCCTATTTGACGCGCATAGTGGTTTTTCAAATTTTGCAAAAAATTGGGTCAAAAACTTTTTCAAATTTTTGCAAACTTTTTTGTAAAAAAATATTTTTTTTTGACTTTTTCGGCGAAAATTTTTTTTGTTCCAAAAATGGTTGTGCGGGATTTGTTTGTCCCTAATTTTCATCGAAAACGCCGAAATCCGTTTTAAAAATGATTCAATTTCGAGCGAGAACGGGCATTTTGCGATTTTCCCAAAATTCACATTTTTGGGCCAAAATGGCCAAAAACCGGTTTTTTTGAAAATGGTCAAAAATGTCAAAAACGCAAAAATTCGAAAAACGCGTATTTGGCACGTATTTGTCGTTTTCGGGCCTATTTGACGCGCATAGTGGTTTTTCAAAATTTTGCAAAAAATTGGGTCAAAAACTTTTTCAAATTTTTGCAAACTTTTTTGTAAAAAAATATTTTTTTTTGACTTTTTCGGCGAAAATTTTTTTTGTTCCAAAAATGGTTGTGCGGGATTTGTTTGTCCCTAATTTCATCGAAAACGCCGAAATCCGTTTTTAAAAATGATTCAATTTCGAGCGAGAACGGGCATTTTGCGATTTTCCCAAAATTCACATTTTTGGGCCAAAATGGCCAAAAACCGGTTTTTTTGAAAATGGTCAAAAATGTCAAAAACGCAAAAATTCGAAAAACGCGTATTTGGCACGTATTTGTCGTTTTCGGGCCTATTTGACGCGCATAGTGGTTTTTTCAAAATTTTGCAAAAAATTGGGTCAAAAACTTTTTCAAATTTTTGCAAACTTTTTTGTAAAAAAATATTTTTTTTTGACTTTTTCGGCGAAAATTTTTTTTGTTCCAAAAATGGTTGTGCGGGATTTGTTTGTCCCTAATTTTCATCGAAAACGCCGAAATCCGTTTTAAAAATGATTCAATTTCGAGCGAGAACGGGCATTTTGCGATTTTCCCAAAATTCACATTTTTGGGCCAAAATGGCCAAAAACCGGTTTTTTTTGAAAATGGTCAAAAATGTCAAAAACGCAAAAATTCGAAAAACGCGTATTTGGCACGTATTTGTCGTTTTCGGGCCTATTTGACGCGCATAGTGGTTTTTCAAAATTTTGCAAAAAATTGGGTCAAAAACTTTTTCAAATTTTTGCAAACTTTTTTGTAAAAAAATATTTTTTTTTGACTTTTTCGGCGAAAATTTTTTTTGTTCCAAAAATGGTTGTGCGGGATTTGTTTGTCCCTAATTTACATCGAAAACGCCGAAATCCGTTTTAAAAATGATTCAATTTCGAGCGAGAACGGGCATTTTGCGATTTTCCCAAAATTCACATTTTTGGGCCAAAATGGCCAAAAACCGGTTTTTTTGAAAATGGTCAAAAATGTCAAAAACGCAAAAATTCGAAAAACGCGTATTTGGCACGTATTTGTCGTTTTCGGGCCTATTTGACGCGCATAGTGGTTTTTCAAAATTTTGCAAAAAATTGGGTCAAAAACTTTTTCAAATTTTTGCAAACTTTTTTGTAAAAAAATATTTTTTTTTGACTTTTTCGGCGAAAATTTTTTTTGTTCCAAAAATGGTTGTGCGGGATTTGTTTGTCCCTAATTTACATCGAAAACGCCGAAATCCGTTTTAAAAATGATTCAATTTCGAGCGAGAACGGGCATTTTGCGATTTTCCCAAAATTCACATTTTTGGGCCAAAATGGCCAAAAACCGGTTTTTTTGAAAATGGTCAAAAATGTCAAAAACGCAAAAATTCGAAAAACGCGTATTTGGCACGTATTTGTCGTTTTGGGCCTATTTGACGCGCATAGTGGTTTTTCAAAATTTTGCAAAAAATTGGGTCAAAAACTTTTTCAAATTTTTGCAAACTTTTTTGTAAAAAAATATTTTTTTTTGACTTTTTCGGCGAAAATTTTTTTTGTTCCAAAAATGGTTGTGCGGGATTTGTTTGTCCCTAATTTTCATCGAAAACGCCGAAATCCGTTTTAAAAATGATTCAATTTCGAGCGAGAACGGGCATTTTGCGATTTTCCCAAAATTCACATTTTTGGGCCAAAATGGCCAAAAACCGGTTTTTTTGAAAATGGTCAAAAATGTCAAAAACGCAAAAATTCGAAAAACGCGTATTTGGCACGTATTTGTCGTTTTGGGGCCTATTTGACGCGCATAGTGGTTTTTCAAAATTTTGCAAAAAATTGGGTCAAAAACTTTTTCAAATTTTTGCAAACTTTTTTGTAAAAAAATATTTTTTTTTGACTTTTTCGGCGAAAATTTTTTTTGTTCCAAAAATGGTTGTGCGGGATTTGTTTGTCCCTAATTTTCATCGAAAACGCCGAAATCCGTTTTAAAAATGATTCAATTTCGAGCGAGAACGGGCATTTTGCGATTTTCCCAAAATTCACATTTTTGGGCCAAAATGGCCAAAAACCGGTTTTTTTGAAAATGGTCAAAAATGTCAAAAACGCAAAAATTCGAAAAACGCGTATTTGGCACGTATTTGTCGTTTTGGGGCCTATTTGACGCGCATAGTGGTTTTTCAAAATTTTGCAAAAAATTGGGTCAAAAACTTTTTCAAATTTTTGCAAACTTTTTTGTAAAAAAATATTTTTTTTTGACTTTTTCGGCGAAAATTTTTTTTGTTCCAAAAATGGTTGTGCGGGATTTGTTTGTCCCTAATTTACATCGAAAACGCCGAAATCCGTTTTAAAAATGATTCAATTTCGAGCGAGAACGGGCATTTTGCGATTTTCCCAAAATTCACATTTTTGGGCCAAAATGGCCAAAAACCGGTTTTTTTGAAAATGGTCAAAAATGTCAAAAACGCAAAAATTCGAAAAACGCGTATTTGGCACGTATTTGTCGTTTTGGGCCTATTGACGCGCATAGTGGTTTTTCAAAATTTTGCAAAAAATTGGGTCAAAAACTTTTTCAAATTTTTGCAAACTTTTTTGTAAAAAAATATTTTTTTTTGACTTTTTCGGCGAAAATTTTTTTTGTTCCAAAAATGGTTGTGCGGGATTTGTTTGTCCCTAATTTTCATCGAAAACGCCGAAATCCGTTTTAAAAATGATTCAATTTCGAGCGAGAACGGGCATTTTGCGATTTTCCCAAAATTCACATTTTTGGGCCAAAATGGCCAAAAACCGGTTTTTTTGAAAATGGTCAAAAATGTCAAAAACGCAAAAATTCGAAAAACGCGTATTTGGCACGTATTTGTCGTTTTGGGGCCTATTTGACGCGCATAGTGGTTTTTCAAAATTTTGCAAAAAATTGGGTCAAAAACTTTTTCAAATTTTTGCAAACTTTTTTGTAAAAAAATATTTTTTTTTGACTTTTTCGGCGAAAATTTTTTTGTTCCAAAAATGGTTGTGCGGGATTTGTTTGTCCCTAATTTACATCGAAAACGCCGAAATCCGTTTTAAAAATGATTCAATTTCGAGCGAGAACGGGCATTTTGCGATTTTCCCAAAATTCACATTTTTGGGCCAAAATGGCCAAAAACCGGTTTTTTTGAAAATGGTCAAAAATGTCAAAAACGCAAAAATTCGAAAAACGCGTATTTGGCACGTATTTGTCGTTTTGGGCCTATTTGACGCGCATAGTGGTTTTTCAAAATTTTGCAAAAAATTGGGTCAAAAACTTTTTCAAATTTTTGCAAACTTTTTTGTAAAAAAATATTTTTTTTTGACTTTTTCGGCGAAAATTTTTTTTGTTCCAAAAATGGTTGTGCGGGATTTGTTTGTCCCTAATTTTCATCGAAAACGCCGAAATCCGTTTTAAAAATGATTCAATTTCGAGCGAGAACGGGCATTTTGCGATTTTCCCAAAATTCACATTTTTGGGCCAAAATGGCCAAAAACCGGTTTTTTTGAAAATGGTCAAAAATGTCAAAAACGCAAAAATTCGAAAAACGCGTATTTGGCACGTATTTGTCGTTTTGGGGCCTATTTGACGCGCATAGTGGTTTTTCAAAATTTTGCAAAAAATTGGGTCAAAAACTTTTTCAAATTTTTGCAAACTTTTTTGTAAAAAAATATTTTTTTTTGACTTTTTCGGCGAAAATTTTTTTTGTTCCAAAAATGGTTGTGCGGGATTTGTTTGTCCCTAATTTTCATCGAAAACGCCGAAATCCGTTTTAAAAATGATTCAATTTCGAGCGAGAACGGGCATTTTGCGATTTTCCCAAAATTCACATTTTGGGCCAAAATGGCCAAAAACCGGTTTTTTTGAAAATGGTCAAAAATGTCAAAAACGCAAAAATTCGAAAAACGCGTATTTGGCACGTATTTGTCGTTTTCGGGCCTATTTGACGCGCATAGTGGTTTTTCAAAATTTTGCAAAAAATTGGGTCAAAAACTTTTTCAAATTTTTGCAAACTTTTTTGTAAAAAAATATTTTTTTTTGACTTTTTCGGCGAAAATTTTTTTTGTTCCAAAAATGGTTGTGCGGGATTTGTTTGTCCCTAATTTACATCGAAAACGCCGAAATCCGTTTTAAAAATGATTCAATTTCGAGCGAGAACGGGCATTTTGCGATTTTCCCAAAATTCACATTTTTGGGCCAAAATGGCCAAAAACCGGTTTTTTTGAAAATGGTCAAAAATGTCAAAAACGCAAAAATTCGAAAAACGCGTATTTGGCACGTATTTGTCGTTTTGGGCCTATTTGACGCGCATAGTGGTTTTTCGAAATTTTGCAAAAAATTGGGTCAAAAACTTTTTCAAATTTTTGCAAACTTTTTTGTAAAAAAATATTTTTTTTTGACTTTTTCGGCGAAAATTTTTTTGTTCCAAAAATGGTTGTGCGGGATTTGTTTGTCCCTAATTTTCATCGAAAACGCCGAAATCCGTTTTAAAAATGATTCAATTTCGAGCGAGAACGGGCATTTTGCGATTTTCCCAAAATTCACATTTTTGGGCCAAAATGGCCAAAAACCGGTTTTTTTTGAAAATGGTCAAAAATGTCAAAAACGCAAAAATTCGAAAAACGCGTATTTGGCACGTATTTGTCGTTTTGGGGCCTATTTGACGCGCATAGTGGTTTTTCAAAATTTTGCAAAAAATTGGGTCAAAAACTTTTTCAAATTTTTGCAAACTTTTTTGTAAAAAAATATTTTTTTTTGACTTTTTCGGCGAAAATTTTTTTTGTTCCAAAAATGGTTGTGCGGGATTTGTTTGTCCCTAATTTACATCGAAAACGCCGAAATCCGTTTTAAAAATGATTCAATTTCGAGCGAGAACGGGCATTTTGCGATTTTCCCAAAATTCACATTTTTGGGCCAAAATGGCCAAAAACCGGTTTTTTTGAAAATGGTCAAAAATGTCAAAAACGCAAAAATTCGAAAAACGCGTATTTGGCACGTATTTGTCGTTTTGGGCCTATTTGACGCGCATAGTGGTTTTTCAAAATTTTGCAAAAAATTGGGTCAAAAACTTTTTCAAATTTTTGCAAACTTTTTTGTAAAAAAATATTTTTTTTGACTTTTTCGGCGAAAATTTTTTTTGTTCCAAAAATGGTTGTGCGGGATTTGTTTGTCCCTAATTTACATCGAAAACGCCGAAATCCGTTTTAAAAATGATTCAATTTCGAGCGAGAACGGGCATTTTGCGATTTTCCCAAAATTCACATTTTTGGGCCAAAATGGCCAAAAACCGGTTTTTTTGAAAATGGTCAAAAATGTCAAAAACGCAAAAATTCGAAAAACGCGTATTTGGCACGTATTTGTCGTTTTGGGGCCTATTTGACGCGCATAGTGGTTTTTCAAAATTTTGCAAAAAATTGGGTCAAAAACTTTTTCAAATTTTTGCAAACTTTTTTGTAAAAAAATATTTTTTTTTGACTTTTTCGGCGAAAATTTTTTTTGTTCCAAAAATGGTTGTGCGGGATTTGTTTGTCCCTAATTTTCATCGAAAACGCCGAAATCCGTTTTAAAAATGATTCAATTTCGAGCGAGAACGGGCATTTTGCGATTTTCCCAAAATTCACATTTTTGGGCCAAAATGGCCAAAAACCGGTTTTTTTGAAAATGGTCAAAAATGTCAAAAACGCAAAAATTCGAAAAACGCGTATTTGGCACGTATTTGTCGTTTTGGGCCTATTTGACGCGCATAGTGGTTTTTCAAAATTTTGCAAAAAATTGGGGTCAAAAACTTTTTCAAATTTTTGCAAACTTTTTTGTAAAAAAATATTTTTTTTTGACTTTTTCGGCGAAAATTTTTTTTGTTCCAAAAATGGTTGTGCGGGATTTGTTTGTCCCTAATTTACATCGAAAACGCCGAAATCCGTTTTAAAAATGATTCAATTTCGAGCGAGAACGGGCATTTTGCGATTTTCCCAAAATTCACATTTTTGGGCCAAAATGGCCAAAAACCGGTTTTTTTGAAAATGGTCAAAAATGTCAAAAACGCAAAAATTCGAAAAACGCGTATTTGGCACGTATTTGTCGTTTTGGGCCTATTTGACGCGCATAGTGGTTTTTCAAAATTTTGCAAAAAATTGGGTCAAAAACTTTTTCAGAATTTATTTTATTACTTTTTTTTTGTTGGATGTTTAATTTTTCTCTGTCTTGTTGTGATGTGTCTTTGCAAATGTATCGATTTTTTTAGTGTCGGTTGTGGATTTTTTTTGTACTTCGTTGGAGTGTTTATATCTTGTCACGTTGGGTCGCCTTTATAAGCAATGGAGCTATATCCCATCCAAAATTCTGCAGTAGAGAATATAATATTTCTTTGTGCGCTTTTGTGGTGTTGTGTTATGGCTTTTTAGCTGAAAGTCTTCATTGATATCATCACGTGATTCTGCTAATAGGAATCGAAGGGAATGCTGGAATCCTAACCCTAACTCGTTCACCCCAACATCTCGATAGGTGAAGATGTCAGTGGAGGAAATAATTCTGATAGAGTGGCGGTTTTGTTGTGTGGATGAAGTTTGTTGTCTTTCATATTTGGAATTTTTCTACCTTTTTTTACAGCAGCAAGAGCTGCACGTTAGTAACAAAAATTTTCGAAAAGCAGTGAGACATTGTGGAGGCAGTATCCTTCTCCTCGGATATTTTTATCAAGGTTGCGTTACCCGGAAAGAATGAGTTCATTCTAGCTACTTGACCATTCTATTTTTTGTCTGTTTGCTGATTCTCCGGAAGCCACACTGATTGGTTTATCAGCTCTTGAATTGAGCTTACCGTCTTTACCTGTGAGAAAATTATTTGGAAGGGTTGAGGGGAAATAAAATTCATGGAGAGTGGTACGGCGCAGGGCTGGACGTTAATTTCTGAGGCGGAAGATCTTCTCCTACTGTGGTGGCAGCAGCAATAGCATCAATCCCTTTTATTTTTTCGTGTAGTCGAAATCCTAGAATTCATTCTTCGCAGTCTGAAAGGCATCCATTGCAAAAAATTTAATGACATACTGTTTCTTAGATGTCACTGAATGCGAGCCCGCCGAAACACTGGATCTGATCGAGGCGCTTTAGCTCTTATTATCCACCAACAACGGAAAATATTTTCATTGCAATTGCAAAGAGGGAAGAGAGAGACCACAGGTGGGGAAGCCATCTCTCCAAGAATACGATGTGAATGCTTTTCAGTGAGATGGAAGATATTTTTCAGAGGAGGATTTGAATACTGTAAAGACGCGTCTCATGGATTTCTTGAATCAGAAATTTTAAGGAATCTTGTTGGTGTTTCGTCAAGGGCATTTAGATTAGCAGAGTGTGCCGAGTGATGTCAGAAAAATATGAGAGCCTTCCCCTAATGCGGCATTGATTGAGGAAAATATTCTCATTAAATTGCTGGCTATTAGTGAAGGAAGAATCGACTCTCGATGAATTGAGACTTTAGCTTCATCGCGCCAAGATATCACCGGAGGCATCCCTGAGGAAAATTCTAATTCTTTTTCTTTTTTTCTTGCAAGAAGATTTCAATTTTTGTGAATTTTTTGCTTTCAGTTCTTTGCATTTATTGTGAGAATTGGCGACCGAGGTATTCAACTTATAGTGGGGAAGATTAAGGGCACTGACGCTATGGTTAGGCGCTTATAACGAGGCCAAATTATATTACTCCAGAAGGACTTGAAAGGAGGAAGTAATATTCCATCATGTGTCCTCTTGTGGAGATGTGTAATGACATGTGAAATGTTGACATTGACACACTCACATGCTTCTTGTAGTGAGAATCAAATTCAATGCTCGAGCCCTAAACCCCACTCCAACATCCAATGGGTTATAGTGTCCTGATTCTGAAAAGGACTGATGAAAAGCGGAATTTGTTGCGATAATGAAATTTGTGTTGGATGGAATTTATTGTTCTTTCCGATTTAAATTTTTTATGTTTTCTCCTGAGCGAAAGCTTGAACATAGTCACACTAAAATTTCTAAAAACAGTGAGACTTTCTGGACGCAGAATCCTTCTCCCGGAGATTATTATCGGGCTTGAATTACCTGAGAGGAGGAATTTATTCTAGCTGCCTTAACTCATTCTAATTTTTGTCTGCTTGGCGGTTCTTCATCATCCCAAATTTTTGAAAACCACACTCACTGGCGTGTCAGCTTTTTCATTGAGCCATGAAATTTTTTCTGTGGGAGAATCATTCGAAGGAGGCGAGGAAAAATATATTTTTCGGAGTGTGATAAAGCGAGTGGAAATTTGTTGGATTCTGAGGCGGGATTCTTCCCACTGTGGTTAGAGCAGCAATAGCACCAATCCCTTTTATTTTTTCGTGCAGTCGAAATCCTAGAATTCATTCTTCGCAGTCTGAAAGACATCCATTACAAAAAATTTAATGCATCCTGTTTCTTAGATGTCACTGAATGCGAGCCCGCCGAAACATTGGATCTGATCGAGGCGCTTTAGCTCTTATTATTCACCAACAACGGAAAATATTTTCATTCCAAATTGCAAAGAGGGAAGGAGAGCCCACAGGTGAGGAAGCCATCTCTCCAAGAATACGAGGTGAATGCTTCTCAGTGAGATGGAGAATTTTTTCGGAGGAGATTTTGAATAGTGGAAAGACGCGTCTCTTGGATTTCTTGTGTGATGGAATTTATTGAAATTATGGTGTTTCGTCAAGGCCATCTAGATCAATCGAGGATTCCGAGTGATGTCGAAACAATGTGGGAAATTGCTTCCAAAACTGCGTCACCTGAAAAAATATTCTTAGCTTTTGATTATGAAGGAGGAGGTAATCAGAAATCTCGATCACTCGCGATATTAGCCTCATTGTGCCAAGATATCACCAGAGTCATTCTTGAGAAAAAATGAAAATTCTAATTCTTTTTTTCTTACGTAGATTAAAGAAATGATAATGAAGTTTGCGCTGGTGGCGCTGGTGTTGTGCGTGGGAGTTAGGAGCCAGCATCACAGCGAAAACGAATTCAATTTGTTCTGCGGAATTCTGGAGGAGACCGAGCGCATGATTACGGATGTAACGGATTACGCAAACGACGAAAACAAGGACAGGGAAATTGTGAAAGAAATGGAAGCGCTTTGCAATGCAACGACAGACGACGTGGATGATTTTCGAAAGATGCTGTGGGTGACGAAGAAATTTCTCGAAAACACCCGTCTCCACGGACGCGAAGAATCGACAGGAGGCCCATAAAGAAATTGAAAATCTCATCACTGAGGTGGAGAGAAAGATTCCAGATAACCGAGAGCTCGCGTATAAGGCCAGCAAAGAAAAAGATGAGGGGAAATGGACGGCTGTTGGGGATGATAGTGTGAGTGTTTTTGTTGATAACGAAAGCGACTAAAAGTTGTGGGAACGGAGAAAAAGCGGCCGGAAAAAAACTCTTTTCAACGACCTTTTCTGCGTGTGTGTGGGAGGGTATTGAGTCACGCCAACCAAGCCACCCAAAAATTTGGTTATCGAAAGTTGGAAGGATAATGGTGGACTCGGCGAATGGAAACAAATCAAGTCCGGCTCCGGTAGTCTAAAAGCCATTAAGTCTTCACCGAATTTCTCGAGAAAAATGGACAATCTATGCAGAGGATAAATTTTGGCAGAAAAGAAAAAAATCAGAAAACATGCTGTTTTGCTGAAAGAGTATGTGAGGACGATTGGGAAGGGAGCGGAAAAGAATGAGGACAAAAGATTTTCGGACGCAGTGGGAAAAGTACGAATCGATGTGAGGTTAAAGAGTATGATGGGAGTGGGATGAAACTCCAAGTCCAGACCATACAGAGAGAAGACGAAAGCATCTGCGGTGATTACAGCGCGACTCTCAAAAAACATAAAGAAATCTCCTGGCACACCCAATTCGTAAGCTATTACACCAAGAGGCGGGAAGCGAAAAATGTCGAGGAAAATATTCTCATAAATCGAGCAGACCTTCTCCTTTTCAAAAGCAAAGTGTGAGGCGCGTACGATCGCGAAAGTGGGGCTGGGAAGGGCAGCCTCAACGACACGAATATTTCCATTCTTTTTGATGGGGAAAAAACTCTTTACCAACCTCCTCTTTATCTGTTTGTGATTCTCAAAAAAATACCACAAAAAATATCACAGGAAATTTTTGTGTGTGCGAAAAAAATATGATATCACTGCGAATTGATTTACTCACCTTTTTCTCCTCTCCATGAAGTTATGGAACAAAAAGAATACAATGTCAGAAAAGAAGGAATGAGAGCGGGAGTTTATCGAGGTGTCGAATCAAACCACACAGGCAAATCAGCCCTCGCAACCGGTCAGTGGTGATGAAGAAACGGGAGACGGCATTATGGTCGGCATTGCGTAAAAACAGCTGGAGGATTCCAATAAATGTGATGATCAGGAGGGAGACTGTGGAATATTTCGTCATAGGAACTGAGGAATCAACGCGGAACGAGGCGCCCACCGAGGCAGCAAATCAGAGCGCACAAGACCCTCCCACGCAGCCGCCGAGCAACCTGCGTGGTGTAAATAAAAATGGAGAATGATGCGAGGCGGAAAAGGACATCGAAGGAGAGTTCGAGAGCCGTCCCTATGCGGCGCGAATGACTCATGAGAAAGAAAAAGGAAGAGACGCTGGAATGATCGTATTTAGAAGCAATGTGAGTCTGGCAGATCACGTCATTCTCTTCCTTATCCCGCTCAGGCAAAATCCCTCCAAAACGCATTCTATAACTGAATAATAATTTTTTACAAAACACATAAGACAACGTCATAAAAAAAATTTACAAAATTCAAACTGATAAAAGCACCTTAAGAAATTTAATTCGTCCATTCTAATTGGTGAGGGTGAGAGGTACGGCAGAGAGTTTGGCGACGAAAATGTGAGGGAAGAGAAGGCAATTAGGATGGCACTTAGGCGCCCGAGAGAGCCCGAAAAAAATCACAATAAAAATAATCATGACGTTCTCTGGTGCCTTCTCGGTGCGGTACTACGGCATGAAAAGAAAAAGGTGGAATGGCGGAATGGCTCTATCGCCCCTCATTTTTTTTTGGACAGAATGGTGAGCCTTCGAGAGATGCCTCACAGAATTGGCAGGCGATTATCCCAGCGTGGAACTCGCAAAATTGGGTGCTCTCTTACAAGCCTTTCGATTCGCATCGCTTAGGGAAATCCATTCGAGACGCTCTTCTCTATCTCTGCACGATCGGATCGGGGCCAGCTTCATTCTCCAGGGCCACAATGAATTGTTCCGGGGAAATCGAGGGGGCTAAATTATCGGCCGTGATAATCTTCAAGACTGGGCCTCCTGTGGTCATGGTGAGGGCCATTCCAGAGTGGAAACTGATAGCGCCGGTGCCAGTTCTCCAGCCATCTTTAGCCAGAAGATCTGGAACCAATATTGGGCACGCCTTAGACAGTTCGGCATCATTCTCGGAAATCGGACGACAGGCAGATTGTCCGGACAGTCCTTTAAACATCTGGACGACTCAGGACAGGCGAGAGCGCGTATCCGTGCGCTACGACAAACGGCTTGAATCGAGCCGAGAATGTCGTCAGTTGCGGAAAGCCTAGAGTGGTAAATGGAACCATCGGAAAGGAAGAACCCGAGACCACTTCAACCAAGTCTGTAACCACCAAAGCACCATCCAAAGACGAAATGGGCGATCGCAAAGAAACCTCCAAGACTCTTCAACAACTCAGCACACTCCAAACCGAAACTCCACCCCCATACACGACTGAGAGCCATCCCATTTCCCATTCCTCTGAAAAGGAGAACAGCTCCACGATCCTTTCACCCCTCCGACACCTCCGGGTCCCTTCAAAACTGAAATAACCCTCTTATCCGCCCGTTCACTCCTTGGGCCCGCCTTCCACCTCATTGACAGCCCATGCCCCCACCCTTCATCCCTCCCCATCCCTCCGGTTAGGGTTAGGGTTAGGGTTAGGGTTAGGGTTAGGGTTAGGGTTAGGGTTAGGGTTAGGGTAGGGTTAGGGTTAGGGTTAGGTTAGGTTAGGGTTAGGGTTAGGGTTAGGGTTAGGGTTAGGGTTAGGGTTAGGGTTAGGGTTAGGGTTAGGGTTAGGGTTGGGTTAGTAGGTTAGGGTTAGGGTTAGGTTAGGGTTAGGTTAGGGTTAGGTTAGGGTTAGGTTAGGGTTAGGGTTAGGGTTAGGGTTAGGTTAGGGTAGGGTTAGGTTAGGGTTAGTTAGGGTTAGGGTTAGGGTTAGGGTTAGGGTTAGGTTAGGTTAGGGTTAGGGTTAGGGTTAGGTTAGGGTTAGGGTTAGGGTTAGGGTTAGGGTTAGGGTTAGGGTTAGGGTTAGGGTTAGGGTTAGGGTTAGGGTTAGGGTTAGGGTTAGGGTTAGGG
>NHOR01000392.1:0-20057 GCA_002287245.1 Trypanosoma congolense | reverse complement strand
AAAAGAAAAAAGGAAGAAAACCCTAACCCTAACCCTAACCCTAACCCTAACCTATTATTCAAAAAGAAGAAAAAGAAAGAAAAAGAAAAAGAAAAAGAAAAAAAGGAAGAAAACCCTAACTCTAACCTAACCCTAACTATATTCAAAAAGAAGAAAAAAAAAAAAAAGAAAAAAAAGGAAGAAAACCTAACCCGGCCGGTAGTAGAAGGTGTTCGATAACGGTTGAAGTAAATGAAAAGTTGTCTTCGAAGAAAATTGTCCCTTTTTAGTCGTTTGTTTGTCATGGCTAGTCTTTTAGTAAAGGAGCAGGGAGAACATTATAGCGGATGCTTTCGTTTTGAACTGCACAGCCTCACCGGTCGCTTAAGGCGCTTCCAGCCAACTTCGTCGAACTACCCTCTCTGCTTGGGTCAGGTTGAGATGTCCGGGAGTCAGTCTCTCCAAAGTTCTCGGTCGTTTGGCCTCCCGTTTCGCCTCTTCGTATAGTGTCGTCGCTCGGGCGTGAATGGAAACAAGATGGAGAAGATTTCGGTTACACCTCTCGGTAAGTGTTCGAAATTGTCTAAGAACAAAAGCGGCCTCGTGAAATTTTTTGCCCCACGGTATTCCTTCAACTCCTTGTCCATCTTTCATCCTTGAAAAATAATTTACACACACATTCCCGCTGGATCCGTCACGTCACAATCTTTGCCGCCGGCACCTTCAAGTTCCCAAGGAAGTATGGCGCCTCGGCTTTCTTTGCCAGACTGGCGATTCCACGTTTCTCCCCAGTAATCTTAGAAAATTTTCTAGTGCGGTCTGTATGCTAGCTTCGGTCAGATTCAGCTTAAGCTTCGGACATGCGCTGTAGATATGCGTCCAGCCTGCGGGAAAATCTTTCTGCGCACCCGCGCCGTCCGCGAATGCCGGCCAGTTGCCGCTGTGTCCTTTGATGCCTTTCGCGCAGACCTCTTTGGTTCCTGTGGCGTCCCTCGATACGCAAAGACAGTACATGTCGTTGATTAGGGTTTTACCCACGCCTGCCACAATCACTTTTGCAGGACTTTGCGGGCTTTCCATTGGTGAGCGCCGAGTTGTCTACAAAAATGTCAGTGGCTGCCAGGGCTCCCCCAGTGCTACCATGTTTGAATGTGACGTCGTCACTAGTGCTTTGTCACCGTAGACCGCCTGCTTGATGGCCAGAATCACCTCGTCTTTTATTTTTTTTCTCACGGTCAACCCTGTTTTGACAGACCTTCGCCAAATCTTTTCCAATTACGTGCAGTCTTCGTAGAGCGTCTTTCTGTGGCACTCCCGATTAGCGATTCATTTTCCTGTAGCAAGGGGAGTTTTCTGCTGTTAGGCATTGTATCAAGTCCTTCCGCTCCTTTCCTGCAGTTGCCACTTCATAGCGCTGTAAGTCCTCTAAAATTGACGTGACGTTGGTATCAGTCTCGAGCTTTGGTGAGTTGAGGTTCTAACTCCGATAGCTCGGCTAACTGACACCATCGCTCGGAACTCATTGACATTCATGCATCCTCATCGCCCCTAATACCAAAGTTATCCCGGCTGCCCACATAATAAGTGTGGACAAAGGTCTTGATATCATCACTTTCTTTTGTCATATCGTATTGAGAGAGTAGTAATGTATAAAAACGCGAGTTCATGGCGAGACTGCTACCTCATAAAAAATTTCACACAACTTGTCCACATGAAGCTTAACTTAATTTTATTCCTTAATCAAGGAACAAAAATTATCCCACGACACTCTCTGGGGTAGGCTGCCCAGCTGGACTTTCAATACAATTTCAAAGAACGTTAGCAAGATTTTCCTCCGCTATCACTGAGAACAAAGCATAGATGAGGTAGATTCAGCGTGCAGTCCTCTCTTATTTTCTCCTGTGAGAAAACCTTTGTGAAAGATTCCTCGGTTTGTTCTGGATGTGCTGTTGATGAAGCAGTACAAATAGACTTGATTTATAATTAAGCACCGGTTGACAAGGAAATTAAATTCAGAGTCCTCAGTTATCCTGTGTTGCCCGCTTACACAAGTCGCTTCGCCCCTCTATAGCAAAGAATATTTTTGGCTTTCAAAAGGCTTGTAATAGAAACTAATCATATATCGCTTGATGAGCCGAATAGGGGTTAGCACCACGGAAAAGAGAAATCAAATGAAATAATTCTTTGTCTGAAGTTTATGGTTTATAAGATTCTACTGGACTCGTAGAATCCCTTCGTGAATTATTTCAGACACATTGATTTATTTCGGTTTACTTCATATCGTCTTTTCCTTGCTGAAGGTCAACTTACAAAACGTAAATTAAAACAAAAAAAAATATTTCTGTTCACGTAAAAAATCCACACAAAAGGCAATTATAATAGCTATAACAATAATGACTTTTAAATTCGATAACATCCTTTTGAATATATAATATGGTTTACCTTGTCCTTTCCGAAAACATAAATAAATTCTAAAGAAAATATAAGTTGTGTTTATACCACACAAATATATCTTAAGCCCCATCCCTAGCGGCTAAACTTACCCTTGAGCCTTTTAATGCACTGAATTGGGTACGCCCTTGTGCGAAGATAGTATAATCTTAACTGACTCATGGTTCACAGTCGAGTTAAAGAAAGTATTTCATCCCTTTTCATGTGGCGAGCAGCAACAAGTATTAAATAATAAATTTCCTTTATATATATTGGACTACTGTGAAAGATATTCGACCTCATGAATTACTTTCTAAACAATTTATAGTTGTATTAATTTTAAAGTAAAAAACAGCGTTACTCCTTCGAATTATAATATAACAATAAAACATATATATACATTGCGATGTGGTCGCTTCGAACTTACCTGATTCAACATTTAGCAGCACGCAGGTAGAGGAACGACGCACACATGAAGGCGAAAAGAATCTCTAACGATTTCGAAAACCTTATGTCTGAAGCTTCAACTTTCTAACAAGATTTTTAATTTTATAATATTCTCTTCGTTTGTTTCATTACTTATTCAAAGTGGAAGTGAATAAGTTTAAAAGCTAACGATAATAAGGTACTAACATTGTTTTATTACTCTAAACGCGAAGAAATCAAAGGGGCAACAAAAACTGTTAAATATCTCACATTTATTATGCACTGTTTTTTTTTTAAGTATAAAATGCGAAAATAAAACGTGAATAACTTCACTCATTCACCATAATGATGAATTCATTCCGAATATCGAACCAGATTATTACCAGATATATCAAAATGTCAAGTACCCATTGCCAATTAATGTTGTGAATCTCATTAACACCAATTGGATTCAATTTATGATAGTCAAATATAATTCTTTCAAAGATAATATCATGGTAGAGCGCTGCTTAAATGAAACAGTACGACTCTATTACACCAAGCACAGCAGAAATAAATATTAAACAATATAAAGCAGTGTCTTATTATTATTGTGTTGGAGCCAGCTTTAAACCGTATTTGGGTATGAATAAATTGTGTCTATCCATTTTGTCTCGGTCATCTGCTGATATTGAACAGCACTTAAAAGTGATTAAATGTACAAGACGCACCTCGAAATCGATGTCGGTGTTTACCCCACTAAGAATAAACGTCCATACGCTCACCTCACAATCATAAATAGTGTTATTTGTTCATTAGTGTACCTGAATGTATATTTGGATTGCTAGTGTAAATAGGTTTTTGTGCGGTTTTGGTGGATTACAAGTGACGTGTGCGTTCACTTCGGAACTACTGTACAATACTCATCATTTTGTGGTTTATATGCATTTACTGCATTCTACTTGCATAACTAAAATTCCCAACCACACTTCATTTTCCCACTGTAAAGAAAATAAAGCAATACGGAGTGTTATGTATTTATACCTTCATCATACACTCAACTGGAATGTACGTGTATAAACGAATTAGGTTGTCTTCCTCATGTCACATTTGTCTCTTTAAAAGAGAGCAAAAGACAATTCAACCAACGCGATTTATGTGAAGCAACGCTATTTTTTCACGTTGAAAACAATCACACACCCACACACAATCATCATAAACTGCACTATTCCTAAAAAAAGAATTTAGAATTTTCATTTTCTCTCAGTGATGCATTTTTTATGGTTATATCTTGGTGCGATGAAGATGATGTCTCCAGTAATCAAGAGTTGATTCCCGCTTCCTAATGGTCTGCTAGCTGAGTATTTTTTTTCAGGCGATGCTGCCTTTAAGGAAGGATTCTCGCATTTCCCTTGACATCATTCGGAATTTTTCAATTAACCTAAATGGCCCTTGACAATACAGCCGACAGAGATTCCCTATATTTCTCATTCAAGAAATCGATGAGACACGTCTTTACAGCATTCAAATCCTCCTCTGAAAAATATCCTCCATCGCACTGAGAAGTATTCACCTCGTATTCTTGGAGGGCCGACTTCTTTCCTGTGGGTCTTTCTCCTCCCTCTTAGCAATTTGGAATGAAAATATTTTTCCGTTGCTGGTGAATAATGAGAGCTAAAGCGCCTCGATCAGATCCAGTGTTTCGGTGGGCTCGCATTCAGTGACATCTAAGAAACAGGATGTCCTTAAATTTTTTGCAATGGATGCTTTCAGACAGTGAAGAATGAATTCTAGGATCTCGACTGCACGAAAAAATAAAAGGGATTGGTGCTATTGCTGCTCTCACCACGGTGGAAAGAAATCCGCCGCCTCAGAATCCAACAAATACCCACACGATTTACCATGATCCAAAAAAAAATATTCCTCCTCGCCTCTTTCGAATGATTCTCTCAAGCAGAAAAAAAACGGCAGAGCTTAATTCAAAAGCATACGTACAATGAGTGTGGCTTTCCAGAAAAGGCAAACAGACAAAAAAATTAGAATAGGTTAAGGCGGTTGGAATAATTTCCTTCTTTCCGTCGATTCAAATCTTGATAATAATATCCGGAGAAGAGGATTCTGTGTCAACAAGTCTCACCGTTTTTCAATCCAGTTTTCTTGTGACCAATGTTCAGCTTTCGCTAAGGGAAGAAAGCTAAATTATAAAAAAAATTCAAATAAGAATGCTCGATAAATTTCATCCAACACAATTTATATTATCGCAACAAATTCAGTTTCTTGCCAGCCTCTTTCCGTCTCAGGACACAGTTGTCTGTTGAGACGTTGGGATGGGGATATTGAGGTTAGGTTTCGCGCAAGGAGTCTGTCCTACACTACAAGAAAGACGTGAGTGTGTCGGCAATAACACTCCACTCCATAGCAATAATAATCTCCCACACAAAAGACACATGATGAAATATTAGCTCCCCCATTCAAGTCCTTCTGGAAGAATATAATTTCATCTTAGTGGTAAGCACCCAAACTTGACGCCAGTGCCCTTAATCTTCCCCACTATAGATTGAATACTTCGATCGCCAATTCTCACAATAAATACAAAGAACTGAAAAATAAAACATTCACAAAGAAATCTTCCTTGCAAGAAAAAAAAAAGAATTTTCATTTATAATTTTCATTTTCTCTCAGGGATGCCTCCGGTGATATCTTGGCGCGATGAAGCTAAAGTCCCAATTCATCGAGAGTTGATTCTTCCTTCATTAATAGCCCGCAATTTAATGAGAATATTTCCTCAATCAATGCCGCCTTTTAAAAAGGATTCTCATATTTTTCTGACAACACTCAGCACCCTCTGATAATCTAAATGGCCCTTGACGAAACACCAACAGAGATTCCTTAAAATTTCTGATTCAAGAAATCGATGAGACGCGTCTTTCCAGTATTCAAAATCTCCTCTGAAAAATTCTTCCATTTCACTGAAAAGCATTCACCTCGTATTCTTGGAGAGATGGCTTCTCTACCTGTGGGTCTCTCTCTTCCCCCTTTGCAATTTGGAATGAAAATATTTTCCGTTGTTGGTGAATAATAAGAGCTAAAGCGCCTCGATCAGATCCAATGTTTCGGCGGGCTCGCATTCAGTGACATCTAAGAAACAGAATGTCCTTAAATTTTTTGCAATGAATGCCTTTCAGACTGCGAAGAATGAATTCTAGGATTTCGACTGCACGAAAAAATAAAAGGGACTGATGCTATTGCTGCTCTCACCACAGTAGGAGGAGATCCTCCGCCTCAGAATTAACGTCCAGCCCTGCGCCGTACCACTCTCAACGAATTTTATTTCCCTCAAACCTTCCAATAATTCTCTCACAGGTAAAGACGGCAAGGCTCAATGCAAAAGCCGATAAAACAATCAGTGTGGCTTCCGGAGAATCAGCAAACAGACAAAAAATAGAATGTGTTCAAGTAGCTAGAATGAACTCATTCTTTCCGGGCAACGCAAGCCTCGATAAAAGTATCCGAGAAGGATACTGCCTCCACAATGTCTCACTATTTTTTCGAAATTTGTTGTTACTAACGTACAGCTCTTGCTGCTGTAAAAAGGGTAGAAAAATTCCAAATATGAATAGACAATAAATTTCATCCACACAACACAACCGCCACTCTATCAGAATTCTTTCCTCCACTGACATCTTCACCTATCGAGATGTTGGGGCGAACAAGTTAGGGATAGGATTCCAGCATTCCCTTTGATTCCTATTAGCAGAATCACGTGAGGATATCCATGAAGACTTTCAGCTAAAAAGAAATGACACAACATCACAAAAACGAACGTAAAGAAATATTATATTCTCCACTGCAGAATATTGGATGGGATATAGCTCCACTGCTCTAGTAAAGGCGACACAACGTGACAAGATATAAACACTCCAACGAAGCACAAAAGAAATCCACAACTCACACTAATAAACATGCGATACACTTGCAAAGACACATCACAACAAGACAGAGAAAAATTAAACATCCAACAAAAAAAAGCAAAAAAATAAAATTCTGAAAAAGTTTTTGACCCAATTTTTTGCAAAATTTCGAAAAACCACTATGCGCGTCAAATAGGCCCCAAAACGACAAATACGTGCCAAATACGCGTTTTTCGAATTTTTGCGTTTTTGACATTTTGACCATTTTCAAAAAAACCGGTTTTTGGCCATTTTGGCCCAAAATGTGAATTTTGGGAAAATCGCAAAATGCCCGTTCTCGCTCGAAATTGAATCATTTTTAAAACGGATTTCGGCGTTTTCGATGAAAATTAGGGACAAACAAATCCCGCACAACCATTTTTGGAACAAAAAAAATTTTCGCCGAAAAAGTCAAAAAAAAATATTTTTTTACAAAAAGTTTGCAAAAATTTGAAAAAGTTTTGACCCAATTTTTTGCAAAATTTTGAAAAACCACTATGCGCGTCAAATAGGCCCCAAAACGACAAATACGTGCCAAATACGCGTTTTTCGAATTTTTGCGTTTTTGACATTTTTGACCATTTTCAAAAAAACCGGTTTTTGGCCATTTTGGCCCAAAAATGTGAATTTTGGGAAAATCGCAAAATGCCCGTTCTCGCTCGAAATTGAATCATTTTTAAAACGGATTTCGGCGTTTTCGATGAAAATTAGGGACAAACAAATCCCGCACAACCATTTTTGGAACAAAAAAAATTTTCGCCGAAAAAGTCAAAAAAAAATATTTTTTTACAAAAAAGTTTGCAAAAATTTGAAAAAGTTTTTGACCCAATTTTTTGCAAAATTTTGAAAAACCACTATGCGCGTCAAATAGGCCCCAAAACGACAAATACGTGCCAAATACGCGTTTTTCGAATTTTTGCGTTTTTGACATTTTTGACCATTTTCAAAAAAACCGGTTTTTGGCCATTTTGGCCCAAAAATGTGAATTTTGGGAAAATCGCAAAATGCCCGTTCTCGCTCGAAATTGAATCATTTTTAAAACGGATTTCGGCGTTTTCGATGAAATTAGGGACAAACAAATCCCGCACAACCATTTTTGGAACAAAAAAATTTTCGCCGAAAAAGTCAAAAAAAAATATTTTTTTACAAAAAAGTTTGCAAAAATTTGAAAAAGTTTTTGACCCAATTTTTTGCAAAATTTTGAAAAACCACTATGCGCGTCAAATAGGCCCCAAAACGACAAATACGTGCCAAATACGCGTTTTTCGAATTTTTGCGTTTTTGACATTTTTGACCATTTTCAAAAAAACCGGTTTTTGGCCATTTTGGCCCAAAAATGTGAATTTTGGGAAAATCGCAAAATGCCCGTTCTCGCTCGAAATTGAATCATTTTTAAAACGGATTTCGGCGTTTTCGATGAAATTAGGGACAAACAAATCCCGCACAACCATTTTTGGAACAAAAAAAATTTTCGCCGAAAAAGTCAAAAAAAATATTTTTTTACAAAAAAGTTTGCAAAAATTTGAAAAAGTTTTTGACCCAATTTTTTGCAAAATTTTGAAAAACCACTATGCGCGTCAAATAGGCCCAAAACGACAAATACGTGCCAAATACGCGTTTTTCGAATTTTTGCGTTTTTGACATTTTTGACCATTTTCAAAAAAACCGGTTTTTGGCCATTTTGGCCCAAAAATGTGAATTTTGGGAAAATCGCAAAATGCCCGTTCTCGCTCGAAATTGAATCATTTTTAAAACGGATTTCGGCGTTTTCGATGTAAATTAGGGACAAACAAATCCCGCACAACCATTTTTGGAACAAAAAAAATTTTCGCCGAAAAAGTCAAAAAAAAATATTTTTTACAAAAAAGTTTGCAAAAATTTGAAAAAGTTTTTGACCCAATTTTTTGCAAAATTTTGAAAAACCACTATGCGCGTCAAATAGGCCCCAAAACGACAAATACGTGCCAAATACGCGTTTTTCGAATTTTTGCGTTTTTGACATTTTTGACCATTTTCAAAAAAACCGGTTTTTGGCCATTTTGGCCCAAAAATGTGAATTTTGGGAAAATCGCAAAATGCCCGTTCTCGCTCGAAATTGAATCATTTTTAAAACGGATTTCGGCGTTTTCGATGAAAATTAGGGACAAACAAATCCCGCACAACCATTTTTGGAACAAAAAAAATTTTCGCCGAAAAAGTCAAAAAAAAAATATTTTTTTACAAAAAAGTTTGCAAAAATTTGAAAAAGTTTTTGACCCAATTTTTTGCAAAATTTTGAAAAACCACTATGCGCGTCAAATAGGCCCCAAAACGACAAATACGTGCCAAATACGCGTTTTTCGAATTTTTGCGTTTTTGACATTTTTGACCATTTTCAAAAAAACCGGTTTTTGGCCATTTTGGCCCAAAAATGTGAATTTTGGGAAAATCGCAAAATGCCCGTTCTCGCTCGAAATTGAATCATTTTTAAAACGGATTTCGGCGTTTTCGATGAAAATTAGGGACAAACAAATCCCGCACAACCATTTTTGGAACAAAAAAAATTTTCGCCGAAAAAGTCAAAAAAAAATATTTTTTACAAAAAAGTTTGCAAAAATTTGAAAAAGTTTTTGACCCAATTTTTTGCAAAATTTTGAAAAACCACTATGCGCGTCAAATAGGCCCCAAAACGACAAATACGTGCCAAATACGCGTTTTTCGAATTTTTGCGTTTTTGACATTTTTGACCATTTTCAAAAAAACCGGTTTTTGGCCATTTTGGCCCAAAAATGTGAATTTTGGGAAAATCGCAAAATGCCCGTTCTCGCTCGAAATTGAATCATTTTTAAAACGGATTTCGGCGTTTTCGATGTAAATTAGGGACAAACAAATCCCGCACAACCATTTTTGGAACAAAAAAAATTTTCGCCGAAAAAGTCAAAAAAAAATATTTTTTTACAAAAAAATTTGCAAAAATTTGAAAAAGTTTTTGACCCAATTTTTTGCAAAATTTTGAAAAACCACTATGCGCGTCAAATAGGCCCCAAAACGACAAATACGTGCCAAATACGCGTTTTTCGAATTTTTGCGTTTTTGACATTTTTGACCATTTTCAAAAAAAACCGGTTTTTGGCCATTTTGGCCCAAAAATGTGAATTTTGGGAAAATCGCAAAATGCCCGTTCTCGCTCGAAATTGAATCATTTTTAAAACGGATTTCGGCGTTTTCGATGTAAATTAGGGACAAACAAATCCCGCACAACCATTTTTGGAACAAAAAAAATTTTCGCCGAAAAAGTCAAAAAAAAATATTTTTTTACAAAAAAGTTTGCAAAATTTGAAAAAGTTTTTGACCCAATTTTTTGCAAAATTTTGAAAAACCACTATGCGCGTCAAATAGGCCCCAAAACGACAAATACGTGCCAAATACGCGTTTTTCGAATTTTTGCGTTTTTGACATTTTGACCATTTTCAAAAAAACCGGTTTTTGGCCATTTTGGCCCAAAAATGTGAATTTTGGGAAAATCGCAAAATGCCCGTTCTCGCTCGAAATTGAATCATTTTTAAAACGGATTTCGGCGTTTTCGATGTAAATTAGGGACAAACAAATCCCGCACAACCATTTTTGGAACAAAAAAAATTTTCGCCGAAAAAGTCAAAAAAAAATATTTTTTTACAAAAAAGTTTGCAAAAATTTGAAAAAGTTTTTGACCCAATTTTTTGCAAAATTTTGAAAAACCACTATGTGCGTCAAATAGGCCCCAAAACGACAAATACGTGCCAAATACGCGTTTTTCGAATTTTTGCGTTTTTGACATTTTTGACCATTTTCAAAAAAACCGGTTTTTGGCCATTTTGGCCCAAAAATGTGAATTTTGGGAAAATCGCAAAATGCCCGTTCTCGCTCGAAATTGAATCATTTTTAAAACGGATTTCGGCGTTTTCGACGTAAATTAGGGACAAACAAATCCCGCACAACCATTTTTGGAACAAAAAAAATTTTCGCCGAAAAAGTCAAAAAAAAATATTTTTTTACAAAAAAATTTGCAAAAATTTGAAAAAGTTTTTGACCCAATTTTTTGCAAAATTTTGAAAAACCACTATGCGCGTCAAATAGGCCCCAAAACGACAAATACGTGCCAAATACGCGTTTTTCGAATTTTTGCGTTTTTGACATTTTTGACCATTTTCAAAAAAACCGGTTTTTGGCCATTTTGGCCCAAAAATGTGAATTTTGGGAAAATCGCAAAATGCCCGTTCTCGCTCGAAATTGAATCATTTTTAAAACGGATTTCGGCGTTTTCGATGAAAATTAGGGACAAACAAATCCCGCACAACCATTTTTGGAACAAAAAAAATTTTCGCCGAAAAAGTCAAAAAAAAATATTTTTTTACAAAAAAGTTTGCAAAAATTTGAAAAAGTTTTTGACCCAATTTTTTGCAAAATTTGAAAAACCACTATGCGCGTCAAATAGGCCCCAAAACGACAAATACGTGCCAAATACGCGTTTTTCGAATTTTTGCGTTTTTGACATTTTTGACCATTTTCAAAAAAACCGGTTTTTGGCCATTTTGGCCCAAAAATGTGAATTTTGGGAAAATCGCAAAATGCCCGTTCTCGCTCGAAATTGAATCATTTTTAAAACGGATTTCGGCGTTTTCGATGAAAATTAGGGACAAACAAATCCCGCACAACCATTTTTGGAACAAAAAAAATTTTCGCCGAAAAAGTCAAAAAAAAATATTTTTTTACAAAAAAGTTTGCAAAAATTTGAAAAAGTTTTTGACCCAATTTTTTGCAAAATTTTGAAAAACCACTATGCGCGTCAAATAGGCCCGAAAACGACAAATACGTGCCAAATACGCGTTTTTCGAATTTTTGCGTTTTTGACATTTTTGACCATTTTCAAAAAAACCGGTTTTTGGCCATTTTGGCCCAAAAATGTGAATTTTGGGAAAATCGCAAAATGCCCGTTCTCGCTCGAAATTGAATCATTTTTAAAACGGATTTCGGCGTTTTCGATGAAAATTAGGGACAAACAAATCCCGCACAACCATTTTTGGAACAAAAAAAATTTTCGCCGAAAAAGTCAAAAAAAAATATTTTTTTACAAAAAAGTTTGCAAAAATTTGAAAAAGTTTTTGACCCAATTTTTTGCAAAATTTCGAAAAACCACTATGCGCGTCAAATAGGCCCCAAAACGACAAATACGTGCCAAATACGCGTTTTTCGAATTTTTGCGTTTTTGACATTTTTGACCATTTTCAAAAAAACCGGTTTTTGGCCATTTTGGCCCAAAAATGTGAATTTTGGGAAAATCGCAAAATGCCCGTTCTCGCTCGAAATTCAATCATTTTTAAAACGGATTTCGGCGTTTTCGATGAAAATTAGGGACAAACAAATCCCGCACAACCATTTTTGGAACAAAAAAAATTTTCGCCGAAAAAGTCAAAAAAAATATTTTTTTACAAAAAAGTTTGCAAAAATTTGAAAAAGTTTTTGACCCAATTTTTTGCAAAATTTTGAAAAAACCACTATGCGCGTCAAATAGGCCCCAAAACGACAAATACGTGCCAAATACGCGTTTTTCGAATTTTTGCGTTTTTGACATTTTTTTGTGTTTTGGAATAAAATTTGGATAATTTTTTTTTGGTTGGGAATTTTTATTTTTTTTGTTTTTATTTTTTCCTATTTGGATGATTTGTGATCGATATTTACAATCTTTTTTTTGGAATGATGATATGGCCTGATGTGAATATGGTATGTTTACTTGTAATGCCAGTGAATTATTGTCTTTGGAAAGATTTTAGTATGGAAAGTAATATTTCATCTCGTGCCTTTTTGTGGTGCTGTGTCATCGCTTGTAAGGAAAATGTCATTGACTCCTTTACTTCGTTTTAGTGATGAGAATCAAGCTGAATGTTCGGACACTTAATCTCTCTCCTTCACTTTTCACCATAGCATTTCGATAGTTATCTCTGTCCTGAGGCGGAAAAGAGCTGAGAAAAACTGAATTCGTTGCGATGTTGAAGGTTATGATGGATGATATTTATCGTTTATGCCGATTTGAAATTTTTACTTTTATATATTAGTTTTTTCCAGCGGAAAAAGTTGAGTGTTAGCTAAACAAAATTTGTAGAGAATAAGTGAGCATTGTGGCACATTATCCTCTTTCCCGGAGATTATTATCAGGACTTGAATCGTCCGTGCGAGGATTTATTCTTGCTGCCTTAACTCATTCTAATTTTTTGCATTTCTTCCAATTCTTTGAGAGCTACAGACATCGTGGAATCAGCTCTTGAATTGAGCTTTACCGTCTTGCCTGTGAGGTAATTACTTGGAAGAATTGAGGAGAAATAAAATTCATGGAGGAGCATGTGAACATTCGTTGTTGGATTCTGAGGCGGAAGATCTCCTCCCACTGTGGTGAGAGCAGCAATAGCATCAATCCCTTTTATTTTTTCGTGCAGTCGAAATCCTAGAATTCATTCTTCGTAGTCTGAAAGACATCCATTGCAAAAATTAAAGGACATACTGTTTCTTAGATGTCACTGAATGCGAGCACGCCGAATCATTGGATCTGATCAAGGCGCTTTGGCTCTTATTATTCACCAACAACGGAAAATATTTTCATTCGAAATTGCTAAGAGGGAAGAGAGAGACCCACAGGAAAGAAGTCATCTCTCCAAGAATACGAGGTGAATGCTTCTCAGTGCGATGGAAGATATTTTTCAGAGGATGATTTGAATGCTGTAAAGACGCATCTCATGGATTTCTTGAATCAGAGATTTTAAGGAATCTTTGTCTGTGTTTCGTCAAGGTCCATTTAGATTAGCAGAGGGTGCCGAGTGATGTCAGAAAAATATGGGAGCCTTCCCGTAATGCGGCATTGATTGAGGAAAATATTTTCATTAAATTGCGGGCTATTAAAGAAGGAAGAATCAACTCTCAATGAATGAGACTTTAGCTTCACTGTGCCAAGATATCACCAGAGGCATCCCTGAGGAAAATTCTAATTCTAATTCCTTTTCTTGCAAAGATTATTATTTTTTTTTGTGAATTTTTTATTTTCAGTTCTTTGTATTTATTGTGAGAATTGGCGACTGAGGTATTCAATCTATAGTGGGGAAGATTAAGGGCACTGACGTCACGTTTAGGTGCTTACCACGAAGGCCAAATTATATTCTTCCAGAAGGACTTGAATGGAGGAAGTAATATATCATCATGTGTCCTTTTGTGTGGGAGATAATTATTGCTATGGAGTGGAGTGTTATCTCTGGCACACTCACATGATTTTGATAGTTTTAATCAAATCCAATGCTGGAGCCCTAACGCTCACCCAACATCTCAATCGGTGATGGTGCCCTGATTCTGAAAGGGACTAACGAAAACCTATTTTGTTGTGGTGATTAAAATTATTATTAATGAATTTATTGTTTAATCTGATTTGATATTTTTCTATCTTTTTTTCTCGCAGCGAAAGCTTGAACATTAGTCACACTAAAATTTCTAAAATAGCGAGACTTTCTGGACACAGAATCCTTTTCCCGGAGATTATTATCGGCACTTGAATTACCTGGGAGGAGGAATTTATTCCAGCCGCCGTAACTCATTCTAATTTTTTGCATTTCTTCCAATTCTTCATCATCCCAAATTTTCGAAAACCACACTCTCTGGCGTGTCAGCTTTTTCATTGAGCCATGAAATCTTTTTCGGTGTGAGAATCATTCGAAGGTGGCGAGTAAAATATATTTTTGGAGTGTGATAAGGCGAGTGGAAATTTGTTGGATTCTGAGGCGGAAGATCTCCTCCCACTGTGGTGAGAGCAGCAATAGCATCAATCCCTTTTATTTTTTCGTGTAGTCGAAATCCTAGAATTCATTCTTCGCTGTCTGAAAGACATTCATTGCAAAAAATTTAATGACATCCTGTTTCTTAGATGTCACTGAATGCGAGCCCGCCGAAACACTGGATCTGATGGAGGCGCTTTAGCTCTTATTATCCACCAACAACGGAAAATATTTTCATTCCAAATGACAAAGGGGAAGAGAGAGACCCACAGGTAGAGAAGCCATCTCTCCAGGAATACGAGGTGAATGCTTCTCAGTGCGATGGAGGATATTTTTCAGAGGAGGATTTGAATACTGGAAAAACGCGTCTCATCGATTTCTTGAATCAGAGATTTTAAGGAATCTCTGTCTGCGTTTCGTCGAGGGCCATTTAGATTAGCAGAGGGTGCCGAGTGATGTCAGAAAAATATGAGAGCCTTCCCCTAATGCGGCATCGTCTGAAGAAAATATTCTCATTTAATTGTGGGCTATTAATGAAGGAAGAATCAGCTCTCGATAGCTTGAGATGTTATACTCATCGCGCCAAGATATCACCCATAAAAAATCGCGAGAAAAATGAAAATTCTAAATTCACTTTTTAGGAATAGTACAGTTTACGATTGTTGTGTATGTGGTGTGTGATTGTTTTTCAATGTGTAAAAAGTAGCATTGCTTCCGACCAATAGCGTTGTATTGAATTGTCTTCTGCTCTCTTTTAAAGAGCCAAATGTGACACGAGGAAAGCAACCTAATTGGTTTGTACGCGCACCTTCCAGTTGAGTGTATACTGAACGTATTAATAAACAACACTTCGTACTGTTTTGCCTTTATTACGTGTGTGATTCAATCTGTGGTGTGATTAAGATTTTAGTAACACAGGTTGAATGTTACAGTGAAACTGAGAGTTTTTTTACAACAGAAAGACAGCATCTTAAAGTTTTCTCATGAAACCTTAAAGCTCTCCATGTCGTTTAACTTTCGACTCATTCTAAAATTATAGTTATATCATGTAGTTACAAGAATCGGTTTTAGGGGCGATTCAACTAAGAACAATGTAATTTATGATAGTGTGAAGTTTGGGAAGTTTATTGGCGGGGTTAACTGTGATTATTTTCGAGTGAGATGCGTTGGCTTGGAATGCGTCTAACTCTCCTTTAGAGAGTTAGAAACAACACAAGAACATTTATGTTCACACATTTTTCAGTTGAGTCAGATTGAAAATAATAATATAAGAAACATTTCGTATTGTTCTAACTGTGTTAGATATTGAGTGAATGTTCCTTTATTATTATGAGGCTTATATCCTTATTAATTTTAATTTGGAATTAAAGAAGCTCTTTCTACCGCTGAAGAATTTTTCACAAAATTATTTATACATATTTCAAATTTACTCTATGATATTATATAAATCCGTTTCTTAGCTCTTTTATGAATCTTTTAGCAACACATAAAAACATAGGCAATATCAATGTTAAGAATTTATTAGTAGTAATAATGTCGCTCTCGTTTTTAGTGGTATGCAATTGCAAGAAAAAAATAATGACACATAACGGTAGAAAGATCCTTAGCGCCAAAATAATTTCAAATCAAACGATTAGCATAAAGCAAAACTACACTCCACGAGTTGTAGTGGTTGTAGTGCAGACACATGCGACAGAAGGTTGGTGTCGCTTGATATTGAGTGCCATTATGAATAAAATAGAAATAGTAACAATTTCCATGGGTTCTTTGTATAGCCATGAGAAACGTCCAAGATGGATAATGGAGTATATTGAAAATGAAATGCTGAAGAATGAAGATATTATCATTTCGGTGGATGGGTCAGATACCATAGTGACGGAGAGGGAAAATTTCGACAGGAGCGTACAACACTTTATCAATAAATCTTCACCCAGTGAACTAGGCTTTAAGTCTGATGATATCATAAAGGGAACACAATTATCACCAATGATATTCCTGGCGGATCCACATTGTTATGCACCCCAATTAGATGTAATTATCGACTCAGCTCACAAGGAGCATGAAGAAAGGTGCCATTGGTTTTACAAATATGCCTATGACTATGCGGAAAAACACTCGTTAACAGGCTTAATGAGAAGATCGGAAAATGGTCACAACTATCTCAGTGCTGGGGCATTTATAAGCCGTGTGTGGGCATTCAGGAAAGCTTATGCAACTTATAATAATGTGTTTGCTACGAGCAATAAATGGTGGTGTGATCAGTCCATTTGGGTTTTAATTTTCATATGGAGTGTTACACAAACAAATATTAGCAGTGATTTGCGTGCCCTTCCAGCCGGATTGATAGCACTAGATTATGATTCAAAGTTCTTCCATTACCCATTTTATACGGATAGTTGCATGGCGGCTTTTCTGCACTTCACTGGCGATCCCATGGTATGGAGAAGGAGAACGGCTGCTGTAATATCACAATTAAGCTGGTACGAGAATTTATTCCAAAGTACGAAGCAGGAGCTCTTTCGAGAGCAAGTATCGCAGGCAAAGTTGATGCTTTTTGTTTTCAACGGAGGAAAACTTCAGGGAAAGTTTTCAACTATATGCGGAGACCCTCTGATCACACGGGTTGAAAAAATTTTTCTTGCTGAAAAGTAAAACACATCTTAGTGAGAAAGAAGCAAAAGGATATTTTGTAGAACACATTCTTTACAAAGTAAGTACTCCATATGGATAAGTATCGTTCGCAAACAACGTTATCATGTCATCACAGACTTTATCAAGCCGTTGCTGCACCCTAATTGACAGTGTACCTTACATGAACCATTAGAAACTACTCACAAATATGTTGGTATGGTAGCCCGAGATACAACTGAGAGTTTTGAAGCGGACCCAAGAAGGCGAGCGATGCGTTTTCCTCTACTTTAATAGGTTTCAATGGCACTGAAGCTCCAGATGGTGGCCCATTGTGGAGATATATCAAGTCCATGCTATATCGCATCAACGTATTCCCCCACTGACCGGCGTTTAAACACCCAGAATATTTAAGATACACTCCATACTATGTCATCGAACCCCTGACTAGTCTCTCCGGCTAAACCTCTTTACGGAAGGTGTTAGATCAGTCGTCCGCTGAAGCCTCTTTGGTCTCCTAGGTAAATCATTTCCCTGCAGAAACCTTGAGGCAAACGTATTTCAAAAACGATAGAGGGGAAAGACCACCAACTCCTCCGCCTAAAGGCTTGTTTTGGGTTGCCCTGCAACATATTTTTTTGACAAAACGGACCGGAAGTGATTAATTGGGCCAGTAAAAGTCGTCTGAGGAAGAAGCCAATATATTCCGATTTGAATAGCGGCAAGTCCACGGGTGCGGCCTTGGAAGTTTCAAAGCCATGTTCCGTCACACGAAGCAGCTCCAGCCATTTTCACACTTGTGCTTCATCCACACTTCATGAGGGAGATAGTGGTGGAACAGGTTTAATCACGCCAACGCCACAATGCAACAACCCATCACTTTACCACGTTTCTCTTACCACAAGAACCTTAACCGACCCACTAAAGGATCCCTTATCGCAATGTTCTCTCGCCAAAGCAAAATCTGAAGGTTTTCTCTCGTATTTCCCTCATATAGGTGATTAGAAACCTTTCCCCTCTAGACCTTCTCAACTTGGGTCGAGGAGACTGTTGTTTTCAGACAAAACGCACCATGTTCTTAAAGAGGGTTCTAGCACTACAGCTAATCGGTGTGCTTCTGGTGTCCAGCTTAGTGGAGCCAAGCCCACAAGCCCCCAATGCCCGCGAATTCCGTTCCCTCTGCCGCCTTTTTAAGATTGCGGAACATGGTGCCAGGGATTGGAATCTCGACGATGAGGCAAAAAAATTAGTACATTGGAAGCAGGCTGAGACGATTGAGAGCGACTTCGAAGCCATGAACAAGACCCTCAGGGCTGAAGAACCGACCCCATTCAATCTCACGAGCGCCACCACGGGCGAAAGTTATACAATTTCACCAGAGAGCCGGCAAGCAATGATACGAGTACTCGAAGCCGCAAACCCCATTGCCAAAAGCTTGAAAAAGTCTCTCGAAGTACGAAAGGATGAAGTAAAGACGAAGCTCGGGGAAGCCCAGAAGCTATTTCAGCAAGCCATTGTAGGCACTAGTGGGGATAAATTCGAGAACGGAGAATATAAATCGAAGCTGACTTTGGCGAAGGCTGACGGAGGAAGCGAGCCGACGCGCGCAGTGGCGTGTTCGGCAAAAGGAGCGGGGACAAATGGGGCGCAGGCGGGCAACAGTCTCAGATTCGATCTCATGTGCATTTGCGCCCCCGGTGATGGGACGCACACTGTGAGAGTCTGCGGCTTCAAACTTGACAAATCGAAGGCATGGGAAACCCAGACCGTCGGCAACCTTGCTGCCATCTGGCAGGCCATTTACACCAACTGCGATGCATCCAATTCCTCAGGCGTTCTCGACCCCGACAACATCGAAGCTGCCCTGGCACAGTTCGAGAGCTTACTGGGTGCACAGACCGGAACGATAAGCAACCACCAAATTGACACATCCTACGTTTTCGGGGCTATGCCCACCGACAAGGCGACGGAAGCCACTTGTGATGGAACCTCAGTAGCGAGCGGCGCATCGGCCGGCGTCTGCATAAATTACCACACCTACCAGGCACACGGAGCCCCAACGCCCGCCCTCAATGTAACCTGGCGCCAAAAAATGATCGACGCAAAGAAACAGATTGAGCAAGCTGGGGAATTGGCACTGCTCGCTCGACAAACCCTCCGGCGTCTGGAAAACCTGTACGGTAATGTATTGAACGCGGCGTTGCTCCCGACAGGGACAGCAGGGCACTTGAAGACGATACTCGAATCAGGAAAAGGGCCAAATGTCAAAACCAATGACGGTGCTACTCCAGAAACGGCGACGGGGAAGTCAGGCGAGAGTGAAAAAAGCGTTGCAGGACTCGTCCCCGGATCTTCTCATTGGTTGTTTGCGGGTTTCCTAGTCTGACGCATATAAGGAGATGACGTTCAAGAGGTAAATCATCTTGACAATTTTTTGACGATGCATTCACCAGACAACCGTAGAACTATGAAAAATAACTACAAAAGAGTAAAAATAACAATTTTCTTTTTCTTTCTGAACAATAGGTTAGGGTTAGGGTTAGGGTTAGGGTTAGGGTTAGGGTTAGGGTTAGGGGTAGGGGGTTGGGTTAGGGTTAGGGTTAGGGTTAGGGTTAGGAGGGTTAGGGTTAGGGTAGGTTAGGGTTAGGGTTAGGTTAGGGTTAGGGTTAGGGTTAGGGTTAGGGTTAGGGTTAGGGTTAGGGTTAGGGTTAGGGTTAGGGTTAGGGTTAGGGTTAGGGTTAGTTAGGGTTAGGGTTAGGGGGGTTAGGGTTAGGGTTAGGGTTAGGGTTAGGGTTAGGGTTAGGGTTAGGGTTGGGTTAGGGTTAGGGTTAGGGTTAGGGTTAGGTTAGGGTTAGGGTTAGGGTTAGGGTTAGGGTTAGGGTTAGGGTTAGGGTTA
>NHOR01000414.1:0-10586 GCA_002287245.1 Trypanosoma congolense | reverse complement strand
AAAAAAACCGGTTTTTGGCCATTTTGGCCCAAAAATGTGAATTTTGGGAAAATCGCAAAATGCCCGTTCTCGCTCGAAATTGAATCATTTTTTAAAACGGATTTCGGCGTTTCGATGTAAATTAGGGACAAACAAATCCCGCACAACCATTTTTGGAACAAAAAAAATTTTCGCCGAAAAAGTCAAAAAAAAATATTTTTTACAAAAAAGTTTGCAAAAATTTGAAAAAGTTTTTGACCCAATTTTTTGCAAAATTTGAAAAACCACTATGCGCGTCAAATAGGCCCGAAAACGACAAATACGTGCCAAATACGCGTTTTTCGAATTTTTGCGTTTTTGACATTTTTGACCATTTTCAAAAAAACCGGTTTTTGGCCATTTTGGCCCAAAAATGTGAATTTTGGGAAAATCGCAAAATGCCCGTTCTCGCTCGAAATTAATCATTTTTAAAACGGATTTCGGCGTTTTCGATGTAAATTAGGGACAAACAAATCCCGCACAACCATTTTTGGAACAAAAAAAATTTTCGCCGAAAAGTCAAAAAAAAATATTTTTTTACAAAAAAGTTTGCAAAAATTTGAAAAAGTTTTTGACCCAATTTTTTGCAAAATTTTGAAAAACCACTATGCGCGTCAAATAGGCCCGAAAACGACAAATACGTGCCAAATACGCGTTTTTCGAATTTTTGCGTTTTTGACATTTTTGACCATTTTCAAAAAAACCGGTTTTGGCCATTTTGGCCCAAAAATGTGAATTTTGGGAAAATCGCAAAATGCCCGTTCTCGCTCGAAATTCAATCATTTTTTAAAACGGATTTCGGCGTTTTCGATGTAAATTAGGGACAAACAAATCCCGCACAACCATTTTTGGAACAAAAAAAATTTTCGCCGAAAAAGTCAAAAAAAATATTTTTTTACAAAAAAGTTTGCAAAATTTGAAAAAGTTTTTGACCCAATTTTTTGCAAAATTTTGAAAAACCACTATGCGCGTCAAATAGGCCCAAAACGACAAATACGTGCAAATACGCGTTTTTCGAATTTTTGCGTTTTTGACATTTTTGACCATTTTCAAAAAAACCGGTTTTTGGCCATTTTGGCCCAAAAATGTGAATTTGGGAAAATCGCAAAATGCCCGTTCTCGCTCGAAATTGAATCATTTTAAAACGGATTTCGGCGTTTTCGATGTAAATTAGGGACAAACAAATCCCGCACAACCATTTTGGAACAAAAAAAATTTTCGCCGAAAAAGTCAAAAAAAAATTTTTTTACAAAAAAGTTTGCAAAATTTGAAAAAGTTTTTGACCCAATTTTTTGCAAAATTTTGAAAAACCACTATGCGCGTCAAATAGGCCCAAAACGACAAATACGTGCCAAATACGCGTTTTTCGAATTTTGCGTTTTGACATTTTTGACCATTTTCAAAAAAACCGGTTTTTGGCCATTTTGGCCCAAAAATGTGAATTTTGGGAAAATCGCAAAATGCCCGTTCTCGCTCGAAATTCAATCATTTTTTAAAACGGATTTCGGCGTTTTCGATGAAAATTAGGGACAAACAAATCCCGCACAACCATTTTTGGAACAAAAAAAATTTTCGCCGAAAAAGTCAAAAAAAATTTTTTTTACAAAAAAGTTTGCAAAAATTTGAAAAAAGTTTTTGAACCCAATTTTTTGCAAAATTTTGAAAAACCACTATGCGCGTCAAATAGGCCCCAAAACGACAAATACGTGCCAAATACGCGTTTTCGAATTTTTGCGTTTTTGACATTTTTGACCATTTCAAAAAAACCGGTTTTTTGGCCATTTTTGGCCCAAAAATGGGAATTTTGGGAAAAATCGCAAAATGCCCGTTCTCGCTCGAAATTCAATCATTTTTAAAACGGATTTCGGCGTTTTCGATGAAATTAGGGACAAACAAATCCCGCACAACCATTTTTGGAACAAAAAAAAATTTTCGCCGAAAAAGTCAAAAAAAAATATTTTTTTACAAAAAAGTTTGCAAAAATTTGAAAAAGTTTTTGACCCAATTTTTTGCAAAATTTTGGAAAAACCACTATGCGCGTCAAATAGGCCCCAAAACGACAAATACGTGCCAAATACGCGTTTTTCGAATTTTTGCGTTTTTGACATTTTTGACCATTTTCAAAAAAACCGGTTTTTGGCCATTTTGGCCCAAAAATGTGAATTTTGGGAAAATCGCAAAAATGCCCGTTCTCGCTCGAAATTGAATCATTTTTTAAAACGGATTTCGGCGTTTTCGATGAAAATTAGGGACAAACAAATCCCGCACAACCATTTTTGGAACAAAAAAAAATTTTCGCCGAAAAAGTCAAAAAAAAAATATTTTTTTACAAAAAAAGTTTGCAAAAATTTGAAAAAGTTTTTGACCCAATTTTTTGCAAAATTTGAAAAACCACTATGCGCGTCAAATAGGCCCCAAAACGACAAATACGTGCCAAATACGCGTTTTTCGAATTTTTGCGTTTTTGACATTTTTGACCATTTTCAAAAAAACCGGTTTTTGGCCATTTTGGCCCAAAAATGTGAATTTTGGGAAAATCGCAAAATGCCCGTTCTCGCCTCGAAATTGAATCATTTTTAAAACGGATTTCGGCGTTTTCGATGAAAATTAGGGACAAACAAATCCCGCACAACCATTTTTGGAACAAAAAAAATTTTCGCCGAAAAAGTCAAAAAAAATATTTTTTTACAAAAAAGTTTGCAAAAATTTGAAAAAGTTTTGACCCAATTTTTTGCAAAATTTTGAAAAACCACTATGCGCGTCAAATAGGCCCCAAAACGACAAATACGTGCCAAATACGCGTTTTTCGAATTTTTGCGTTTTTGACATTTTGACCATTTTCAAAAAAACCGGTTTTGGCCATTTTGGCCCAAAAATGTGAATTTTGGGAAAATCGCAAAATGCCCGTTCTCGCTCGAAATTGAATCATTTTTAAAACGGATTCGGCGTTTTCGATGAAAATTAGGGACAAACAAATCCCGCACAACCATTTTTGGAACAAAAAAAATTTTCGCCGAAAAAGTCAAAAAAAAATATTTTTTTTACAAAAAAGTTTGCAAAAATTTGAAAAAGTTTTTGACCCAATTTTTGCAAAATTTGAAAAACCACTATGCGCGTCAAATAGGCCCCAAAACGACAAATACGTGCCAAATACGCGTTTTTCGAATTTTTGCGTTTTTGACATTTTTGACCATTTTCAAAAAAACCGGTTTTTGGCCATTTTGGCCCAAAAATGTGAATTTTGGGAAAATCGCAAAATGCCCGTTCTCGCTCGAAATTGAATCATTTTTAAAACGGATTTCGGCGTTTTCGATGAAAATTAGGGACAAACAAATCCCGCACAACCATTTTGGAACAAAAAAAATTTTCGCCGAAAAAGTCAAAAAAAATATTTTTTTACAAAAAAGTTTGCAAAAATTTGAAAAAGTTTTTGACCCAATTTTTTGCAAAATTTTGAAAAAACCACTATGCGCGTCAAATAGGCCCCAAAAACGACAAATACGTGCCAAATACGCGTTTTTCGAATTTTTGCGTTTTTGTCATTTTTTTGGTTTTGAAATAAATTTTGGACGTTTTTTTTTGTTGGGTATTTTTATTTTTTTTTGTTTTTCTTTTTCTGTATTTGCATGATTTGTGATCGATATTTTCAGTTTTTGTTTTGGATGATGAAATGGCCTGATGTGAATATGATATGTTTACTTATATTGGCAGTGAATTATTGGCTTTGGAAAGATTTTAGTGTGGAAAGTAATATTTGATCTCATATTTTTTTTTGGTGGTGTGTCATAACTTGTAAGGAAAATGTTGTCATTGGCTCCTTCACTTTGTTTTAGTGATGTGAATCAAGCTGAATGTTCGGACATTTGATCTCTCTCCTTCACCTTTCACCATAGCATTTCGATAGTTATCTCTGTCCTGAGACGGAAAAGGACTGAGAAAAAACTGAATTGGTTGCGATATGAAGGTTATGATGGATGATGTTTATCGTTATGCCGATTTGAAATTTTTACTTTTATATATTATTTTTTTTTTCCGGCAGAAAAAGTTGAATGTTAGCTAAACAATATTTGTAGAGAATAAGTGAAACATTGTGGCACATTATCCTATTTTCCGGAGATTATTATCGGGACTTGAATCGCCCGTGCGAGGATTTATTCTTGCTGCCTTAACTCATTCTAATTTTTTTGCATTTCTTCCAATTTTTCATCATCCTGTTTTTTCGAAAACCACACTCGCTGACGCGTATTCTTTTTCATTGAGCCATGAAATTTTTTCGGTGGGAGAACCATTCGAAGGAGGTGAGGAGGAATAATGTTTTTGGATCATGGTAAATTGTGTGGGTATTTGTTGGATTCTGAGGCGGAAGATCTCCTCCTACTGTGGTAGGAGCAGGAATAATACCAATCCCTTTTATTTTTTCGTGCAGTCGAAATCCTAAAATTCATTCTTCGCTGTCTGAAAGACATTCATTGCAAAAAATTTAAGGACGTACTGTTTCTTAGATGTCACTGAATACGAGCCCGCCGAAACATTGGATCTGATCGAGGCGCTTTAGCTCTTATTATTCACCAACAACGGAAAATATTTTCATTCCAAATTGCAAAGAGGGGAGAGAGAGGCCCACAGGAAAGAAGTCGGCTCTCCAAGAATACGAGGTGAATGCTTTTCAGTGAGATTGAGGATATTTTTCAGAGGAGAATTTGAATACTGTAAAGACGCGTCTCTTGGATTTCTTGAATCAGAAATTTTAAGGAATCTTTGTTGGTGTTTCGTCAAGTGCCATTTAGATTAGCAGAGGGTGCCGAGTGATGTCAGGAAAATATGAGACCCTTCCCCTAATGCTGTATCGATTGAGGAAAATATTCTCATTTAATTGCGGGCTATTAATGAAGGAAGAATCAACTCTCGATGAATTGGACTTTAGCTTCATCGTGCCAAGATATCAGCAGAGGCATCCCTGAGAGAAAATGAAAATTCTAATTATTTTTCTTGCAAGGAAGATTATTTTTTTTTGTGATTTTTATTTTTCAGTTCTTTGCTTTTATTGTGAGAATTGGCGACCGAGGTATTCAACTTATAGTGGGGAAGATTAAAGGCACTGACGCTATGGTTAGGCGCTTACCACGAAGACCAAATTATGTTACTCCAGGACTTGAATGGAGGAAGTAATATTCCATCATGTGCCCTCTTATGGAGATGTGTAATGACATGTGAAATGTTGACATTGACACACTCACGTGTTCCTTGTAGTGAGAATCAAATTCAATGCTCGAGCTCTAAACCCCACTCCAACATCTCAATCGGTGATGGTGTTCTGATTCTGAAAGGAACTAACGAAAACATATTTTGTTGTGGTGATTAAAATTATTATTAATGAAATTTATTGTTTGATCTGATTTGATATTTTTATATCTTTTTTTCTCGCAGTGAAAGCTTAAACATCGGTCACACAAAAAATTCTAAAAAACAGCGAAATATTGCTGACACAGAATCCTCTTCCTTTGAGATTGTTATCAGAACTCTAATCCTCGGAAATAAGGAATTCATTCCAGCTGCTTTAACTCATTCTAATCCTTTACGTGTTTGTCAATTCTTCGAAGTTTACACTCGCTGGCGTGTATGCTTTCCCATGTAACCCTTCCACTTTTCTGTGAGAGAATCATTCGAAAGTGTTGAGTGGAAATTAAATTCATGAATCTTGTTAAGGGGGCGTGAGTGGCAATTTAGACTCTGAGGCGACTGATTTCTTTCTACTGTGGTGGCAGCAGCAATAGCATCAACCCCTTTTATTTTTTCGTGCAGTCGAAATCCTAGAATTCATTCTTCGCTGTCTGAAAGACATTCATTGCAAAAAATTTAAGGACATCCTGTTTCTTAGATGTCACTGAATGCGAGCCCGCCGAAACATTGGATCTGATCGAGGCGCTTTAGCTCTTATTATTCACCAACGACGGAAAATATTTTCATTCCAAATTGATAAGAGGGAAGAGAGAGACCCACAGGTAGACGAGCCATCTATCCAAGAATACGAGGTTAATACTTTTCAGGGAGTTGAAAGAAAAATTTCAAGGGATAATTTTAATAGTGGAAAGAAGTCTCTCGTGTGTTTTTGAATCAGAAATTTTAAGGAATCTCTGTTGGTGTTTCGTCAAGGACCATTTAGATTTATCGAGGGTGCCGTGTGATATTAAAAAAATGGGAGAATTCTTTGTTAAAGGCAGCTTCGCCTGAAGGAAAATGTTTTCAGCTTGCGGACCACTAAGGAAGAGGACATCAGAGCTCACAATACCTGGAGACATCAGACTCATCGCACCAAGGTATTACCATAAAAAATGCATCACTGAGAAAAATGAAAATTCTAAATTCATTTTTGTTTTTAGAAATCGTACAGTTTATGATTGTTGTGCATGTGGGTGTGTGATTGTTTTTCAACGTAGAAAAATTAGCATTGCTTCCGACCAATCGCGTTGTATTGGATTGTATTCTGTTCTGTTTCTTAGAACTAGATATAGTACGGGAAAGATAATTTATTTTTATTTACGAATATGCGGTTGCATTTGGAAGTATTCTTAAAATAATTGAACCAGCGTTCCGTATTGTATTCTTTGCACTAAAAAGTGAATATATTAACGAGTAAGGATTTCAGTGATCCAAGTAGAATTGAGAAATCACAAAAGAGTCAGTATGAGAAATGAGTACTCTCTATTTAATTACAAATGTGAGGACTCATCCCACATCATACGAGTATCGCATCATTTAAGTTTTGCTTTCAAAACAATTAGTCGGTTGATTTTTTATTCGCAATGATTAATTAACTAATCGGATAATTTATAGTTGTATGAGTGCAGAAGTTTGTGTTAGAAATTTGTGGTAATATGAGAAAACACATAAAGAATAAATACGTGCGACTGCGTGTGCGTAAGTTGAAATATTTGTGCCGATTTCAGATTCAGTTAGGAAAATTAAAACAAATGGTAATCTAATGACATTTTTTTGTGAAAAAAAGTGGAGTTTTCATTTTGATTCAAAGAAACTTTTGACTTCACAGGATTAAAATTTATTTAGTGAAGTTGATATATATAGCTTTATGCGAATTTTGTTTCTTTTTATTATTGTGGCTAAGGTTTATGTTTTTATAGCTAAAGGACTCACGAGTTAGGAGCTTGATTGATCTTTTTTGCAAGTGAATTTGAATGAAGTGAGAGCCATCACAAGGGATTGTAACAAAACGATTAATTCATGCGTACGTTTCAGATGTTGTGTCCCGATAATAATGATAGTAATAAAACAACACTTAATATTGTTTTTTCTCATTACAGGTGTGTTAATCAGTGTGTGATGTGATTATGATTTTATTCACACATGTTGAATGGTATAATAACACCCAGCTATTTGAGACCGAAGGAAAACACCTTAAACTTTATCCACAAAGTCTCAAAGCTCTCCATATCGTTTCACTTTCGACTTATTCGAAAATCACAGTTAGATTATTGATTTGCACGAATTGCCCTTCTGGAAGATTCGAATAAGAATAATACGATTTATGATAGTGTGAAGCTTTGGAAGTTTCTTAGCGGGACTATTTGTGAATTTTTCCTTGAGAGAGCTGCTCTATCCCGAAACGTTTTTGATCCCTGTTCACAGTGCTAAAGACAACGCAAAAAATAGTCAAATATCATTCATGATCGCACGTATATTTCATTCAAATATGTCCTGAAAAACATAATAAGAAATATTTTGTACTGCTTAATTTTTTATTGCTTGGGTGTAGTGTGACTTAGGATTTTATTCACCCATGTAAAATAGTGAAGACGCGTAAGGAAAGAATGAAAATGTACTAAGAGAACTTCACAGCCTCTTCTATAATAGAAAAATAAAATTTAGTTCGTTTCATTTATATCTCATTTATCCCTTTAGTTAATTTTCATTCAGTCGTAAAAGTTTTAGTATAGGAAGATTTAATTATGAATTACATTATTTATGATTGTGATATGAGGAGTGAGTACTTATGCGTTTTCTAACTGGACGAGGAGCATTTTTTTCGTTTTAGAGGATCGATTTGGCTTGAAAGGTTTCAAACTTTCTTACAGAAAGTTAAGGGGAACACAAGGAATATTACCAAGGTTTTCTATGCGCACAAGAAAATTGCAGTTGAGTGTAGCCTGAAGATAATAATAAGTAGCACTCCGTATTGTTTTATTGCTCATAAGTTGTGCAGTGTGCTTTGGATTTTTGCTCTACTGTAAAAAGGCATTCAAAATAGCGCCATCTAACCCTACCCAAGAATTCACGTGCCATTCAAAAAAATCTCAGAATATTTTTTGAAAAGAGTGAGTGTGACGACGAAAGTGAGGGTTTGGGGAGAACATCCATGGGGATCTGGTGGCTATCACCGGTTTAGGAAATCCCTCAAAAAGGAAGGACCATGGGTCAGCCAAAAATTGAACGTCGCGGTGTCAAAACTTGGGAGCCTCGGGAATAAATTTCTTACCTGGGGTGGTGAAGAAGAGAAAAAGAATCAAAAAGGTCCCAGGGCAAAAGGAGACAAACGGACCCATATTCCACCAAAAAACAATCTAAAAAAGCGAGAGACAAAAAATGAGCCCCCTCCCTGACAGGGTCGTTTTTGGCAAACCCAAGGCACTTTCCCCAAAGTCAGGAAGAGAAGCAAAAAAATCACAATTATTTCACGAGGGGGGCAGGCTTCCAGTGGTAGGCCAACATGAACTTGGCTTGAAAACAATCAGTCGAGTTCCAAAACGAGGTGTACGCAAAGCCAAAACAATCTCAATTTAAACAAGACTACCAAAATCAAAGAAACCCTCTCCAAAACGTGGTACGGAATCAAAAGCTGAAAAATTAGGTGAGAAAGATGAAAAATTCCCGCTTAAAGTACCCCAAATCTTTTGCTAAGCAGTAGGGAGAAAGGCGACTACCGAAATCTGATGAGCGTTTCAGCCAGGGATGCACTAGCCCTGTTGATCGGGGTCTTACTGTGGGTGGGAAATGGGTTGGCAACCGATGAAAACCGACACGCATTCAAAACCCTCTGCAGTCTCATCCGGCTCACCGACACTGCCGTCAAAATTCCTGAGGCCGCGCCCCACCCGGACGACATCCGAGGGGACCTGATTAAACTCAACATGACCACTGCCGAGGACGACTGGTACGACTTATTTTCAGGAAAAGACGAGGACACCTGGGATAAAGTGAAGGCAACCGACAAGTTCAAAGCGCTAGAAAAAAACGGCGAGTGGTCCGACGCGTACGCAAAATGGAACGAAGCCAAAAAAGAACTCCTCGAAGACGCGAAAGAGAAGAAAGAGTTCGAACGCCCCCCCCGGCGTCCCACCAACGGAAAAATTGCCCACTCCCGAGTCAGAAGCCTCTGGGCAAGATTTTTAAACACCCGCGCCAAGCGCACCATGCTCGCAAACAACGTGCGCAGAATAGCCGGCGAAGTCGAAAAAAAATTCACGGACGCCCGTACCGGTAAAGATGACCGCCCCAACGCGACCAACGATTCCTTCGACCACACCACCCGGAGCGGCAACGCCTGCGGAAATGCCGGCAGCACAAAGACCGGAACATCCCTCGCCAACGACCTCGTCTGCATCTGCACGAGCACAGTTGCCTACGGCACCGGCGTCTGCATCGCCAGCTACAACGGGCAAAGTAAAACCTGGAGCGGTACTCCTCCCACGAACGAGTTTGAGGCACTCCACAAACTCTGCCCGGAGGAATCGAAAAATTTTAAAGTCACCGCCGCCGCCGTTCACGTTCGCCTCGCCCAGTTCTGGGCGCAGCTAGGCAAACGACAGGCTTCCGCGGCGAGGACAAACGACTACGTCCTCGGCGGCGGAGGGACTGGCGTGACCGGCGGAAATTGCGCGGGTGGTGGAGGCAACGACGCCCAAATGTGCATCAACTACAAGGCGAATCTAGACGGCAGCGGCGCAGCCGGTATCCCCTGGGTCAACAAACTTGAAGCAGCCGCCGAGCTGCTCGAAGAACTCGATGCGGAAAGAAAAAAAAATCCACACCCTCGACGCCCGTGCCGAAAGCCTGAGAGACGCCGCCTGGGCCGCCTACGCAGAGGCTAAACTTCCCGATCCGACCGGGGCCGCCAACGATCCCGGTACAACCGCAAAAGCAGACAAACCCGCGGCGCTAGCCCCGGGACCCGACGGTAAAAGCGAAGAACAAAGCGTCGCCACCATCCCGCGTTTCATCCTTCCGTGGGCACTCCTCGTCTAAAAGAAATCAATCGAATAAAAAGGGGAAAGAAAGAGAGAAAAAAACTAACATTCACCGCATGCTATGCCTCCCACTGCCTGAACGGGTTAGGTTAGGGTTTTCTTCCTTTTTTTCTTTTTCTTTTGAATAATAGGTATAGGGTTAGGGTTAGGGTAGGTTAGGGTAGGGTTAGGGTTAGGGTTAGGGTTTAGGGTTAGGGTTAGGGGGTTAGGGTTAGGGTATAGGGTTAGGGTTAGGGTTAGGGTTGGGTTAGGGTTAGGGTTAGGGTTAGGTTAGGGTTAGGGTTTAGGGTTAGGGTTAGGGTTAGGGTT
>NHOR01000140.1:0-17319 GCA_002287245.1 Trypanosoma congolense | reverse complement strand
TTTAACTTTCCGGGAGAAAATTTGAAAGAACTCAGCCCACTACTACCCACTCAATTACGAAACTTTTCATCTTCTAGTTGACCCTTGCTAATCTTGACAAGGCTGTCTTGGCCCCTACGTTTCCTATGAGCATAATTCCGCCATTCCACAATTCAACCAACCTACATCCCATTTTCTGATGACTAAATAGGAACATAGTGCCCATAAAATTATTTTTCAAATTGACTAACTCCTTTTATTTTCATTTTTTCTAGTGAAAGCTAATAATTTCAAAAAGAAAAAGCTCTAAAACAAAAGCAATTGAACAAAGATGTGGAGGTGAGGGAAACCTGCAGCACCCATATCACCTGAGTGCGTCCTATAGAGCTATTTTTTCTTGATTTAACCATGATAAATACACTTACCAACATTGACTTACGGTACACTTCAACTACAGCTGCCTGCCATGGCGCATAATGACCCGCACAACCATTTTTGGAACAAAAAAAATTTTCGCCGAAAAAGTCAAAAAAAAATATTTTTTTTACAAAAAAAGTTTGCAAAAATTTGAAAAAGTTTTTGACCCAATTTTTTGCAAAATTTTGAAAAACCATGCGCGTCAAATAGGCCCAAAACGACAAATACGTGCCAAATACGCGTTTTTCGAATTTTTGCGTTTTTGACATTTTTGACCATTTTCAAAAAAACCGGTTTTTGGCCATTTTGGCCCAAAATGTGAATTTTGGGAAAATCGCAAAATGCCCGTTCTCGCTCGAAATTGAATCATTTTTAAAACGGATTTCGGCGTTTTTCGATGAAAATTAGGGACAAACAAATCCCGCACAACCATTTTTGGAACAAAAAAAATTTTCGCCGAAAAAGTCAAAAAAAAATATTTTTTTTACAAAAAATTTGCAAAAATTTGAAAAAGTTTTTGACCCAATTTTTTGCAAAATTTTGAAAAACCACTATGCGCGTCAAATAGGCCCGAAAAACGACAAATACGTGCCAAATACGCGTTTTTCGAATTTTTGCGTTTTGACATTTTTGACCATTTTCAAAAAAACCGGTTTTTGGCCATTTTGGCCCAAAAATGTGAATTTTGGGAAAATCGCAAAATGCCCGTTCTCGCTCGAAATTCAATCATTTTTAAAACGGATTTCGGCGTTTTCGATGTAAATTAGGGACAAACAAATCCCGCACAACCATTTTTGGAACAAAAAAAATTTTCGCCGAAAAAGTCAAAAAAAAATATTTTTTTACAAAAAAGTTTGCAAAAATTTGAAAAAGTTTTTGACCCAATTTTTTGCAAAATTTTGAAAAACCACTATGCGCGTCCAAATAGGCCCAAAACGACAAATACGTGCCAAATACGCGTTTTTCGAATTTTTGCGTTTTTGACATTTTTGACCATTTTCAAAAAAAACGGTTTTTTGGCCATTTTGGCCCAAAAATGTGAATTTTGGGAAAATCGCAAAATGCCCGTTCTCGCTCGAAATTGAATCATTTTTAAAACGGATTTCGGCGTTTCGATGAAAATTAGGGACAAACAAATCCCGCACAACCATTTTTGGAACAAAAAAAATTTTCGCCGAAAAAGTCAAAAAAAAAATATTTTTTTACAAAAAAGTTTGCAAAAATTTGAAAAGTTTTGACCCAATTTTTTGCAAAATTTGAAAAACCACTATGCGCGTCAAATAGGCCGAAAACGACAAATACGTGCCAAATACGCGTTTTTCGAATTTTTGCGTTTTTGACATTTTTGACCATTTTCAAAAAAAACCGGTTTTTGGCCATTTTGGCCCAAAATGTGAATTTTGGGAAAATCGCAAAATGCCCGTTCTCGCTCGAAATTGAATCATTTTTAAAACGGATTTCGGCGTTTTCGATGAAAAGGGCAAAAAACCCGCACAACCATTTTTGGAACAAAAAAAATTTTCGCCAAAAAGTCAAAAAAATAATATTTTTTACAAAAAATTTGCAAAAATTGAAAAGTTTTTGACCCCATTTTTTGGCAAAATTTTGAAAAACCACTATGCGCGTCAAATAGGCCCGAAACGACAAATACGTGCCAAATACGCGTTTTCGAATTTTTGCGTTTTTTTGACATTTTTGACCATTTTCAAAAAAACCGGTTTGGCCATTTTGGCCCAAAAATGTGAATTTTGGGAAAATCGCAAAATGCCCGTTCTCGCTCGAAATTCAATCATTTTTAAAACGGATTTCGGCGTTTTCCGATGTAAATAGGACAAACAAATCCCGCACAACCATTTTTGGAACAAAAAAATTTCGCCGAAAAAGTCAAAAAAAATATTTTTTTACAAAAAATTTGCAAAAATTTGAAAAAGTTTTTGACCCAATTTTTTTGCAAAATTTTGAAAAACCACTATGCGCGTCAAATAGGCCCGAAAACGACAAATACGTGCCAAATACGCGTTTTTCGAATTTTTGCGTTTTTGACATTTTTGACCATTTTCAAAAAAACCGGTTTTTGGCCATTTTGGCCCAAAAATGTGAATTTTGGGAAAATCGCAAAATGCCCGTTCTCGCTCGAAATTGAATCATTTTTAAAACGGATTTCGGCGTTTTCGATGTAAATTAGGGACAAACAAATCCCGCACAACCATTTTTGGAACAAAAAAAATTTTCGCCGAAAAAGTCAAAAAAAATATTTTTTTACAAAAAAGTTTGCAAAAATTTGAAAAAGTTTTTGACCCAATTTTTTGCAAAATTTTGAAAAAACCACTATGCGCGTCAAATAGGCCCCAAAACGACAAATACGTGCCAAATACGCGTTTTTCGAATTTTTGCGTTTTTGACATTTTGACCATTTTCAAAAAAACCGGTTTTTGGCCATTTTGGCCCAAAAATGTGAATTTTGGGAAAATCGCAAAATGCCCGTTCTCGCTCGAAATTGAATCATTTTTAAAACGGATTTCGGCGTTTTCGATGTAAATTAGGGACAAACAAATCCCGCACAACCATTTTTGGAACAAAAAAAATTTTCGCCGAAAAAGTCAAAAAAAATATTTTTTTACAAAAAAGTTTGCAAAAATTTGAAAAAGTTTTTGACCCAATTTTTTGCAAAATTTTGAAAAACCACTATGCGCGTCAAATAGGCCCCAAAACGACAAATACGTGCCAAATACGCGTTTTTCGAATTTTTGCGTTTTTGACATTTTTGACCATTTTCAAAAAAACCGGTTTTTGGCCATTTTGGCCCAAAAATGTGAATTTTGGGAAAATCGCAAAATGCCCGTTCTCGCTCGAAATTGAATCATTTTTAAAACGGATTTCGGCGTTTTCGATGTAAATTAGGGACAAACAAATCCCGCACAACCATTTTTGGAACAAAAAAAATTTTCGCCGAAAAAGTCAAAAAAAAATATTTTTTTACAAAAAAGTTTGCAAAAATTTGAAAAAAGTTTTTGACCCAATTTTTTGCAAAATTTTGAAAAACCACTATGCGCGTCAAATAGGCCCCAAAACGACAAATACGTGCCAAATACGCGTTTTTCGAATTTTTGCGTTTTTGACATTTTTGACCATTTTCAAAAAAACCGGTTTTTGGCCATTTTGGCCCAAAAATGTGAATTTTGGGAAAATCGCAAAATGCCCGTTCTCGCTCGAAATTGAATCATTTTTAAAACGGATTTCGGCGTTTTCGATGAAATTAGGGACAAACAAATCCCGCACAACCATTTTTGGAACAAAAAAAATTTTCGCCGAAAAAGTCAAAAAAAAATATTTTTTTACAAAAAAGTTTGCAAAAATTTGAAAAAGTTTTTGACCCAATTTTTTGCAAAATTTTGAAAAACCACTATGCGCGTCAAATAGGCCCCAAAACGACAAATACGTGCCAAATACGCGTTTTTCGAATTTTTGCGTTTTTGACATTTTTGACCATTTTCAAAAAAACCGGTTTTTGGCCATTTTGGCCCAAAAATGTGAATTTTGGGAAAATCGCAAAATGCCCGTTCTCGCTCGAAATTGAATCATTTTTAAAACGGATTTCGGCGTTTTCGATGTAAATTAGGGACAAACAAATCCCGCACAACCATTTTTGGAACAAAAAAAATTTTCGCCGAAAAAGTCAAAAAAAAATATTTTTTTACAAAAAAGTTTGCAAAAATTTGAAAAAGTTTTTGACCCAATTTTTTGCAAAATTTTGAAAAACCACTATGCGCGTCAAATAGGCCCCAAAACGACAAATACGTGCCAAATACGCGTTTTTTCGAATTTTTGCGTTTTTGACATTTTTGACCATTTTCAAAAAAACCGGTTTTTGGCCATTTTGGCCCAAAAATGTGAATTTTGGGAAAATCGCAAAATGCCCGTTCTCGCTCGAAATTGAATCATTTTTAAAACGGATTTCGGCGTTTTCGATGAAAATTAGGGACAAACAAATCCCGCACAACCATTTTTGGAACAAAAAAAATTTTCGCCGAAAAAGTCAAAAAAAAATATTTTTTTACAAAAAAGTTTGCAAAAATTTGAAAAAGTTTTTGACCCAATTTTTTGCAAAATTTTGAAAAACCACTATGCGCGTCAAATAGGCCCCAAAACGACAAATACGTGCCAAATACGCGTTTTTCGAATTTTTGCGTTTTTGACATTTTTGACCATTTTCAAAAAAACCGGTTTTTGGCCATTTTGGCCCAAAAATGTGAATTTTGGGAAAATCGCAAAATGCCCGTTCTCGCTCGAAATTGAATCATTTTTAAAACGGATTTCGGCGTTTTCGATGAAAATTAGGGACAAACAAATCCCGCACAACCATTTTTGGAACAAAAAAAATTTTCGCCGAAAAAGTCAAAAAAAAATATTTTTTTACAAAAAAGTTTGCAAAAATTTGAAAAAGTTTTTGACCCAATTTTTTGCAAAATTTTGAAAAACCACTATGCGCGTCAAATAGGCCCGAAAACGACAAATACGTGCCAAATACGCGTTTTTCGAATTTTTGCGTTTTTGACATTTTTGACCATTTTCAAAAAAACCGGTTTTTGGCCATTTTGGCCCAAAAATGTGAATTTTGGGAAAATCGCAAAATGCCCGTTCTCGCTCGAAATTGAATCATTTTTAAAACGGATTTCGGCGTTTTCGATGAAATTAGGGACAAACAAATCCCGCACAACCATTTTTGGAACAAAAAAAATTTTCGCCGAAAAAGTCAAAAAAAAATATTTTTTTACAAAAAAGTTTGCAAAAATTTGAAAAAGTTTTTGACCCAATTTTTTGCAAAATTTTGAAAAACCACTATGCGCGTCAAATAGGCCCGAAAACGACAAATACGTGCCAAATACGCGTTTTTCGAATTTTTGCGTTTTTGACATTTTTGACCATTTTCAAAAAAACCGGTTTTTGGCCATTTTGGCCCAAAAATGTGAATTTTGGGAAAATCGCAAAATGCCCGTTCTCGCTCGAAATTGAATCATTTTTAAAACGGATTTCGGCGTTTTCGATGAAAATTAGGGACAAACAAATCCCGCACAACCATTTTTGGAACAAAAAAAATTTTCGCCGAAAAAGTCAAAAAAAAATATTTTTTTACAAAAAAGTTTGCAAAAATTTGAAAAAGTTTTTGACCCAATTTTTTGCAAAATTTTGAAAAACCACTATGCGCGTCAAATAGGCCCGAAAACGACAAATACGTGCCAAATACGCGTTTTTCGAATTTTTGCGTTTTTGACATTTTTGACCATTTTCAAAAAAACCGGTTTTTGGCCATTTTGGCCCAAAAATGTGAATTTTGGGAAAATCGCAAAATGCCCGTTCTCGCTCGAAATTGAATCATTTTTAAAACGGATTTCGGCGTTTTCGATGAAAATTAGGGACAAACAAATCCCGCACAACCATTTTTGGAACAAAAAAAATTTTCGCCGAAAAAGTCAAAAAAAAATATTTTTTTACAAAAAAGTTTGCAAAAATTTGAAAAAGTTTTTGACCCAATTTTTTGCAAAATTTTGAAAAACCACTATGCGCGTCAAATAGGCCCGAAAACGACAAATACGTGCCAAATACGCGTTTTTCGAATTTTTGCGTTTTTGACATTTTTGACCATTTTCAAAAAAACCGGTTTTTGGCCATTTTGGCCCAAAAATGTGAATTTTGGGAAAATCGCAAAATGCCCGTTCTCGCTCGAAATTGAATCATTTTTAAAACGGATTTCGGCGTTTTCGATGAAAATTAGGGACAAACAAATCCCGCACAACCATTTTTGGAACAAAAAAAATTTTCGCCGAAAAAGTCAAAAAAAAATATTTTTTTACAAAAAAGTTTGCAAAAATTTGAAAAAGTTTTTGACCCAATTTTTTGCAAAATTTTGAAAAACCACTATGCGCGTCAAATAGGCCCCAAAACGACAAATACGTGCCAAATACGCGTTTTTCGAATTTTTGCGTTTTTGACATTTTTGACCATTTTCAAAAAAACCGGTTTTTGGCCATTTTGGCCCAAAAATGTGAATTTTGGGAAAATCGCAAAATGCCCGTTCTCGCTCGAAATTGAATCATTTTTAAAACGGATTTCGGCGTTTTCGATGAAAATTAGGGACAAACAAATCCCGCACAACCATTTTTGGAACAAAAAAATTTTCGCCGAAAAAGTCAAAAAAAAATATTTTTTTACAAAAAAGTTTGCAAAAATTTGAAAAAGTTTTTGACCCAATTTTTTGCAAAATTTTGAAAAACCACTATGCGCGTCAAATAGGCCCCAAAACGACAAATACGTGCCAAATACGCGTTTTTCGAATTTTTGCGTTTTTGACATTTTTGACCATTTTCAAAAAAAACCGGTTTTTGGCCATTTTGGCCCAAAAATGTGAATTTTGGGAAAATCGCAAAATGCCCGTTCTCGCTCGAAATTGAATCATTTTTAAAACGGATTTCGGCGTTTTCGATGTAAATTAGGGACAAACAAATCCCGCACAACCATTTTTGGAACAAAAAAAATTTTCGCCGAAAAAGTCAAAAAAAAATATTTTTTTACAAAAAAGTTTGCAAAAATTTGAAAAAGTTTTTGACCCAATTTTTTGCAAAATTTTGAAAAACCACTATGCGCGTCAAATAGGCCCCAAAACGACAAATACGTGCCAAATACGCGTTTTTCGAATTTTTGCGTTTTTGACATTTTTGACCATTTTCAAAAAAACCGGTTTTTGGCCATTTTGGCCCAAAAATGTGAATTTTGGGAAAATCGCAAAATGCCCGTTCTCGCTCGAAATTGAATCATTTTTAAAACGGATTTCGGCGTTTTCGATGAAATTAGGGACAAACAAATCCCGCACAACCATTTTTGGAACAAAAAAAATTTTCGCCGAAAAAGTCAAAAAAAAATATTTTTTTACAAAAAAGTTTGCAAAAATTTGAAAAAGTTTTTGACCCAATTTTTTGCAAAATTTTGAAAAACCACTATGCGCGTCAAATAGGCCCCAAAACGACAAATACGTGCCAAATACGCGTTTTTCGAATTTTTGCGTTTTTGACATTTTTGACCATTTTCAAAAAAACCGGTTTTTGGCCATTTTGGCCCAAAAATGTGAATTTTGGGAAAATCGCAAAATGCCCGTTCTCGCTCGAAATTCAATCATTTTTAAAACGGATTTCGGCGTTTTCGATGTAAATTAGGGACAAACAAATCCCGCACAACCATTTTTGGAACAAAAAAAATTTTCGCCGAAAAAGTCAAAAAAAAAATATTTTTTTACAAAAAAAGTTTGCAAAAATTTGAAAAAGTTTTTGACCCAATTTTTTGCAAAATTTTGAAAAACCACTATGCGCGTCAAATAGGCCCCAAAACGACAAATACGTGCCAAATACGCGTTTTTCGAATTTTTGCGTTTTTGACATTTTTGACCATTTTCAAAAAAACCGGTTTTTGGCCATTTTGGCCCAAAAATGTGAATTTTGGGAAAATCGCAAAATGCCCGTTCTCGCTCGAAATTGAATCATTTTTAAAACGGATTTCGGCGTTTTCGATGTAAATTAGGGACAAACAAATCCCGCACAACCATTTTTGGAACAAAAAAAATTTTCGCCGAAAAAGTCAAAAAAAAATATTTTTTTACAAAAAAGTTTGCAAAAATTTGAAAAAGTTTTTGACCCAATTTTTTGCAAAATTTTGAAAAACCACTATGCGCGTCAAATAGGCCCCAAAACGACAAATACGTGCCAAATACGCGTTTTTCGAATTTTTGCGTTTTTGACATTTTTGACCATTTTCAAAAAAACCGGTTTTTGGCCATTTTGGCCCAAAAATGTGAATTTTGGGAAAATCGCAAAATGCCCGTTCTCGCTCGAAATTCAATCATTTTTAAAACGGATTTCGGCGTTTTCGATGTAAATTAGGGACAAACAAATCCCGCACAACCATTTTTGGAACAAAAAAAATTTTCGCCGAAAAAGTCAAAAAAAAATATTTTTTTACAAAAAAGTTTGCAAAAATTTGAAAAAGTTTTTGACCCAATTTTTTGCAAAATTTTGAAAAACCACTATGCGCGTCAAATAGGCCCCAAAACGACAAATACGTGCCAAATACGCGTTTTTCGAATTTTTGCGTTTTTGACATTTTTGACCATTTTCAAAAAAACCGGTTTTTGGCCATTTTGGCCCAAAAATGTGAATTTTGGGAAAATCGCAAAATGCCCGTTCTCGCTCGAAATTGAATCATTTTTAAAACGGATTTCGGCGTTTTCGATGAAAATTAGGGACAAACAAATCCCGCACAACCATTTTTGGAACAAAAAAAATTTTCGCCGAAAAAGTCAAAAAAAAATATTTTTTTACAAAAAAGTTTGCAAAAATTTGAAAAAGTTTTTGACCCAATTTTTTGCAAAATTTGAAAAACCACTATGCGCGTCAAATAGGCCCCAAAACGACAAATACGTGCCAAATACGCGTTTTTCGAATTTTTGCGTTTTTGACATTTTTGACCATTTTCAAAAAAACCGGTTTTTGGCCATTTTGGCCCAAAAATGTGAATTTTGGGAAAATCGCAAAATGCCCGTTCTCGCTCGAAATTGAATCATTTTTAAAACGGATTTCGGCGTTTTCGATGTAAATTAGGGACAAACAAATCCCGCACAACCATTTTTGGAACAAAAAAAATTTTCGCCGAAAAAGTCAAAAAAAAATATTTTTTTACAAAAAAGTTTGCAAAAATTTGAAAAAGTTTTTGACCCAATTTTTTGCAAAATTTTGAAAAACCACTATGCGCGTCAAATAGGCCCAAAACGACAAATACGTGCCAAATACGCGTTTTTTCGAATTTTTGCGTTTTTGACATTTTTGACCATTTTCAAAAAAACCGGTTTTTGGCCATTTTGGCCCAAAAATGTGAATTTTGGGAAAATCGCAAAATGCCCGTTCTCGCTCGAAATTGAATCATTTTTAAAACGGATTTCGGCGTTTTCGATGAAAATTAGGGACAAACAAATCCCGCACAACCATTTTTGGAACAAAAAAAATTTTCGCCGAAAAAGTCAAAAAAAAATATTTTTTTACAAAAAAGTTTGCAAAAATTTGAAAAAGTTTTTGACCCAATTTTTTGCAAAATTTCGAAAAACCACTATGCGCGTCAAATAGGCCCCAAAACGACAAATACGTGCCAAATACGCGTTTTTCGAATTTTTGCGTTTTTGACATTTTTGACCATTTTCAAAAAAACCGGTTTTTGGCCATTTTGGCCCAAAAATGTGAATTTTGGGAAAATCGCAAAATGCCCGTTCTCGCTCGAAATTGAATCATTTTTAAAACGGATTTCGGCGTTTTCGATGTAAATTAGGGACAAACAAATCCCGCACAACCATTTTTGGAACAAAAAAAATTTTCGCCGAAAAAGTCAAAAAAAAATATTTTTTTACAAAAAAGTTTGCAAAAATTTGAAAAAGTTTTTGACCCAATTTTTTGCAAAATTTTGAAAAACCACTATGCGCGTCAAATAGGCCCGAAAACGACAAATACGTGCCAAATACGCGTTTTTCGAATTTTTGCGTTTTTGACATTTTTGACCATTTTCAAAAAAACCGGTTTTTGGCCATTTTGGCCCAAAAATGTGAATTTTGGGAAAATCGCAAAATGCCCGTTCTCGCTCGAAATTGAATCATTTTTAAAACGGATTTCGGCGTTTTCGATGTAAATTAGGGACAAACAAATCCCGCACAACCATTTTTGGAACAAAAAAAATTTTCGCCGAAAAAGTCAAAAAAAAATATTTTTTTACAAAAAAGTTTGCAAAAATTTGAAAAAGTTTTTGACCCAATTTTTTGCAAAATTTGAAAAACCACTATGCGCGTCAAATAGGCCCCAAAACGACAAATACGTGCCAAATACGCGTTTTTCGAATTTTTGCGTTTTTGACATTTTTTTAGGTTTGGAATAAAATTTGGGCGATTTTTTTTTTGTTGAGATTTTTTTTTTTTTTTTTTTTTTCTTTGTTTCTATTTGGATGGTTTGTGATTGATATTTACAATCGTTGTTTGGAATTTTGAAAGGACCTGATGTGACTATGATATGTTTACTTTATTGCCAGTGAATTGTTGGCTTTGGAAAGAGTTTAGTGTGGAAAGTAATATTTCATCTCATACCTTTTGTGGTGCTGTGTCATCGCTTGTAAGGAAAGTGTTGTCATTGACTCCTTTACTTCGTTTTAGTGATGAGAATCAAGCTGAATGTTCGGACCCTTAGTCTCTCTCCTTCATCTTTCACCATAGCATTTGGATAGTTATCTCTGTCCTGAGGCGGAAAAGGCTGAGAAAAACTGAATTCGTTGCGATATTGAAGGTTATGATGGATGACATTTATCGTTTATGTGGATTTGAAATTTTTACTTTTATATATTATTTTTTTCCAGCAGAAAAAGTTGAATGTTAGCTAAACGAAATTTGTAGAGAATAAGTGAAACATTGTGGCACATTATCCTCTTTTCCGGAGATTATTAGCAGAACTTGAATCGCCCGTGTGAGGATTTATTCTTGCTGCCTTAACTCATTCTAATTTTTTGCATTTCTTCCAATTTTCATCATCCTAAATCTTTGAAAGCCACACTGATTTGCGTGTATTCTTTTTCATTGAGCCATGAAATTTTTTCGGTGGGAGAATCATTCGAAGGAGGCGAGGAAAAATATATTTTTGGAGCGTGATAAAGCGTGAGTGGAATTTTAGATTCTGAGGCGGCAGATCTCCTCCACTGTGGTGACAGCAGCAATAGCATCAATCCCTTTTATTTTTTCGTGCAGCCGAAATCCTAGAATTCATTCTTCGCTGTCTGAAAGGCATCCATTGCAAAAAATTTAAGGACGTACTGTTTCTTAGATGTCACTGAATGCGAGCCCGCCGAAACATTGGATCTGATCAAGGCGCTTTAGCTCTTATTATTCACCAACAACGGAAAATATTTTCATTCCAAATTGCAAAGAGGGAAGAGAGAGCCCACAGGAAAGAATCAGCCCTCCAAGAATACGAGGTGAATGCTTCTCAGTGCGATGGAGGATATTTTTCAGAGGAGATTTCAATAGCGGAAAGACGCGTCTCGAGATTTCTTGAATCAGAAATTTAGGAATCTCTGTCTGTGTTTCGTTAAGGGCCATTTAGATTAGCAGAGGGTGCCGAGTGATGTCAGAAAAATATGAGAGCCTTCCCCTAATGCGGCATCGATTGAGGAAAATATTCTCATTAAATTGCGGGCTATTAATGAAGGATGAGTCGACTCTCGATGAATTGATACTTTAGCTTCACTGTCCAAGATATCACCGGAGGCATCCCTGATAAAAATAAAAATTCTAATTCTTTTTCTTTTCTTGCAAGGAAGATTTCAATTTTTTTATTTTTTAGCTTTTCAGTTCTTTGTTTTATTGTGAGGATTGTCGACCGAAGTATTCAACTTATAGTGGGGAAGATTAAGGGCACTGGCGCTATGGTTAGGCGCTTACAACGAAGGCCAAATTATATTCTTCCAGAAGGACTTGAATGGAGGAATAATATTCCGTCATGTGTCCTCTTGTGGAGATGTGTAATGGCATGTGAAATGTTGACATTGACACACTTACATGCTTCTTGTAGTGAGAACAAATCCAATCCTCGAGCTCTAAACCCCACTCCAACATCTCAATCGGTGATGGTGTTCTGATTCTGAAAGGGACTGATGAAAAGCGGAATTTGTTGCGATAATGAAATTTGTGTTGGATGGAATTTATTGTTCTTTCCGATTTAAATTTTTTATGTTTTCCCCTGAGCGAAAGCTTGAACATAGTCACACTAAAATTTCTAAAAACAGTGAGACATTCTGGACACAGAATCCTTTCCCCGGAGATTATTATCGGCACTTGAATTACCTGAGAGGAGGAATTTATTCTAGCTACCGTAACCTATTCTAATTTTGTCTGCTTGGCGGTTCTTCATCATCCCAAATTTTCGAAAACCACACTCGCTGGCGTGTCAGCTTTTTCATTGAGCCATGAAATTTTTTTCGGTGGGAGAATCATTCGAAGGAGGCGAGGAAAAATATATTTTTTGGAGTGTGATAAAGTGTGTGGAAATTTGGATTCTGAGGCGGCGATTTCTTTCCACTGTGGTGGCAGCAGCAATAGCATCAATCCCTTTTATTTTTTCGTGCAGTCGAAATCCTAGAATTCATTCTTCGCAGTCTGAAAGGCATTCATTGCAAAAAATTTAAGGACGTACTGTTTCTTAGATGTCACTGAATGCGAGCCCACCGAAACATTGGATCTGATCGAGGCGCTTTAGCTCTTATTATTCACCAACAACGGAAAATATTTTCATTCCAAATTGCAAAGAGGGAAGAGAAAGACCCACAGGAAAGAATCGTCTCTCCAAGAATACGAGGTGAATACTCCTCAGTGAGATGGAATATTTTTCAGAGGAGAGTTTGAATAGCGGAAAGACGCATCTCATCGATTTCTTGTGTGAAGGAATTTATTGAAATTATGGTGTTTCGTCAAAGACCATCTAGATCAATCGAGGATTCCGAGTGATGTTGAAACAATGTGGGAAATTTCTTCCAAAACTGCGTCACCTGAAAAAATATTCTCAGCTTGTTGATTATGAAGGAGGAGGTAATCAGAAATCTCGATCACTCGCGATATTAGCCTCATCGCGCCAAGTATCACCGGAGGCATCCCTAAAAAATGAAAATTCTAAATTCATTTTTGTTAGGTATCGTAGTTTGTGATTGTGTGTATGTGGGTGTGTTATTGTTTTTCAATAGAGAAAGTAGCATTGCTTCCGACCAATCGCTTTGCATTGAATTGCCTTCTGCTCTTTTTAAAGAGCCAAATGTGACATGAGGAAGACAACCGAATTGGTTTATACACGTACATTCCGGTTGAATGTGTACTGAAAATAATGATATATAACGCTCCGTATTGTTTGATTTTAAGCACGAGTATAAGTCTGTGATGTGATTATGATTTTAGTAGAACGGGTTCAATGATACAGTGACACAGAAATTTTTGGAGCAGAGAAAAACTGCGCCTTAAAGTTTCTAAACAAAGTCTTAAAGCTTTCCATGTCGCTTCACTTGCGGTTCATTCTAAAATCACAGTTGTATTATATAGTTACACTAACTTGTGGTGGGGAAGATTCAATTAAGAACAATGCGATTTGTGATAGTGTGGAGTGAAGTCTGGGAAGTTTCTCGACGACACTAACTGTGATTATTATTGTTGCCTTTTTTTTTTGAGAGAAGTGAATAGGCTTGAAGTGCCTCTGACTCTCCTTCAGAGAGTCAGAGGCAGCGGAGAACATTTCTGTTTATGCGTACATTTCTCAGTTGAGTGTATCCTGAAAATATAAATAAAACTACACTCGTATTGTTTTATTTTATTACAGGTATGACGATCTGCAGGAGTGTTGTTCGTCTTTAAACTTTCAGTCATATCTCCTTCCATTGCCATCAGAGGGTGGTGCAAAAGGAAAAGATTCCCTATTTAATAAATTAACTAATCACATATAAATAAACATAGAACTTGTGATTCTATTTTAAACATTCATTCTTTTTCTGAACCTGGGCGACGAAATGCATTGTAAGTATGAGGATTGTAAAATAAAAGAGTAATCAGGTGTTTTATTTTTCACTTTATGTGTTGGGTTACAGATATGCGTGTTGGAGGGCACTTGATCTCTACAGCTGATTATTGAAACTAAGTGTTTTTTTAGAAAAAAAATTAGGAAAAAGACAAAGAAAAGGCAGGTTAGATGAAACAGGTGCTTCTTGTGTCCATTCTTTAGTTAAAGAGGAAAACAAGAAACGTGTGTAAAAAACCCTCACATAATTACTGAAAATTGGAGAGGGCTTTAACCATTGTGCCTGAAAATAGTGATGCTCTTTTCTCAAGCTATGTTCAGCTCCTCTGATTTGAAGCTCCGTGGCTGAACATGTGTGAGGAGAGTTAATGCTCGTTGAAGTGCAGCCCAAGGAAGACATGGAATTCAAAGATCCCCCAAAAGCTAAAAGCGAGAAAGTTAGTTGAAGACAAAAGCACTAGAAAAATTCCCTGATTCGCCATAAGATAGCTGATAGTAAGAAGAATGAGGAATGGCTGGAAGTTTAGCTGTACCACAAGTTTTCATATGTAGAACCGCAAGCTGCGACACCTATATATTTTTTTTGAGGTCTTGCCGGCGGTGTAGTGGCGTATTATTTTGGTATGACCCCTGATTTTTTTAGGTTATATCTAAAGAGTAATCAGGACTCTGTCCAACGCTTGTAAAGAACGGTGCGAACCCTTACCCAAAAATCTCTGCTTCCTAGTGTAGAATGTTTCACGTCTCGTTGAGCAGCCTCTTCTAGCGCACACTCATCACTAGAATTCTACTAAGTGCTACACTATGCGGTGCAGGACCAGGGTTCTGGCTCTGATTCCTATGTTAAAGAAAAACGAGCGTTAATCAACGAGGAGTTTGAGAGTCATAACCGAGAGATTGGTAATCATTATTTCGACTGTTGAGGCGCACTTGGAGGTCATGTGCGACGAAAGCATTAAAGAAATATATATATATATATATATATTTATTCGAGCAAAGACTTTTAAACCCACAATATTGATGCTTTTACGCCCATTATGGGAATCACCAAAAGTGTTTCTGGTACCGAATGCAATGTTTATGGGTTTTTTGTTTAGATTAAACTGAAATCGACGAGAAAAAAAGATTCAAAACGTTCGCTTAACCATAAGAGTTACCGAAGCAAACATGCTGGTCTTACGATAATTAGAGCGATGCCCAGTGTTGAAAAGAAAACCCTACAGATCCTCATGACGACCGAGGTTGTTAGACCTTAATCCTTGAGGATTTTCGCAACAGCTAGAACCCCGTCGCAGGGAAATTAAAATAGCTTAAGAGTGGCCCTCCGTTCAGATATTTTTGAGGTAAAACCCAGGATTCCACTTAAATGCCTGGTAGACACTCTGACTAATGTGTTTGCAGGCACTTGAGGCCCAACCATGATGACGGGAGAAGCAAGTGGGGCACGTCCAAGTGATAAACGAAGAAAAAAACAGGCAGAATACATTGTTAGCCGCAGGCCTGAGAATAAAAGCTAAAAATCGTAAAACCTGTCCATAGCTTCCCATTAGCACTTTTTCTCTCTTTTCAAGAGAGCCAAGTTAAAAATATAGACTAAAGTCAACAACATGCGTCTGGCGTATGCCCCACTTTTCGTCGTGGTAAATTTAGCTCTCGTGCAAGCGCAGAAATTCCCCCCCGGTGCAAACTATCCATACCTGGCAAACCTCTGCCAAATCTATTTGGCAGCCTCCAACCCTCCGCTCCCCGCCCCGCGGCAGCGCTCGAGGGCAAGAACCAGATATCCACCCGAAGCTGTGATGGTCGCTCTAGCCGAGGACGATTGGTATGAGGCCATCAGAGCGGCGAAAAATAAGGGCGACCTACCGGAGACCATCCAGAAAAATTACGAGAAATACATGCAGGACTGGGACCTATGGAAAAAGGGAGAAGCGGAGCTATCGAAAAACCAAGGGGTATCTAAGCTGAACGGATCATCCCAGTCCGTGATCGTGGCACGGATCAGACTGGGAAAAATCATGACCCGACTCGGGATTATCAGCGCTAATGAAAAAGAGTTTGAAGACAATTCAAAAAGAAAAGAAGTTATCAGACATCTAGTCAAGGCAGTAACTGGGAAGGAAGGGGAAGCGTTGGGCGACCCTGCACCGTGGCTGGCCGGTGTCACGGCCAAGCGGACGGATGCGTGTGGGAAGGCGGGCCCGGCGAAAGGGAATGACGCGGACAAGCGGTCGTCATAGACATGCTCTGCCTCTGCGCCGCCCAGGCAAGCAGCACGTCGGGGCAAACGAAGGATGTGTGTGGTACAGGTATAGGTGGTGGGGGAAGCGGCGACGGGGAGGATAAATGGGACAGCAGCGCTAAACCCACTAAGACACTCCTAGAGACCATAACGAAGTCCTGCAACAAGGAAGACACCCCGCCACCAAAGAACTCCAGGGAACTAAAAGGCCTGATGGCCAGATTTCTGCAGAGCGCTGGGCGAGGGGTTCAGTGCGCGCCCGGCGGAGGAACTAACGCAGGAACCATACCAAAAGGTCTGGGTCACTGGTATCAGAGCACCTGTGGCTCGAGCAGCTCGACCGTTTGTGGCGGCGACTCTAGTAGCAACGGTGGAGCGTGCGTCTTCTACGACCCGAGCTCGAACCCGTCGGAGTCTGTGGCGTGGTACAGACAACTCCAGCTCGCGCTGAACGCCATCGAAAGCCTGGAGAACGATTCCGCGCAACTCGAGCTCGACTTCGCCGTGCGAGAAATGCTGGAAGCCCGCGCCGAAGAAATTTACGAAGAAACCAAGATGAAATCAGAACTAGACCATGTCAATAATCCCGAGAAAAAAGCACAAAATCAAAACCAAAAAGGAAATCAACTTTCATCAGTCAGCAAGGAAGTGGCACAAGAACACAACGTCCTGAGCAGGTCGACAATCCCGAGTTTCATTCTTCCGTGGACACTCCTCATCTAAAAGAAATCAAACCAAAAAAAGGGAAGAAAGAGAGAGGCAATGAACATCCACCGCATGCTATGCCTCCCACTGCCTGTACGGGTTAGGGTTAGGGTTAGGGTTAGGGTTAGGGTTAGGTTAGGGTGGGTAGGGTTAGGGTTAGGGTTAGGGTTTAGGGTTAGGGTTAGGGTTAGTTAGGGTTAGGGTTAGGTTAGGGTTAGGGTAGGGTTAGGGTTAGGGTTAGGGTTTAGGGTTAGGGTTAGGGTTAGGGTTAGGGTTAGGGTTAGGGTTTAGGGTATTAGGGTTAGGGTTAGGGTTAGGGTTTTTTTTTTTTTTTTTATTTATTTTAGGGTTAGG
>NHOR01000144.1:0-17520 GCA_002287245.1 Trypanosoma congolense | reverse complement strand
TAACCCTAACCCTAACCCTAACCCTAACCTAACCCTAACCCTAACCCTAACCCTAACCCTAACCCTAACCCTAACCCTAACCCTAACCCTAACCCTAACCCTAACCCTAACCCTAACCCTAACCCTAACCCTAACCCTAACCCTAACCTAACCCTAACCCTAACCCTAACCCTAACCCTAACCCTAACCCTAACCCTAACCCTAACCTAACCCTAACCCTAACCCTAACCCTAACCCTAACCCTAACCCTAACCCTAACCCTAACCCTAACCCTAACCCTAACCCTAACCTAACCCTAACCCTAACCCTAACCCTAACCCTAACCCTAACCCTAACCCTAACCTACCCTAACCCTAACCCTAACCCTAACCCTAACCCTAACCCTAACCCTAACCCTAACCCTAACCCTAACCCTAACCCTAACCCTAACCCTAACCCTAACCCTAACCCTAACCCTAACCCTAACCCTAACCCCTAACCCTAACCCTAACCCTAACCCTAACCCTAACCCTAACCCTAACCCTAACCCTAACCCTAACCCTAACCCGTTGGAGGGATGGGGAGGGATGAAGGGTGGGGGCATGGGCTGTCAATGAGGTGGAAGGCGGGCCAAGGAGTGAACGGGCGGATAAGAGGGTTATTTCAGTTTATGAAGGGGACCCGGAGGTGTCGGAGGGGTGAAAGGATCGTGGAGCTGTTTTCCTTTTCAGAGGAATGGGAAATGGGATGGCTCTCAGTCGTGTATGGGGGTGGAGTTTCGGTTTGGAGTGTGGCTGAGTTGTTGAAGAGCCTTGGAGGTTTCTTTGCGATCGCCCATTTCGTCTTTGGATGGTGTTTTGGTGGTTACAGACTTGGTTGAAGTGGTCTCGGGTTCTTCCGTTTCCGATGGTTCCATTTACCACTTAATGGTTTCCGCAACGAGGATATTCTCGTGTTGTTCGGCGCCATTTGATGGAGGCCACTCCGTGGTTATTTCGATGCCTCCCCCGCCCAGATGTCTAAAGGACTGTCTGTTTAATTTGCCTCTCTCCTGCTTTTCAGAGTGTCTTCGAATGTGCGAAGGGGAGGTCGTATCTGTCTCGATTTTCGTTCGATAGAGGGGCGAACAACGGGCCCCAATGCCGCCAAACTCTCGACACCAGCGCCACCGAAAGACCATCCTTGGGGCCATCATTGTCGCCATTTAGGGCTTTTGGACGTCCCCAGAATAACTCATTTTGGCTCCTGGAATGGAGCCTTTTTCGACGAGACCACGGCAGGCAGAGGAGGCAGTATGGAATGGATTTCCTTGGGACTTGGTGCGCCGAGGATGGCGATATCAGCCCCGTTCGGATGTGATTCAGAACTGCGCCAAGTGTCTGGGAGAGAGATGCCAGAGCACCAGAAATCGCCTCCATTCGCGGCTCAAAAATGCCTCGCCCCAAATCTCTCGTGGAGGTCGGGCTCATTCTTTTCCACTTCTCCACCTCCACACCGAGAAGGCCGCAAAGAACGTCGTGATGGTTTTATGTGATTTTTTTTTTCAGCCTCTTCGGGCGCCTGTGCTGTCCCAATCGCCTTTTCCTTCCCCCATAGTCTCCGTGTCAAACTCACCCTCCTGGAGCCCCACCCCATCCAACAAAATGAAGAGATAAAATTTTCAAGGTTTCTTTTTATCAGGTTTGAATTTTGTAAGTTTTTTTATGACGTTGTCTTATGTGTTGGGAAGAAAAAAAAAAATAGTTATAGATGCGTTTTGAGGGTGTTGCCTGAGCGCGGTAGGGAAGAGGACGAGGCGGGGTCGAGCCATCTCAGATGGCTTCCAATACGACAATTTCATCGTCTCTTCCTTCAGATATCTCAGGCGCCTCTCGCGCCGCACAAATCTAACTTTATTTATCATGGAGGCCTAGATCGCCTTGTCTCATTCTCCAGTCTTATTCTCATCACGCAGCCTCTTTGCGACTGCGTGGGCGGGTCTTGCTGCGTTGGACTGGGCGTCTCTGGGGGCGGCGTTGGTGGCTCGGCGTGCCTGCACTGCTCACGTAAATGTACGGAGGCTCTCCTCCTCCAGCCGGAGCCGCTGGAGCCTCTTCCTGCGTGGCTTCAGTGCTCGATATGTAATGATATTTTCGCCCGTCTTTGTTCTTGGAGCGGGCTGGGAAGGCTGGCTTGGCTGTGTGGTTTCTTCGGACACATCGATGTACTCCCTTGCTTCTGCTTTCTTTTCTGCCATGCTTACCTTCCCGTGATGCCTTCCTAAAAAAAAAAAAACAAACAGAAAGACCATTCCACAGTGAGATAAAAAAAGTTCGCAAGCACAAAAAATTTTGGTGAGTTTTTTTTTAGAGGATCATAAATAGAAATGGAAAAGAAAAGGAAAAGGAAATGAGGGATGAGGTTGGGCGGCGTCGAAAAGATTGGAAACATTCATATCGTCTAGGTTGGAGGCCTCGTCGTCCTTTTCGCGGCTGTACGCAACCCAGGCTTCGCTTTTCAGAAGAAGGAGATCGGCGCGATTTTTGAAGATCTTTTCTTCGAGGTCTTTGGCTTCTTTTAAGCGTGTGTAATAGCTTTTGAATTTGGTATGCCAAGGGATATCGTATTTATTGTCTTTGAGATGTTTGCTGTAATCAACACAGATGTTTTCGTTTCCTGCTTCTTTATCACCGCTACCATTACTCCCTTTAGTTCCGTCACATTTTGTGACTTTGCTTTTATCACCCCTACCACTGTGTCCGAAAATCTTTTTAGCGTTCCCTTTCTTCGCCGGTCCTTTCCCAATCATCTCCTCAAAATCTTTCAGCAAGCGGACATGCCCTTTTTCATCGAATTCTCTTCTTTATTTTTGCTGCATTCACCCATGATTTTCCCAATAGACTCAGCCGGTGAAAGGGCAGGGTTGCGTCCTGAGTCGTATTTCAGTTGGGTCCATCTGCCTGATTACTGTCCTTCTTTGGTGACAAAAGATAAGGTGTGCAAGGCGCATCCAACATTGCCATGCGCCTCAGCATCCCCCACGCACAAACAAAAAAGATCGTTGAAAAGTGTTTTGCCGGTTTCTTTTCATTCCGCAGCTCTCTTTGCGCTTGTAACACTTTTGAAAATACTCTCCGCATCGTTTTGGATTTCGTAATTCTCTTCGTCCTTGGGCACCACTGTCACCTTCTCCGTACAACCCCTGCAGCACCGACAGCCTCGCCTCATCAATTTTCTCATTGACCTTCACAGCAATTTCTCGGCTGTCTTGAATTTCCTTTTCCCCCTCGCAATCAGCTGACCAATTTCGCGGTGCGCCTCCTGTCGATTTTTTGGTCCGTAGGGGGTGGGTGCGCTTCGAAAAAATCCTTGGCGTCCCAAAGCGTCCCTCGAAAGTTATCCATGTTGTCCGTGGTGGCGTTGTAGAGCACCTCGATTTCTTTCAAGATCGCTCGATCCTTGTCTTCATCGTAAATGTAATCTGGCTCGAGCATCATGTCGTTTGCCTCATCCAGGATCCGGCAGAAAACTTAAACTCTCTCTCGCTGGGACGCTCCTTTTCCGAGCGTGCGGCCCAATGCACCACACCAGTGCCACCAGCGCAAAGTTCATTATCATTTCTTTAATCTACGTAAAAAAAAAGAATTAGAATTTTCATTTTTTCTCAAGGATGACTCTGGTGATATCTTGGCACATGAGGCTAATATCGCGAGTGATCGAGATTTCTGATTACCTCCTCCTTCATAATCAACAAGCTAAGAATATTTTTCAGGTGACGCAGTTTTGGAAGAAATTTCCCACATTGTTTCGACATCACTCGGAATCCTCGATTAATCTGGATGTCTTTGACGAAACACCATAATTTCAATAAATTCTATCACACAAGAAATCCATGAGACGCGTTTTTCCAGCATTCAAATTCTCCTCTGAAAAATATCTTCCATCGCACTGAGAAGCATTCACCTCGTATTCTTGGAGAGATGGCTTCCTACCTGTGGGTCTCTCTCTTCCCTCTTTGCAATTTGGAATGAAAATATTTTCCGTTGTTGGTGGATAATGAGAGCTAAAGCGCCTCGATCAGATCCAATGTTTCGGCGGGCTCGCATTCAGTGACATCTAAGAAACAGATGTCATTAAATTTTTTGCAATGGATGCTTTCAGACTGCGAAGAATGAATTCTAGGATTTCGACTGCACGAAAAAATAAAAGGGATTGATGCTATTGCTGCTGCCACCACAGTAGGAGGAGATCTTCCGCCTCAGAATCCAACAAATTCCCACTCGCTTTATCACACTCCAAAAAATATATTTTTCCTCGCCACCTTCGAATGATTCTCCCACCGAAAAAAATTTCATGGCTCAATGAAAAAGATACACGCCAGAGAGTGTGGTTTTCGAAAATTTTGGATGATGAAGAACCGCCAAGCAGACAAAAATTAGAATCGGTTACGGTAGCTAGAATAAATTCCTCCTCTCAGGTAATTCAAGTGCCGATAATAATCTCCGGGGAGAAGGATTCTGTGTCCAGAAAGTCTCACTGTTTTTAGAAATTTTAGTGTGACTACTGTTCAAGTTTTCGCTCAGGGAAAACATAAAAAATTTAAATCGGAAAGAACAATAAATTCCATCCAACACAAATTTCATTATCGCAACAAATTCCGCTTTTCATCAGTCCTTTTCAGAATCAGAACACCATCACCGATTGAGATGTTGGAGTGGGGTTTAGGGCTCGAGCATTGAATTTGATTCTCACTACAAGAAGCACGTGAGTGTGTCAATGTCAACATTTCACATGTCATTACACATCTCCACAAGAGGACACATGATGATATATTACTTCCTCCATTCAAGTCCTTCTGAGTAACATAATTTGCCTTCGTTATAAGCGCCTAACCATAGCGTCAGTGCCCTTAATCTTCCCCACTATAATTGAATACTTCGGTCGACAATTCTCACAATAAAAGCAAAGAACTGAAAATAAAAAATAAAAAAATTAAATCTTCCTTGCAAGAAAAAGAATTAGAATTTATTATTTTCTCTCAGGGATGCCTCTGGTGATATCTTGGCACGATGAAGCTAAAGTCTCAATTCTCGAGAGTTGATTCTCCTTCTTAATAGCCCGCAATTTAATGAGAATATTTTCCTCAATCGATGCCGCATTAGGGGAAGGCTCTCATATTTTTCTGACATCACTCGGCACCCTCTGCTAATCTAAATTGCCCTTGACGAAACACAGACAAAGATTCCTAAAATTTCTGATTCAAGAAATCCATGAGACGCGTTTTCCAGTATTCAAATTCTCCTCTGAAAAATATCTTCCATCGCACTGAAAAGCATTCACCTCGTATTCTTGGAGGGCCGACTTCTTTCCTGTGGGTCTCTCTCTTCCCTCTTTGCAATTTGGAATGAAAATATTTTCCGTTGTTGGTGAATAATAAGAGCTAAAGCGCCTCGATCAGATCCAATGTTTCGGCGGGCTTGCATTCAGTGACATCTAAGAAACAGTATGTCATTAAATTTTTTGCAATGAATGCTTTCAGACTGCGAAGAATGAATTCTAGGATTTCGACTGCACGAAAAAATAAAAGGGATTGATGTATTGCTGCTCTCACCACAGTAGGAGATCTTCCGCCTCAGAACTCAACAACGAATATTCACATGCTCCTCCATGAATTTTATTTCCCCTCAATTCTTCCAAATAATTACCTCACAGGAAAGACGGTAAAGCTCAATGCAAGAGCTGATTCCACGATGTCTGTAGCTCTCGAAGAATTGGAAGAAATGCAAAAAATTAGAATGAGTTAAGGCAGCAAGAATAAATCCTCGCACGGGCGATTCAAGGCCCGATAATAATCTCCGGAAAAGAGGATAATGTGCCACAATGTTTCACTTATTCTCTACAAATTTTGTTTAGCTAACATTCAACTTTTCTGCTGGAAAAAAACTAATATATAAAAGTAAAAATTTCAAATCGGCATAAACGATAAATATCATCCATCATAACCTTCAATATCGCAACGAATTCAGTTTTTCTCAGCTCTTTTCCGTCTCAGGACAGAGATAACTATCGAAATGCTATGGTGAAAGGTGAAGAAAGAGATTAAGGGTCCGAACATTCAGCTTGATTCTCATCACTAAAACAAAGTGAAGGAGTCAATGACAACATTTTCCTTACAAGCTATGACACAGCACCACAAAAAGATACGAGATGAAATATTACTTTCCATACTAAAATCTTTCCAAAGCCAATAATTCACTGGCATTATAAGTAAACATATCATACTCACATCAGGCCATTTCATCATCCAAACAACATTGTAAATATCGATCAAAATCATCCAAATAGAAAAAAGAAAAACAAAAAAATAAAAATTCCCAACAAAAAAAATCGTCCAAATTTTATTCCAAAACCAAAAAAATGTCAAAAACGCAAAAATTCGAAAAACGCGTATTTGGCACGTATTTGTCGTTTTGGGCCTATTTGACGCGCATAGTGGTTTTTCAAAATTTTGCAAAAAATTGGGTCAAAAACTTTTTCAAATTTTTGCAAACTTTTTTGTAAAAAAATATTTTTTTTTGACTTTTTCGGCGAAAATTTTTTTTGTTCCAAAAATGGTTGTGCGGGATTTGTTTGTCCCTAATTTACATCGAAAACGCCGAAATCCGTTTTAAAAATGATTCAATTTCGAGCGAGAACGGGCATTTTGCGATTTTCCCAAAATTCACATTTTTGGGCCAAAATGGCCAAAAACCGGTTTTTTTTGAAAATGGTCAAAAATGTCAAAAACGCAAAAATTCGAAAAACGCGTATTTGGCACGTATTTGTCGTTTTGGGGCCTATTTGACGCGCATAGTGGTTTTTCAAAATTTTGCAAAAAATTGGGTCAAAAACTTTTTCAAATTTTTGCAAACTTTTTTGTAAAAAAATATTTTTTTTTGACTTTTTCGGCGAAAATTTTTTTTGTTCCAAAAATGGTTGTGCGGGATTTGTTTGTCCCTAATTTTCATCGAAAACGCCGAAATCCGTTTTAAAAATGATTCAATTTCGAGCGAGAACGGGCATTTTGCGATTTTCCCAAAATTCACATTTTTGGGCCAAAATGGCCAAAAACCGGTTTTTTTTGAAAATGGTCAAAAATGTCAAAAACGCAAAAATTCGAAAAACGCGTATTTGGCACGTATTTGTCGTTTTCGGGCCTATTTGACGCGCATAGTGGTTTTTCAAAATTTTGCAAAAAATTGGGTCAAAAACTTTTTCAAATTTTTGCAAACTTTTTTGTAAAAAAATATTTTTTTTTGACTTTTTCGGCGAAAATTTTTTTTGTTCCAAAAATGGTTGTGCGGGATTTGTTTGTCCCTAATTTACATCGAAAACGCCGAAATCCGTTTTAAAAATGATTCAATTTCGAGCGAGAACGGGCATTTTGCGATTTTCCCAAATTCACATTTTTGGGCCAAAATGGCCAAAAACCGGTTTTTTTGAAAATGGTCAAAAATGTCAAAAACGCAAAAATTCGAAAAACGCGTATTTGGCACGTATTTGTCGTTTTGGGGCCTATTTGACGCGCATAGTGGTTTTTCAAAATTTTGCAAAAAATTGGGTCAAAAACTTTTTCAAATTTTTGCAAACTTTTTTGTAAAAAAATATTTTTTTTTGACTTTTTCGGCGAAAATTTTTTTTGTTCCAAAAATGGTTGTGCGGGATTTGTTTGTCCCTAATTTACATCGAAAACGCCGAAATCCGTTTTAAAAATGATTCAATTTCGAGCGAGAACGGGCATTTTGCGATTTTCCCAAAATTCACATTTTTGGGCCAAAATGGCCAAAAACCGGTTTTTTTGAAAATGGTCAAAAATGTCAAAAACGCAAAAATTCGAAAAACGCGTATTTGGCACGTATTTGTCGTTTTCGGGCCTATTTGACGCGCATAGTGGTTTTTCAAAATTTTGCAAAAAATTGGGTCAAAAACTTTTTCAAATTTTTGCAAACTTTTTTGTAAAAAAATATTTTTTTTTGACTTTTTCGGCGAAAATTTTTTTTGTTCCAAAAATGGTTGTGCGGGATTTGTTTGTCCCTAATTTACATCGAAAACGCCGAAATCCGTTTTAAAAATGATTCAATTTCGAGCGAGAACGGGCATTTTGCGATTTTCCCAAAATTCACATTTTTGGGCCAAAATGGCCAAAAACCGGTTTTTTTGAAAATGGTCAAAAATGTCAAAAACGCAAAAATTCGAAAAACGCGTATTTGGCACGTATTTGTCGTTTTCGGGCCTATTTGACGCGCATAGTGGTTTTTCAAAATTTTGCAAAAAATTGGGTCAAAAACTTTTTCAAATTTTTGCAAACTTTTTTGTAAAAAAATATTTTTTTTTGACTTTTTCGGCGAAAATTTTTTTTGTTCCAAAAATGGTTGTGCGGGATTTGTTTGTCCCTAATTTACATCGAAAACGCCGAAATCCGTTTTAAAAATGATTCAATTTCGAGCGAGAACGGGCATTTTGCGATTTTCCCAAAATTCACATTTTTGGGCCAAAATGGCCAAAAACCGGTTTTTTTGAAAATGGTCAAAAATGTCAAAAACGCAAAAATTCGAAAAACGCGTATTTGGCACGTATTTGTCGTTTTGGGGCCTATTTGACGCGCATAGTGGTTTTTCAAAATTTTGCAAAAAATTGGGTCAAAAACTTTTTCAAATTTTTGCAAACTTTTTTGTAAAAAAATATTTTTTTTTGACTTTTTCGGCGAAAATTTTTTTTGTTCCAAAAATGGTTGTGCGGGATTTGTTTGTCCCTAATTTACATCGAAAACGCCGAAATCCGTTTTAAAAATGATTCAATTTCGAGCGAGAACGGGCATTTTGCGATTTTCCCAAAATTCACATTTTTGGGCCAAAATGGCCAAAAACCGGTTTTTTTGAAAATGGTCAAAAATGTCAAAAACGCAAAAATTCGAAAAACGCGTATTTGGCACGTATTTGTCGTTTTGGGGCCTATTTGACGCGCATAGTGGTTTTTCAAAATTTTGCAAAAAATTGGGTCAAAAACTTTTTCAAATTTTTGCAAACTTTTTTGTAAAAAAATATTTTTTTTTGACTTTTTCGGCGAAAATTTTTTTTGTTCCAAAAATGGTTGTGCGGGATTTGTTTGTCCCTAATTTACATCGAAAACGCCGAAATCCGTTTTAAAAATGATTCAATTTCGAGCGAGAACGGGCATTTTGCGATTTTCCCAAAATTCACATTTTTGGGGCCAAAATGGCCAAAAACCGGTTTTTTTGAAAATGGTCAAAAATGTCAAAAACGCAAAAATTCGAAAAACGCGTATTTGGCACGTATTTGTCGTTTTGGGGCCTATTTGACGCGCATAGTGGTTTTTCAAAATTTTGCAAAAAATTGGGTCAAAAACTTTTTCAAATTTTTGCAAACTTTTTTGTAAAAAAATATTTTTTTTTGACTTTTTCGGCGAAAATTTTTTTTGTTCCAAAAATGGTTGTGCGGGATTTGTTTGTCCCTAATTTACATCGAAAACGCCGAAATCCGTTTTAAAAATGATTCAATTTCGAGCGAGAACGGGCATTTTGCGATTTTCCCAAAATTCACATTTTTGGGCCAAAATGGCCAAAAACCGGTTTTTTTGAAAATGGTCAAAAATGTCAAAAACGCAAAAATTCGAAAAACGCGTATTTGGCACGTATTTGTCGTTTTCGGGCCTATTTGACGCGCATAGTGGTTTTTCAAAATTTTGCAAAAAATTGGGTCAAAAACTTTTTCAAATTTTTGCAAACTTTTTTGTAAAAAAATATTTTTTTTTGACTTTTTCGGCGAAAATTTTTTTTGTTCCAAAAATGGTTGTGCGGGATTTGTTTGTCCCTAATTTACATCGAAAACGCCGAAATCCGTTTTAAAAATGATTCAATTTCGAGCGAGAACGGGCATTTTGCGATTTTCCCAAAATTCACATTTTTGGGCCAAAATGGCCAAAAACCGGTTTTTTTGAAAATGGTCAAAAATGTCAAAAACGCAAAAATTCGAAAAACGCGTATTTGGCACGTATTTGTCGTTTTGGGGCCTATTTGACGCGCATAGTGGTTTTTCAAAATTTTGCAAAAAATTGGGTCAAAAACTTTTTCAAATTTTTGCAAACTTTTTTGTAAAAAAATATTTTTTTTTGACTTTTTCGGCGAAAATTTTTTTTGTTCCAAAAATGGTTGTGCGGGATTTGTTTGTCCCTAATTTACATCGAAAACGCCGAAATCCGTTTTAAAAATGATTCAATTTCGAGCGAGAACGGGCATTTTGCGATTTTCCCAAAATTCACATTTTTGGGCCAAAATGGCCAAAAACCGGTTTTTTTGAAAATGGTCAAAAATGTCAAAAACGCAAAAATTCGAAAAAACGCGTATTTGGCACGTATTTGTCGTTTTGGGGCCTATTTGACGCGCATAGTGGTTTTTCAAAATTTTGCAAAAAATTGGGTCAAAAACTTTTTCAAATTTTTGCAAACTTTTTTGTAAAAAAATATTTTTTTTTGACTTTTTCGGCGAAAATTTTTTTTGTTCCAAAAATGGTTGTGCGGGATTTGTTTGTCCCTAATTTACATCGAAAACGCCGAAATCCGTTTTAAAAATGATTCAATTTCGAGCGAGAACGGGCATTTTGCGATTTTCCCAAAATTCACATTTTTGGGCCAAAATGGCCAAAAACCGGTTTTTTTGAAAATGGTCAAAAATGTCAAAAACGCAAAAATTCGAAAAACGCGTATTTGGCACGTATTTGTCGTTTTCGGGCCTATTTGACGCGCATAGTGGTTTTTCAAAATTTTGCAAAAATTGGGTCAAAAACTTTTTCAAATTTTTGCAAACTTTTTTGTAAAAAAATATTTTTTTTTTGACTTTTTCGGCGAAAATTTTTTTTGTTCCAAAAATGGTTGTGCGGGATTTGTTTGTCCCTAATTTACATCGAAAACGCCGAAATCCGTTTTAAAAATGATTCAATTTCGAGCGAGAACGGGCATTTTGCGATTTTCCCAAAATTCACATTTTTGGGCCAAAATGGCCAAAAACCGGTTTTTTTTGAAAATGGTCAAAAATGTCAAAAACGCAAAAATTCGAAAAACGCGTATTTGGCACGTATTTGTCGTTTTCGGGCCTATTTGACGCGCATAGTGGTTTTTCAAAATTTTGCAAAAAATTGGGTCAAAAACTTTTTCAAATTTTTGCAAACTTTTTTGTAAAAAAATATTTTTTTTTGACTTTTTCGGCGAAAATTTTTTTTGTTCCAAAAATGGTTGTGCGGGATTTGTTTGTCCCTAATTTACATCGAAAACGCCGAAATCCGTTTTAAAAATGATTCAATTTCGAGCGAGAACGGGCATTTTGCGATTTTCCCAAAATTCACATTTTTGGGCCAAAATGGCCAAAAACCGGTTTTTTTGAAAATGGTCAAAAATGTCAAAAACGCAAAAATTCGAAAAACGCGTATTTGGCACGTATTTGTCGTTTTCGGGCCTATTTGACGCGCATAGTGGTTTTTCAAAATTTTGCAAAAAATTGGGTCAAAAACTTTTTCAAATTTTTGCAAACTTTTTTGTAAAAAAATATTTTTTTTTGACTTTTTCGGCGAAAATTTTTTTTGTTCCAAAAATGGTTGTGCGGGATTTGTTTGTCCCTAATTTACATCGAAAACGCCGAAATCCGTTTTAAAAATGATTCAATTTCGAGCGAGAACGGGCATTTTGCGATTTTCCCCAAAATTCACATTTTTGGGCCAAAATGGCCAAAAACCGGTTTTTTTGAAAATGGTCAAAAATGTCAAAAACGCAAAAATTCGAAAAACGCGTATTTGGCACGTATTTGTCGTTTTCGGGCCTATTTGACGCGCATAGTGGTTTTTCAAAATTTTGCAAAAAATTGGGTCAAAAACTTTTTCAAATTTTTGCAAACTTTTTTGTAAAAAAATATTTTTTTTGACTTTTTCGGCGAAAATTTTTTTTGTTCCAAAAATGGTTGTGCGGGATTTGTTTGTCCCTAATTTACATCGAAAACGCCGAAATCCGTTTTAAAAATGATTCAATTTCGAGCGAGAACGGGCATTTTGCGATTTTCCCAAAATTCACATTTTTGGGCCAAAATGGCCAAAAACCGGTTTTTTTGAAAATGGTCAAAAATGTCAAAAACGCAAAAATTCGAAAAACGCGTATTTGGCACGTATTTGTCGTTTTCGGGCCTATTTGACGCGCATAGTGGTTTTTCAAAATTTTGCAAAAAATTGGGTCAAAAACTTTTTCAAATTTTTGCAACTTTTTTGTAAAAAAATATTTTTTTTTGACTTTTTCGGCGAAAATTTTTTTTGTTCCAAAAATGGTTGTGCGGGATTTGTTTGTCCCTAATTTACATCGAAAACGCCGAAATCCGTTTTAAAAATGATTCAATTTCGAGCGAGAACGGGCATTTTGCGATTTTCCCAAAATTCACATTTTTGGGCCAAAATGGCCAAAAACCGGTTTTTTTTGAAAATGGTCAAAAATGTCAAAAACGCAAAAATTCGAAAAACGCGTATTTGGCACGTATTTGTCGTTTTCGGGCCTATTTGACGCGCATAGTGGTTTTTTCAAAATTTTGCAAAAAATTGGGTCAAAAACTTTTTCAAATTTTTGCAAACTTTTTTGTAAAAAAATATTTTTTTTTGACTTTTTCGGCGAAAATTTTTTTTGTTCCAAAAATGGTTGTGCGGGATTTGTTTGTCCCTAATTTACATCGAAAACGCCGAAATCCGTTTTAAAAATGATTCAATTTCGAGCGAGAACGGGCATTTTGCGATTTTCCCAAAATTCACATTTTTGGGCCAAAATGGCCAAAAACCGGTTTTTTTGAAAATGGTCAAAAATGTCAAAAACGCAAAAATTCGAAAAACGCGTATTTGGCACGTATTTGTCGTTTTCGGGCCTATTTGACGCGCATAGTGGTTTTTCAAAATTTTGCAAAAAATTGGGTCAAAAACTTTTTCAAATTTTTGCAAACTTTTTTGTAAAAAAATATTTTTTTTTTGACTTTTTCGGCGAAAATTTTTTTTGTTCCAAAAATGGTTGTGCGGGATTTGTTTGTCCCTAATTTACATCGAAAACGCCGAAATCCGTTTTAAAAATGATTCAATTTCGAGCGAGAACGGGCATTTTGCGATTTTCCCAAAATTCACATTTTTGGGCCAAAATGGCCAAAAACCGGTTTTTTTTGAAAATGGTCAAAAATGTCAAAAACGCAAAAATTCGAAAAACGCGTATTTGGCACGTATTTGTCGTTTTGGGGCCTATTTGACGCGCATAGTGGTTTTTCAAAATTTTGCAAAAAATTGGGTCAAAAACTTTTTCAAATTTTTGCAAACTTTTTTGTAAAAAAATATTTTTTTTTGACTTTTTCGGCGAAAATTTTTTTTGTTCCAAAAATGGTTGTGCGGGATTTGTTTGTCCCTAATTTACATCGAAAACGCCGAAATCCGTTTTAAAAATGATTCAATTTCGAGCGAGAACGGGCATTTGCGATTTTCCCAAAATTCACATTTTTGGGCCAAAATGGCCAAAAACCGGTTTTTTTGAAAATGGTCAAAAATGTCAAAAACGCAAAAATTCGAAAAACGCGTATTTGGCACGTATTTGTCGTTTTCGGGCCTATTTGACGCGCATAGTGGTTTTTTCAAAATTTTGCAAAAAATTGGGTCAAAAACTTTTTCAAATTTTTGCAAACTTTTTTGTAAAAAAATATTTTTTTTTGACTTTTTCGGCGAAAATTTTTTTTGTTCCAAAAATGGTTGTGCGGGATTTGTTTGTCCCTAATTTACATCGAAAAACGCCGAAATCCGTTTTAAAAATGATTCAATTTCGAGCGAGAACGGGCATTTTGCGATTTTCCCAAAATTCACATTTTTGGGCCAAAATGGCCAAAAACCGGTTTTTTTGAAAATGGTCAAAAATGTCAAAAACGCAAAAATTCGAAAAACGCGTATTTGGCACGTATTTGTCGTTTTCGGGCCTATTTGACGCGCATAGTGGTTTTTCAAAATTTTGCAAAAAATTGGGTCAAAAACTTTTTCAAATTTTTGCAAACTTTTTTGTAAAAAAATATTTTTTTTTGACTTTTTCGGCGAAAATTTTTTTTGTTCCAAAAATGGTTGTGCGGGATTTGTTTGTCCCTAATTTACATCGAAAACGCCGAAATCCGTTTTAAAAATGATTCAATTTCGAGCGAGAACGGGCATTTTGCGATTTTCCCAAAATTCACATTTTTGGGCCAAAATGGCCAAAAACCGGTTTTTTTTGAAAATGGTCAAAAATGTCAAAAACGCAAAAATTCGAAAAACGCGTATTTGGCACGTATTTGTCGTTTTCGGGCCTATTTGACGCGCATAGTGGTTTTTCAAAATTTTGCAAAAAATTGGGTCAAAAACTTTTTCAAATTTTTGCAAACTTTTTTGTAAAAAAATATTTTTTTTTGACTTTTTCGGCGAAAATTTTTTTTGTTCCAAAAATGGTTGTGCGGGATTTGTTTGTCCCTAATTTACATCGAAAACGCCGAAATCCGTTTTAAAAATGATTCAATTTCGAGCGAGAACGGGCATTTTGCGATTTTCCCAAAATTCACATTTTTGGGCCAAAATGGCCAAAAACCGGTTTTTTTGAAAATGGTCAAAAATGTCAAAAACGCAAAAATTCGAAAAACGCGTATTTGGCACGTATTTGTCGTTTTCGGGCCTATTTGACGCGCATAGTGGTTTTTCAAAATTTTGCAAAAAATTGGGTCAAAAACTTTTTCAAATTTTTGCAAACTTTTTTGTAAAAAAATATTTTTTTTTGACTTTTTCGGCGAAAATTTTTTTTGTTCCAAAAATGGTTGTGCGGGATTTGTTTGTCCCTAATTTTCATCGAAAACGCCGAAATCCGTTTTAAAAATGATTCAATTTCGAGCGAGAACGGGCATTTTGCGATTTTCCCAAAATTCACATTTTTGGGCCAAAATGGCCAAAAACCGGTTTTTTTGAAAATGGTCAAAAATGTCAAAAACGCAAAAATTCGAAAAACGCGTATTTGGCACGTATTTGTCGTTTTGGGCCTATTTGACGCGCATAGTGGTTTTTCAAAATTTTGCAAAAAATTGGGTCAAAAACTTTTTCAAATTTTTGCAAACTTTTTTGTAAAAAAATATTTTTTTTTGACTTTTTCGGCGAAAATTTTTTTTGTTCCAAAAATGGTTGTGCGGGATTTGTTTGTCCCTAATTTACATCGAAAACGCCGAAATCCGTTTTAAAAATGATTCATTTCGAGCGAGAACGGGCATTTTGCGATTTTCCCAAAATTCACATTTTTGGGCCAAAATGGCCAAAAACCGGTTTTTTTGAAAATGGTCAAAAATGTCAAAAACGCAAAAATTCGAAAAAACGCGTATTTGGCACGTATTTGTCGTTTTCGGGCCTATTTGACGCGCATAGTGGTTTTTCAAAATTTTGCAAAAAATTGGGTCAAAAACTTTTTCAAATTTTTGCAAACTTTTTTGTAAAAAAATATTTTTTTTTGACTTTTTTCGGCGAAAATTTTTTTTGTTCCAAAAATGGTTGTGCGGGATTTGTTTGTCCCTAATTTACATCGAAAACGCCGAAATCCGTTTTAAAAATGATTCAATTTCGAGCGAGAACGGGCATTTTGCGATTTTCCCAAAATTCACATTTTTGGGCCAAAATGGCCAAAAACCGGTTTTTTTGAAAATGGTCAAAAATGTCAAAAACGCAAAAATTCGAAAAACGCGTATTTGGCACGTATTTGTCGTTTTCGGGCCTATTTGACGCGCATAGTGGTTTTTTCAAAATTTTGCAAAAAATTGGGTCAAAAACTTTTTCAAATTTTTGCAAACTTTTTTGTAAAAAAATATTTTTTTTTGACTTTTTCGGCGAAAATTTTTTTGTTCCAAAAATGGTTGTGCGGGATTTGTTTGTCCCTAATTTTACATCGAAAACGCCGAAATCCGTTTTAAAAATGATTCAATTTCGAGCGAGAACGGGCATTTTGCGATTTTCCCAAAATTCACATTTTTGGGCCAAAATGGCCAAAAACCGGTTTTTTTGAAAATGGTCAAAAATGTCAAAAACGCAAAAATTCGAAAAACGCGTATTTGGCACGTATTTGTCGTTTTCGGGGCCTATTTGACGCGCATAGTGGTTTTTCAAATTTTGCAAAAAATTGGGTCAAAAACTTTTTCAAATTTTTGCAAACTTTTTTGTAAAAAAATATTTTTTTTTGACTTTTTTCGGCGAAAATTTTTTTTGTTCCAAAAATGGTTGTGCGGGATTTGTTTGTCCCTAATTTACATCGAAAACGCCGAAATCCGTTTTAAAAATGATTCAATTTCGAGCGAGAACGGGCATTTTGCGATTTTCCCAAATTCACATTTTTGGGCCAAAATGGCCAAAACCGGTTTTTTTGAAAATGGTCAAAAATGTCAAAAACGCAAAAATTCGAAAAACGCGTATTTGGCACGTATTTGTCGTTTTCGGGCCTATTTGACGCGCATAGTGGTTTTTCAAAATTTTGCAAAAAATTGGGTCAAAAACTTTTTCAAATTTTTGCAAACTTTTTTGTAAAAAATATTTTTTTTGACTTTTTCGGCGAAAATTTTTTTTGTTCCAAAAATGGTTGTGCGGGATTTGTTTGTCCCTAATTTACATCGAAAACGCCGAAATCCGTTTTAAAAATGATTGAATTTCGAGCGAGAACGGGCATTTTGCGATTTTCCCAAAATTCACATTTTTGGGCCAAAATGGCCAAAAACCGGTTTTTTTGAAAATGGTCAAAAATGTCAAAAACGCAAAAATTCGAAAAACGCGTATTTGGCACGTATTTGTCGTTTTGGGGCCTATTTGACGCGCATAGTGGTTTTTCAAATTTTGCAAAAAATTGGGTCAAAAACTTTTTCAAATTTTTGCAAACTTTTTTTGTAAAAAAATATTTTTTTTTTGACTTTTTCGGCGAAAATTTTTTTTGTTCCAAAAATGGTTGTGCGGGATTTGTTTGTCCCTAATTTTCATCGAAAACGCCGAAATCCGTTTTAAAAAATGATTCAATTTCGAGCGAGAACGGGCATTTTTGCGATTTTCCCAAAATTCACATTTTTGGGCCAAAATGGCCAAAAACCGGTTTTTTTGAAAATGGTCAAAAATGTCAAAAACGCAAAAATTTCGAAAAACGCGTATTTGGCACGTATTTGTCGTTTTCGGGCCTATTTGACGCGCATAGTGGTTTTTCAAAATTTTGCAAAAAATTGGTCAAAAACTTTTTCAAATTTTTGCAAACTTTTTTTGTAAAAAATATTTTTTTTTGACTTTTTCGGCGAAAATTTTTTTTGTTCCAAAAATGGTTGTGCGGGATTTGTTTCCCTAATTTCATCGAAAACGCCGAAATCCGTTTTAAAAATGATTCAATTTCGAGCGAGAACGGGCATTTTGCGATTTTCCCAAAATTCACATTTTTGGGCCAAAATGGCCAAAAACCGGTTTTTTTGAAAATGGTCAAAAATGTCAAAAA
>NHOR01000334.1:0-28423 GCA_002287245.1 Trypanosoma congolense | reverse complement strand
CCCCTAACCCTAACCCTAACCCTAACCCTAACCCTAACCCTAACCCTAACCCTAACCCTAACCCTAACCCTAACCCTAACCCTAACCCTAACCCTAACCCTAACCCTAACCCTAACCCTAACCCCCTAACCCTAACCCTAACCCTAACCCCCTAACCCTAACCCTAACCCTAAACCCTAACCCTAACCCTAACCCTAACCCTAACCCTAACCCTAACCCTAACCCCCCTAACCTAACCCTAACCCTAACCCTAACCCTAACCCTAACCCTAACCCTAACCCTAACCCTAACCCTAACCCTAACCCTAACCCTAACCCTAACCCTAACCCTAACCCTAACCCTAACCCTAACCCTAACCCTAACCCTAACCCTAACCCTAACCCTAACCCTAACCCTAACCCTAACCCTAACCCTAACCCTAAACCCTAACCCTAACCCTAACCCTAACCCTAACCCTAACCCTAACCCTAACCCTAACCCTAACCCTAACCCTAACCCTAACCTAACCCTAACCCTAACCCTAACCCTAACCCTAACCCTAACCCTAACCCTAACCCTAACCCTAACCCTAACCCTAACCCTAACCCTAACCCGTTGGAGGGATGGGGAGGGATGAAGGGTGGGGGCATGGGCTGTCAATGAGGTGGAAGGCGGGCCCAAGGAGTGAACGGGCGGATAAGAGGGTTATTTCAGTTTATGAAGGGGACCCGGAGGTGTCGGAGGGGTGAAAGGATCGTGGAGCTGTTTTCCTTTTCAGAGGAATGGGAAATGGGATGGCTCTCAGTCGTGTATGGGGTGGAGTTTCGGTTTGGAGTGTGCTGAGTTGTTGAAGAGTCTTGGAGGTTTCTTTGCGATCGCCCATTTCGTCTTTGGATGGTGCTTTTGATGGTTACAGACTTGGTTGAAGTGGTCTCGGGTTCTTCCTTTTCCGATGGTTCCATTTACCACTCTAGGTTCTCCGCAACGAGGATATTCTCGTGTTGTTCTGCGCCATTTGATGGAGGCCACTCCGTGGTATTTCGATGCCTCCCCGCCCAGATGTCTAAAGGACTGTCTGTTTAATTTGCCGCTCTCCTGCTTTCAGAGTGTCTTCGAATGTGCGAAGGGGAGGTCGCTATCTGTTTCAGATTTTCGTTCGAAGAGGGGCGACAACGGGCCCAATGCCGCCAAACTCTCGACACCAGCGCCACCGAAAGACCATCCTTGGAGGTCATCATTGTCGCCATTTAGGCTTTTGGACGTCCCCAGAATAACTCATTTTGGCTCCTGGAATGGAGCCTTTTTCGACGAGACCACGCGAGGCAGAGGAGGCAGTATGGAATGGATTTCCTTGGGACTTGGTGGCCGAGGATGGCGATATCAGCCCCTTCGGATGGTATTCAGAACTGCGCCAAGTGTCTGGGAGAGAGATGCCAGAGCCCAGAAATCGCCTCCATTCGTGGCTCAAAAATGCCTCGCCCCAAATCTCTCGTGGAGGTCGGGCTCATTCTTTTCCACTTCTCCACCTCCCACCGAGAAGGCCGCAAAGAACGTCATGATGGTTTTTATGTGATTTTTTTTCAGCCTCTTCGGCGCCTAAGTGCTATCCTAATCGCCTTTTCCTTCCCCCATAGTCTCCGTGTCAAACTCACCCTCCTGGAGCCCCACCCCACCAACAAAATGAAGAGATAAAATTTTCAAGGTTTCTTTTTATCAGGTTTGAATTTTGTAAGTTTTTTTTGACGTGTCTTATGTGTTGGTAGAAAAAAAAAAAAAATAGTTATAGATGCGTTTTGAGGGTTTGCCTGAGCGCGGTGAGGAAGAGGACGAGCGGGGCTGAGCCCTCTCAGATGGTTCCAATACGACATTTCATCGTCTCTTCCTTCAGATATCTCAGGCCCTCGCGCCGCACAATCTAATCTTTATTTATCATGGAGGCCTAGATCGCCTTGTCTCATTCTCCAGTCTTTTCTCATCACGCAGCCTCTTTGCCGACTGCGTGGGCGGGTCTTGCTGCGTTGGACTGGGCGTCTCTGGGGGCGGCGTTGCTGGCTCGGCGTCCTACTGCTCACGTAAATGTACGGAGGCTCTCCTCCTCCAGCCGGAGCCGCTGGAGCCTCTTCCTGCGTGGCTTCAGTGCTCGATATGTAATGATATTTTCGCCCGTCTTTGTTCTTGGAGCGGTCTGGGAAGGCTGGCTTGCTGTGTGGTTTCTTGGAACATCGATGTACTCCTTGCTTCTGCTTTCTTTTCTGCCATGCTTCCTTTCCGTGATGCTTCCTAAAAAAAAAAAAGAGACAGAAAACCATTCACAGTGAGATCAAAAAAAGTTCGCAAGCACAAAAAATTCTTGGTGAGTTTTTTTTTAGAGGATCAGAAATAGAAATGGAAAAGAAAGGAAAGGAAATGAGGATGAGGTTGGCGCGTCGAAAAGATTGGAAACATTCATATCGTCTAGGTTGGAGGCCTCGTCGTCCTTTCGCGCTGTACGCAACCCAGGCTTCGCTTTTAGAAGAAGGAGATCGGCGCGATTTTTGAAGATCTTTTCTTCGAGTTTTGGCTTCTTTTAAGCGTGTGTAATAGCTTTTGAATTTGGTATGCCAAGGGATATCGTATTTATTGTCTTTGAGATGTTTGCTGTAATCAACACAGATGTTTTCGTTTCCTGCTTCTTTATCACCGCTACCATTACTCCCTTTAGTCCGTCACATTTTGTGACTTTGCTTTTTCACCCTACCACTGTGTCCGAAAATCTTTTAGCGTTCCTTTCTTCGCCGGTCCTTTCCCAATCATCTCCTCAAATCTTTCAGCAACGGACATGCCCTTTTTCATCGAATTCTCTTCTTTATTTTTGCTGCATTCACCCATGATTTTCCCAATAGACTCAGCCGGTGAAAGGGCAGGGTTGCGTCCTGAGTCGTATTTCAGTTGGGTCCATCTGCCTGATTACTGTCCTTCTTTGGTGACAAAGATAAGGTGTGCAAGGCGCATCCAAACATTGCATCGCCTCAGCATCCCCCACGCACAAACAAAAAAATCGTTGAAAAGGTTTTGCCGGTTTCATTTTCATTCCCAGCTTTTGCCGTCACTTTTGAAAATACTCTCCGCATCGTTTTGGATTCGTAATTCTCTTCGTCCTTGGGCACCACTGTCACCTTCTCCGTACAACCCCTGCAGCACCGACAGCCTCGCCTCATCAATTTTCTCATTGACCTTCACAGCAATTTCTCGGCTGTCTTGAATTTCCTTTTCCCCCTCGCAATCAGCTGACCAATTTCGCGGTGCGCCTCCTGTCGATTTCTTGGTCCGTAGGGGGGGTGCGCTTCGAAAAAATCCTTGGCGTCCCAAAGCGTCCCTCGAAAGTTATCCATGTTGTCCGTGGTGGCGTTGTAGAGCACCTCGATTTCTTTCAAGATTGCTCGATCCTTGTCTTCATCGTAAATGTAATCTGGCTCGAGCATCATGTCGTTTGCCTCATCCAGGATCCGGCAGAACAACTTAAACTCTCTCTCGCTGGGACGCTCCTTTTCCGAGCGTGCGGCCCAATGCACCACACCAGTGCCACCAGCGCAAAGTTCATTATCATTTCTTTAATCTACGTAAAAAAAAAGAATTAGAATTTTCATTTTTTCTCAAGGATGACTCTGGTGATATCTTGGCACATGAGGCTAATATCGCGAGTGATCGAGATTTCTGATTACCTCCTCCTTCATAATCAACAAGCTAAGAATATTTTTTCAGGTGACGCAGTTTTGGAAGAAATTTCCCACATTGTTTTGACATCACTCGGAATCCTCGATTATCTAGATGTCTTTGACGAAACACCATAATTTCAATAAATTCATCACACAAGAAATCGATGAGACGCGTCTTTCCAGCTATTCAAATTCTCCTCTGAAAAATATCTTCCATCTCACTGAAAGCATTCACCTCGTATTCTTGGAGAGATGGCTTCTCTACCTGTGGGTCTCTCCTTCCCTCTTTGCAATTTGGAATGAAAATATTTTCCGTTGTTGGTGATAATAAGAGCTAAAGCGCCTCGATCAGATCCATGTTTCGGCGGGCTCGCATTCAGTGACATCTAAGAAACAGATGTCATTAAATTTTTTGCAATGGATGCTTTCAGACTGCGAAGAATGAATTCTAGGATTTCGACTGCACGAAAAAATAAAAGGGATTGATGCTATTGCTGCTCTCACCACAGTGGAAGAATCTTCCGCCTCAGAATCCAACAAATTCCACTCGCTTTATCACACTCCAAAAAATATATTTTTCCTCGCCACCTTCGAATGATTCTCCACCGAAAAAAATTTCATGGCTCAATGAAAAAGCATACACGCCAAGAGTGTGGTTTTCGAAAATTTGGAGATGAAGAACGCCAAGCAGACAAAAATTAGAATCGGTTACGGTAGCTAGAATAAATTCCTCCTCTCAGGTAATTCAAGTGCGATAATAATATCCGGGGAAAGGATTCTGTGTCCAGAAAGTCTCACTGTTTTTAGAATTTTAGTGTGACTACTGTTCAAGTTTTCGCTCAGGAGAAAACATAAAAAATTTAAATCGGAAAGAACAATAAATTCCATCCAACACAAATTTCATTATCGCAACAAATTCCGCTTTTCATCAGTCCTTTCAGAATCAGGACACCATCACCGATTGAGATGTTGGAGTGGGGTTTAGGGCTCGAGCATTGAATTTGATTCTCACTACAAGAACACGTGAGTGTGTCAATGTCAACATTTCACATGCATTACACATCTCCACAAGAGACACATGATGATATATTACTTCCTCCATTCAAGTCCTTCTGGAAGAACATAATTTCTCTTAGTTGTAAGCGCCTAACCATAGCGTCAGTGCCCTTAATCTTCCCCACTATAAGTTGAATACTTCGGTCGCCAATTCTCACAATAAAACAAAGAACTGAAAATAAAAAATAAAAAAAAAAATCTTCCTTGCAAGAAAAAGAATTAGAATTTTATTTTCTCAGGGATGCCTCTGGTGATATCTTGGCGCGATGAAGCTAAAGTCTCCAGTCATCGAGAGTTGATTCTTCCTTCATTAATAGCCCGCAATTTAATGAGAATATTTTCCTCAATCGATGCCGCATTAGGGGAAGGCTCTCATATTTTTCTGACATCACTCGGCACCCTCTGCTAATCTAAATGCCTTGACGAAACACAGACAGAGATTCCTTAAAATTTCTGATTCAAGAAATCGATGAGACGCGTCTTTACAGTATTCAAATCTCCTCTGAAAAATATCTTCCATCGCACTGAAAAGCATTCACCTCGTATTCTTGGAGAGATGGCTTCTCTACCTGTGGGTCTCTCTCTTCCCTCTTTGCAATTTGGAATGAAAATATTTTCCGTTGTTGGTGAATAATAAGAGCTAAAGCGCCTCGATCAGATCCAATGTTTCGGCGGGCTCGCATTCAGTGACATCTAAGAAACAGTATGTCCTTAAATTTTTTGCAATGAATGCCTTTCAGACTGCGAAGAATGAATTCTAGGATTTCGACTGCACGAAAAAATAAAAGGGATTGATGCTATTGCTGCTCTCACCACAGTGGAGGAGATCTCCGCCTCAGAATCAACAACGAATATTCACATGCTCCTCCATGAATTTTATTTCCCCTCAATCTTCCAATAATTCCTCACAGGAAAGACGGAAAGCTCAATGCAAGAGCTGATCCACGATGTCTGTAGCTCTCAAAGAATTGGAAGAAATGCAAAAAATTAGAATGAGTTAAGGCAGCAAGAATAAATCCTCGCACGGGCGATTCAAGCCCGATAATAATCTCCGGAAAAGAGGATAATGTGCCACAATGTTTCACTTATTCTCTACAAATTTTGTTTAGCTAACATTCAACTTTTTCTGCTGGAAAAAAACTAATATATAAAAGTAAAAATTTCAAATCGGCATAAACGATAAATATCATCCATCATAACCTTCAATATCGCAACGAATTCAGTTTTTCTCAGTCCTTTTCCGTCTCAGGACAGAGATAACTATCGAAATGCTATGGTGAAAGGTGAAGGAGAGAGATTAAGGTCCGAACATTCAGCTTGATTCTCATCACTAAAACAAGTGAAGGAGTCAATGACAACATTTTCCTTACAAGCTATGACACAGCACCACAAAAAGATATGAGATGAAATATTACTTTCCATACTAAAATCTTTCCAAAGCCAATAATTCACTGGCTTATAAGTAAACATATCATACTCACATCAGGCCATTTCATCATCCAAACAAAATTGTAAATATCGATCAAAATCATCCAAATAGAAAAAAGAAAAACAAAAAAAATAAAAATTCCAACAAAAAAAATCGTCCAATTTTATTCCAAAACCAAAAAAATGTCAAAAACGCAAAAATTCGAAAAACGCGTATTTGGCACGTATTTGTCGTTTTGGGGCCTATTTGACGCGCATAGTGGTTTTTCAAAATTTTGCAAAAAATTGGGTCAAAAACTTTTTCAAATTTTTGCAAACTTTTTTGTAAAAAAATATTTTTTTTTGACTTTTTCGGCGAAAATTTTTTTTGTTCCAAAAATGGTTGTGCGGGATTTGTTTGTCCCTAATTTACATCGAAAACGCCGAAATCCGTTTTAAAAATGATTCAATTTCGAGCGAGAACGGGCATTTTGCGATTTTCCCAAAATTCACATTTTTGGGCCAAAATGGCCAAAAACCGGTTTTTTTGAAAATGGTCAAAAATGTCAAAAACGCAAAAATTCGAAAAACGCGTATTTGGCACGTATTTGTCGTTTTGGGGCCTATTTGACGCGCATAGTGGTTTTTCAAAATTTTGCAAAAAATTGGGTCAAAAACTTTTTCAAATTTTTGCAAACTTTTTTGTAAAAAAATATTTTTTTTTGACTTTTTCGGCGAAAATTTTTTTTGTTCCAAAAATGGTTGTGCGGGATTTGTTTGTCCCTAATTTACATCGAAAACGCCGAAATCCGTTTTAAAAATGATTCAATTTCGAGCGAGAACGGGCATTTTGCGATTTTCCCAAAATTCACATTTTTGGGCCAAAATGGCCAAAAACCGGTTTTTTTGAAAATGGTCAAAAATGTCAAAAACGCAAAAATTCGAAAAACGCGTATTTGGCACGTATTTGTCGTTTTGGGCCTATTTGACGCGCATAGTGGTTTTTCAAAATTTTGCAAAAAATTGGGTCAAAAACTTTTTCAAATTTTTGCAAACTTTTTTGTAAAAAAATATTTTTTTTTGACTTTTTCGGCGAAAATTTTTTTTGTTCCAAAAATGGTTGTGCGGGATTTGTTTGTCCCTAATTTACATCGAAAACGCCGAAATCCGTTTTAAAAATGATTCAATTTCGAGCGAGAACGGGCATTTTGCGATTTTCCCAAAATTCACATTTTTGGGCCAAAATGGCCAAAAACCGGTTTTTTTGAAAATGGTCAAAAATGTCAAAAACGCAAAAATTCGAAAAACGCGTATTTGGCACGTATTTGTCGTTTTGGGGCCTATTTGACGCGCATAGTGGTTTTTCAAAATTTTGCAAAAAATTGGGTCAAAAACTTTTTCAAATTTTTGCAAACTTTTTTGTAAAAAAATATTTTTTTTTGACTTTTTCGGCGAAAATTTTTTTTGTTCCAAAAATGGTTGTGCGGGATTTGTTTGTCCCTAATTTACATCGAAAACGCCGAAATCCGTTTTAAAAATGATTCAATTTCGAGCGAGAACGGGCATTTTGCGATTTTCCCAAAATTCACATTTTTGGGCCAAAATGGCCAAAAACCGGTTTTTTTGAAAATGGTCAAAAATGTCAAAAACGCAAAAATTCGAAAAACGCGTATTTGGCACGTATTTGTCGTTTTGGGGCCTATTTGACGCGCATAGTGGTTTTTCAAAATTTTGCAAAAAATTGGGTCAAAAACTTTTTCAAATTTTTGCAAACTTTTTTGTAAAAAAATATTTTTTTTTGACTTTTTCGGCGAAAATTTTTTTTGTTCCAAAAATGGTTGTGCGGGATTTGTTTGTCCCTAATTTACATCGAAAACGCCGAAATCCGTTTTAAAAATGATTCAATTTCGAGCGAGAACGGGCATTTTGCGATTTTCCCAAAATTCACATTTTTGGGCCAAAATGGCCAAAAACCGGTTTTTTTGAAAATGGTCAAAAATGTCAAAAACGCAAAAATTCGAAAAACGCGTATTTGGCACGTATTTGTCGTTTTGGGGCCTATTTGACGCGCATAGTGGTTTTTCAAAATTTTGCAAAAAATTGGGTCAAAAACTTTTTCAAATTTTTGCAAACTTTTTTGTAAAAAAATATTTTTTTTTGACTTTTTCGGCGAAAATTTTTTTTGTTCCAAAAATGGTTGTGCGGGATTTGTTTGTCCCTAATTTACATCGAAAACGCCGAAATCCGTTTTAAAAATGATTCAATTTCGAGCGAGAACGGGCATTTTGCGATTTTCCCAAAATTCACATTTTTGGGCCAAAATGGCCAAAAACCGGTTTTTTTGAAAATGGTCAAAAATGTCAAAAACGCAAAAATTCGAAAAACGCGTATTTGGCACGTATTTGTCGTTTTGGGGCCTATTTGACGCGCATAGTGGTTTTTCAAAATTTTGCAAAAAATTGGGTCAAAAACTTTTTCAAATTTTTGCAAACTTTTTTGTAAAAAAATATTTTTTTTTGACTTTTTCGGCGAAAATTTTTTTTGTTCCAAAAATGGTTGTGCGGGATTTGTTTGTCCCTAATTTACATCGAAAACGCCGAAATCCGTTTTAAAAATGATTCAATTTCGAGCGAGAACGGGCATTTTGCGATTTTCCCAAAATTCACATTTTTGGGCCAAAATGGCCAAAAACCGGTTTTTTTGAAAATGGTCAAAAATGTCAAAAACGCAAAAATTCGAAAAACGCGTATTTGGCACGTATTTGTCGTTTTGGGGCCTATTTGACGCGCATAGTGGTTTTTCAAAATTTTGCAAAAAATTGGGTCAAAAACTTTTTCAAATTTTTGCAAACTTTTTTGTAAAAAAATATTTTTTTTTGACTTTTTCGGCGAAAATTTTTTTTGTTCCAAAAATGGTTGTGCGGGATTTGTTTGTCCCTAATTTACATCGAAAACGCCGAAATCCGTTTTAAAAATGATTCAATTTCGAGCGAGAACGGGCATTTTGCGATTTTCCCAAAATTCACATTTTTGGGCCAAAATGGCCAAAAACCGGTTTTTTTGAAAATGGTCAAAAATGTCAAAAACGCAAAAATTCGAAAAACGCGTATTTGGCACGTATTTGTCGTTTTGGGGCCTATTTGACGCGCATAGTGGTTTTTCAAAATTTTGCAAAAAATTGGGTCAAAAACTTTTTCAAATTTTTGCAAACTTTTTTGTAAAAAAATATTTTTTTTTGACTTTTTCGGCGAAAATTTTTTTTGTTCCAAAAATGGTTGTGCGGGATTTGTTTGTCCCTAATTTACATCGAAAACGCCGAAATCCGTTTTAAAAATGATTCAATTTCGAGCGAGAACGGGCATTTTGCGATTTTCCCAAAATTCACATTTTTGGGCCAAAATGGCCAAAAACCGGTTTTTTTGAAAATGGTCAAAAATGTCAAAAACGCAAAAATTCGAAAAACGCGTATTTGGCACGTATTTGTCGTTTTGGGGCCTATTTGACGCGCATAGTGGTTTTTCAAAATTTTGCAAAAAATTGGGTCAAAAACTTTTTCAAATTTTTGCAAACTTTTTTGTAAAAAAATATTTTTTTTTGACTTTTTCGGCGAAAATTTTTTTTGTTCCAAAAATGGTTGTGCGGGATTTGTTTGTCCCTAATTTACATCGAAAACGCCGAAATCCGTTTTAAAAATGATTCAATTTCGAGCGAGAACGGGCATTTTGCGATTTTCCCAAAATTCACATTTTTGGGCCAAAATGGCCAAAAACCGGTTTTTTTGAAAATGGTCAAAAATGTCAAAAACGCAAAAATTCGAAAAACGCGTATTTGGCACGTATTTGTCGTTTTGGGGCCTATTTGACGCGCATAGTGGTTTTTCAAAATTTTGCAAAAAATTGGGTCAAAAACTTTTTCAAATTTTTGCAAACTTTTTTGTAAAAAAATATTTTTTTTTGACTTTTTCGGCGAAAATTTTTTTTGTTCCAAAAATGGTTGTGCGGGATTTGTTTGTCCCTAATTTACATCGAAAACGCCGAAATCCGTTTTAAAAATGATTCAATTTCGAGCGAGAACGGGCATTTTGCGATTTTCCCAAAATTCACATTTTTGGGCCAAAATGGCCAAAAACCGGTTTTTTTGAAAATGGTCAAAAATGTCAAAAACGCAAAAATTCGAAAAACGCGTATTTGGCACGTATTTGTCGTTTTGGGGCCTATTTGACGCGCATAGTGGTTTTTCAAAATTTTGCAAAAAATTGGGTCAAAAACTTTTTCAAATTTTTGCAAACTTTTTTGTAAAAAAATATTTTTTTTTGACTTTTTCGGCGAAAATTTTTTTTGTTCCAAAAATGGTTGTGCGGGATTTGTTTGTCCCTAATTTTCATCGAAAACGCCGAAATCCGTTTTAAAAATGATTCAATTTCGAGCGAGAACGGGCATTTTGCGATTTTCCCAAAATTCACATTTTTGGGCCAAAATGGCCAAAAACCGGTTTTTTTGAAAATGGTCAAAAATGTCAAAAACGCAAAAATTCGAAAAACGCGTATTTGGCACGTATTTGTCGTTTTGGGGCCTATTTGACGCGCATAGTGGTTTTTCAAAATTTTGCAAAAAATTGGGTCAAAAACTTTTTCAAATTTTTGCAAACTTTTTTGTAAAAAAATATTTTTTTTTGACTTTTTCGGCGAAAATTTTTTTTGTTCCAAAAATGGTTGTGCGGGATTTGTTTGTCCCTAATTTACATCGAAAACGCCGAAATCCGTTTTAAAAATGATTCAATTTCGAGCGAGAACGGGCATTTTGCGATTTTCCCAAAATTCACATTTTTGGGCCAAAATGGCCAAAAACCGGTTTTTTTGAAAATGGTCAAAAATGTCAAAAACGCAAAAATTCGAAAAACGCGTATTTGGCACGTATTTGTCGTTTTGGGCCTATTTGACGCGCATAGTGGTTTTTCAAAATTTTGCAAAAAATTGGGTCAAAAACTTTTTCAAATTTTTGCAAACTTTTTTGTAAAAAAATATTTTTTTTTGACTTTTTCGGCGAAAATTTTTTTTGTTCCAAAAATGGTTGTGCGGGATTTGTTTGTCCCTAATTTACATCGAAAACGCCGAAATCCGTTTTAAAAATGATTCAATTTCGAGCGAGAACGGGCATTTTGCGATTTTCCCAAAATTCACATTTTTGGGCCAAAATGGCCAAAAACCGGTTTTTTTGAAAATGGTCAAAAATGTCAAAAACGCAAAAATTCGAAAAACGCGTATTTGGCACGTATTTGTCGTTTTGGGGCCTATTTGACGCGCATAGTGGTTTTTCAAAATTTTGCAAAAAATTGGGTCAAAAACTTTTTCAAATTTTTGCAAACTTTTTTGTAAAAAAATATTTTTTTTTGACTTTTTCGGCGAAAATTTTTTTTGTTCCAAAAATGGTTGTGCGGGATTTGTTTGTCCCTAATTTACATCGAAAACGCCGAAATCCGTTTTAAAAATGATTCAATTTCGAGCGAGAACGGGCATTTTGCGATTTTCCCAAAATTCACATTTTTGGGCCAAAATGGCCAAAAACCGGTTTTTTTGAAAATGGTCAAAAATGTCAAAAACGCAAAAATTCGAAAAACGCGTATTTGGCACGTATTTGTCGTTTTGGGGCCTATTTGACGCGCATAGTGGTTTTTCAAAATTTTGCAAAAAATTGGGTCAAAAACTTTTTCAAATTTTTGCAAACTTTTTTGTAAAAAAATATTTTTTTTTGACTTTTTCGGCGAAAATTTTTTTTGTTCCAAAAATGGTTGTGCGGGATTTGTTTGTCCCTAATTTCATCGAAAACGCCGAAATCCGTTTTAAAAATGATTCAATTTCGAGCGAGAACGGGCATTTTGCGATTTTCCCAAAATTCACATTTTTGGGCCAAAATGGCCAAAAACCGGTTTTTTTGAAAATGGTCAAAAATGTCAAAAACGCAAAAATTCGAAAAACGCGTATTTGGCACGTATTTGTCGTTTTCGGGCCTATTTGACGCGCATAGTGGTTTTTCAAAATTTTGCAAAAAATTGGGTCAAAAACTTTTTCAAATTTTTGCAAACTTTTTTGTAAAAAAATATTTTTTTTTGACTTTTTCGGCGAAAATTTTTTTTGTTCCAAAAATGGTTGTGCGGGATTTGTTTGTCCCTAATTTACATCGAAAACGCCGAAATCCGTTTTAAAAATGATTCAATTTCGAGCGAGAACGGGCATTTTGCGATTTTCCCAAAATTCACATTTTTGGGCCAAAATGGCCAAAAACCGGTTTTTTTGAAAATGGTCAAAAATGTCAAAAACGCAAAAATTCGAAAAACGCGTATTTGGCACGTATTTGTCGTTTTGGGGCCTATTTGACGCGCATAGTGGTTTTTCAAAATTTTGCAAAAAATTGGGTCAAAAACTTTTTCAAATTTTTGCAAACTTTTTTGTAAAAAAATATTTTTTTTTGACTTTTTCGGCGAAAATTTTTTTTGTTCCAAAAATGGTTGTGCGGGATTTGTTTGTCCCTAATTTACATCGAAAACGCCGAAATCCGTTTTAAAAATGATTCAATTTCGAGCGAGAACGGGCATTTTGCGATTTTCCCAAAATTCACATTTTTGGGCCAAAATGGCCAAAAACCGGTTTTTTTGAAAATGGTCAAAAATGTCAAAAACGCAAAAATTCGAAAAACGCGTATTTGGCACGTATTTGTCGTTTTGGGGCCTATTTGACGCGCATAGTGGTTTTTCAAAATTTTGCAAAAAATTGGGTCAAAAACTTTTTCAAATTTTTGCAAACTTTTTTGTAAAAAAATATTTTTTTTTGACTTTTTCGGCGAAAATTTTTTTTGTTCCAAAAATGGTTGTGCGGGATTTGTTTGTCCCTAATTTCATCGAAAACGCCGAAATCCGTTTTAAAAATGATTCAATTTCGAGCGAGAACGGGCATTTTGCGATTTTCCCAAAATTCACATTTTTGGGCCAAAATGGCCAAAAACCGGTTTTTTTGAAAATGGTCAAAAATGTCAAAAACGCAAAAATTCGAAAAACGCGTATTTGGCACGTATTTGTCGTTTTGGGGCCTATTTGACGCGCATAGTGGTTTTTCAAAATTTTGCAAAAAATTGGGTCAAAAACTTTTTCAAATTTTTGCAAACTTTTTTGTAAAAAAATATTTTTTTTTGACTTTTTCGGCGAAAATTTTTTTTGTTCCAAAAATGGTTGTGCGGGATTTGTTTGTCCCTAATTTCATCGAAAACGCCGAAATCCGTTTTAAAAATGATTCAATTTCGAGCGAGAACGGGCATTTTGCGATTTTCCCAAAATTCACATTTTTGGGCCAAAATGGCCAAAAACCGGTTTTTTTGAAAATGGTCAAAAATGTCAAAAACGCAAAAATTCGAAAAACGCGTATTTGGCACGTATTTGTCGTTTTGGGCCTATTTGACGCGCATAGTGGTTTTTCAAAATTTTGCAAAAAATTGGGTCAAAAACTTTTTCAAATTTTTGCAAACTTTTTTGTAAAAAAATATTTTTTTTTGACTTTTTCGGCGAAAATTTTTTTTGTTCCAAAAATGGTTGTGCGGGATTTGTTTGTCCCTAATTTACATCGAAAACGCCGAAATCCGTTTTAAAAATGATTCAATTTCGAGCGAGAACGGGCATTTTGCGATTTTCCCAAAATTCACATTTTTGGGCCAAAATGGCCAAAAACCGGTTTTTTTGAAAATGGTCAAAAATGTCAAAAACGCAAAAATTCGAAAAACGCGTATTTGGCACGTATTTGTCGTTTTGGGGCCTATTTGACGCGCATAGTGGTTTTTCAAAATTTTGCAAAAAATTGGGTCAAAAACTTTTTCAAATTTTTGCAAACTTTTTTGTAAAAAAATATTTTTTTTTGACTTTTTCGGCGAAAATTTTTTTTGTTCCAAAAATGGTTGTGCGGGATTTGTTTGTCCCTAATTTACATCGAAAACGCCGAAATCCGTTTTAAAAATGATTCAATTTCGAGCGAGAACGGGCATTTTGCGATTTTCCCAAAATTCACATTTTTGGGCCAAAATGGCCAAAAACCGGTTTTTTTGAAAATGGTCAAAAATGTCAAAAACGCAAAAATTCGAAAAACGCGTATTTGGCACGTATTTGTCGTTTTGGGCCTATTTGACGCGCATAGTGGTTTTTCAAAATTTTGCAAAAAATTGGGTCAAAAACTTTTTCAAATTTTTGCAAACTTTTTTGTAAAAAAATATTTTTTTTTGACTTTTTCGGCGAAAATTTTTTTTGTTCCAAAAATGGTTGTGCGGGATTTGTTTGTCCCTAATTTACATCGAAAACGCCGAAATCCGTTTTAAAAATGATTCAATTTCGAGCGAGAACGGGCATTTTGCGATTTTCCCAAAATTCACATTTTTGGGCCAAAATGGCCAAAAACCGGTTTTTTTGAAAATGGTCAAAAATGTCAAAAACGCAAAAATTCGAAAAACGCGTATTTGGCACGTATTTGTCGTTTTCGGGCCTATTTGACGCGCATAGTGGTTTTTCAAAATTTTGCAAAAAATTGGGTCAAAAACTTTTTCAAATTTTTGCAAACTTTTTTGTAAAAAAATATTTTTTTTTGACTTTTTCGGCGAAAATTTTTTTTGTTCCAAAAATGGTTGTGCGGGATTTGTTTGTCCCTAATTTACATCGAAAACGCCGAAATCCGTTTTAAAAATGATTCAATTTCGAGCGAGAACGGGCATTTTGCGATTTTCCCAAAATTCACATTTTTGGGCCAAAATGGCCAAAAACCGGTTTTTTTGAAAATGGTCAAAAATGTCAAAAACGCAAAAATTCGAAAAACGCGTATTTGGCACGTATTTGTCGTTTTGGGCCTATTTGACGCGCATAGTGGTTTTTCAAAATTTTGCAAAAAATTGGGTCAAAAACTTTTTCAAATTTTTGCAAACTTTTTTGTAAAAAAATATTTTTTTTTGACTTTTTCGGCGAAAATTTTTTTTGTTCCAAAAATGGTTGTGCGGGATTTGTTTGTCCCTAATTTACATCGAAAACGCCGAAATCCGTTTTAAAAATGATTCAATTTCGAGCGAGAACGGGCATTTTGCGATTTTCCCAAAATTCACATTTTTGGGCCAAAATGGCCAAAAACCGGTTTTTTTGAAAATGGTCAAAAATGTCAAAAACGCAAAAATTCGAAAAACGCGTATTTGGCACGTATTTGTCGTTTTGGGCCTATTTGACGCGCATAGTGGTTTTTCAAAATTTTGCAAAAAATTGGGTCAAAAACTTTTTCAAATTTTTGCAAACTTTTTTGTAAAAAAATATTTTTTTTTGACTTTTTCGGCGAAAATTTTTTTTGTTCCAAAAATGGTTGTGCGGGATTTGTTTGTCCCTAATTTACATCGAAAACGCCGAAATCCGTTTTAAAAATGATTCAATTTCGAGCGAGAACGGGCATTTTGCGATTTTCCCAAAATTCACATTTTTGGGCCAAAATGGCCAAAAACCGGTTTTTTTGAAAATGGTCAAAAATGTCAAAAACGCAAAAATTCGAAAAACGCGTATTTGGCACGTATTTGTCGTTTTGGGCCTATTTGACGCGCATAGTGGTTTTTCAAAATTTTGCAAAAAATTGGGTCAAAAACTTTTTCAAATTTTTGCAAACTTTTTTGTAAAAAAATATTTTTTTTTGACTTTTTCGGCGAAAATTTTTTTTGTTCCAAAAATGGTTGTGCGGGATTTGTTTGTCCCTAATTTACATCGAAAACGCCGAAATCCGTTTTAAAAATGATTCAATTTCGAGCGAGAACGGGCATTTTGCGATTTTCCCAAAATTCACATTTTTGGGCCAAAATGGCCAAAAACCGGTTTTTTTGAAAATGGTCAAAAATGTCAAAAACGCAAAAATTCGAAAAACGCGTATTTGGCACGTATTTGTCGTTTTCGGGCCTATTTGACGCGCATAGTGGTTTTTCAAAATTTTGCAAAAAATTGGGTCAAAAACTTTTTCAAATTTTTGCAAACTTTTTTGTAAAAAAATATTTTTTTTTGACTTTTTCGGCGAAAATTTTTTTTGTTCCAAAAATGGTTGTGCGGGATTTGTTTGTCCCTAATTTCATCGAAAACGCCGAAATCCGTTTTAAAAATGATTCAATTTCGAGCGAGAACGGGCATTTTGCGATTTTCCCAAAATTCACATTTTTGGGCCAAAATGGCCAAAAACCGGTTTTTTTGAAAATGGTCAAAAATGTCAAAAACGCAAAAATTCGAAAAACGCGTATTTGGCACGTATTTGTCGTTTTGGGCCTATTTGACGCGCATAGTGGTTTTTCAAAATTTTGCAAAAAATTGGGTCAAAAACTTTTTCAAATTTTTGCAAACTTTTTTGTAAAAAAATATTTTTTTTTGACTTTTTCGGCGAAAATTTTTTTTGTTCCAAAAATGGTTGTGCGGGATTTGTTTGTCCCTAATTTTCATCGAAAACGCCGAAATCCGTTTTAAAAATGATTCAATTTCGAGCGAGAACGGGCATTTTGCGATTTTCCCAAAATTCACATTTTTGGGCCAAAATGGCCAAAAACCGGTTTTTTTGAAAATGGTCAAAAATGTCAAAAACGCAAAAATTCGAAAAACGCGTATTTGGCACGTATTTGTCGTTTTCGGGCCTATTTGACGCGCATAGTGGTTTTTCAAAATTTTGCAAAAAATTGGGTCAAAAACTTTTTCAAATTTTTGCAAACTTTTTTGTAAAAAAATATTTTTTTTTGACTTTTTCGGCGAAAATTTTTTTTGTTCCAAAAATGGTTGTGCGGGATTTGTTTGTCCCTAATTTACATCGAAAACGCCGAAATCCGTTTTAAAAATGATTCAATTTCGAGCGAGAACGGGCATTTTGCGATTTTCCCAAAATTCACATTTTTGGGCCAAAATGGCCAAAAACCGGTTTTTTTGAAAATGGTCAAAAATGTCAAAAACGCAAAAATTCGAAAAACGCGTATTTGGCACGTATTTGTCGTTTTGGGCCTATTTGACGCGCATAGTGGTTTTTCAAAATTTTGCAAAAAATTGGGTCAAAAACTTTTTCAAATTTTTGCAAACTTTTTTGTAAAAAAATATTTTTTTTTGACTTTTTCGGCGAAAATTTTTTTTGTTCCAAAAATGGTTGTGCGGGATTTGTTTGTCCCTAATTTTCATCGAAAACGCCGAAATCCGTTTTAAAAATGATTCAATTTCGAGCGAGAACGGGCATTTTGCGATTTTCCCAAAATTCACATTTTTGGGCCAAAATGGCCAAAAACCGGTTTTTTTGAAAATGGTCAAAAATGTCAAAAACGCAAAAATTCGAAAAACGCGTATTTGGCACGTATTTGTCGTTTTGGGCCTATTTGACGCGCATAGTGGTTTTTCAAAATTTTGCAAAAAATTGGGTCAAAAACTTTTTCAAATTTTTGCAAACTTTTTTGTAAAAAAATATTTTTTTTTGACTTTTTCGGCGAAAATTTTTTTTGTTCCAAAAATGGTTGTGCGGGATTTGTTTGTCCCTAATTTTCATCGAAAACGCCGAAATCCGTTTTAAAAATGATTCAATTTCGAGCGAGAACGGGCATTTTGCGATTTTCCCAAAATTCACATTTTTGGGCCAAAATGGCCAAAAACCGGTTTTTTTGAAAATGGTCAAAAATGTCAAAAACGCAAAAATTCGAAAAACGCGTATTTGGCACGTATTTGTCGTTTTGGGCCTATTTGACGCGCATAGTGGTTTTTCAAAATTTTGCAAAAAATTGGGTCAAAAACTTTTTCAAATTTTTGCAAACTTTTTTGTAAAAAAATATTTTTTTTTGACTTTTTCGGCGAAAATTTTTTTTGTTCCAAAAATGGTTGTGCGGGATTTGTTTGTCCCTAATTTACATCGAAAACGCCGAAATCCGTTTTAAAAATGATTCAATTTCGAGCGAGAACGGGCATTTTGCGATTTTCCCAAAATTCACATTTTTGGGCCAAAATGGCCAAAAACCGGTTTTTTTGAAAATGGTCAAAAATGTCAAAAACGCAAAAATTCGAAAAACGCGTATTTGGCACGTATTTGTCGTTTTGGGGCCTATTTGACGCGCATAGTGGTTTTTCAAAATTTTGCAAAAAATTGGGTCAAAAACTTTTTCAAATTTTTGCAAACTTTTTTGTAAAAAAATATTTTTTTTTGACTTTTTCGGCGAAAATTTTTTTTGTTCCAAAAATGGTTGTGCGGGATTTGTTTGTCCCTAATTTTCATCGAAAACGCCGAAATCCGTTTTAAAAATGATTCAATTTCGAGCGAGAACGGGCATTTTGCGATTTTCCCAAAATTCACATTTTTGGGCCAAAATGGCCAAAAACCGGTTTTTTTGAAAATGGTCAAAAATGTCAAAAACGCAAAAATTCGAAAAACGCGTATTTGGCACGTATTTGTCGTTTTCGGGCCTATTTGACGCGCATAGTGGTTTTTCAAAATTTTGCAAAAAATTGGGTCAAAAACTTTTTCAAATTTTTGCAAACTTTTTTGTAAAAAAATATTTTTTTTTGACTTTTTCGGCGAAAATTTTTTTTGTTCCAAAAATGGTTGTGCGGGATTTGTTTGTCCCTAATTTTCATCGAAAACGCCGAAATCCGTTTTAAAAATGATTCAATTTCGAGCGAGAACGGGCATTTTGCGATTTTCCCAAAATTCACATTTTTGGGCCAAAATGGCCAAAAACCGGTTTTTTTGAAAATGGTCAAAAATGTCAAAAACGCAAAAATTCGAAAAACGCGTATTTGGCACGTATTTGTCGTTTTGGGGCCTATTTGACGCGCATAGTGGTTTTTCAAAATTTTGCAAAAAATTGGGTCAAAAACTTTTTCAAATTTTTGCAAACTTTTTTGTAAAAAAATATTTTTTTTTGACTTTTTCGGCGAAAATTTTTTTTGTTCCAAAAATGGTTGTGCGGGATTTGTTTGTCCCTAATTTACATCGAAAACGCCGAAATCCGTTTTAAAAATGATTCAATTTCGAGCGAGAACGGGCATTTTGCGATTTTCCCAAAATTCACATTTTTGGGCCAAAATGGCCAAAAACCGGTTTTTTTGAAAATGGTCAAAAATGTCAAAAACGCAAAAATTCGAAAAACGCGTATTTGGCACGTATTTGTCGTTTTGGGCCTATTTGACGCGCATAGTGGTTTTTCAAAATTTTGCAAAAAATTGGGTCAAAAACTTTTTCAAATTTTTGCAAACTTTTTTGTAAAAAAATATTTTTTTTTGACTTTTTCGGCGAAAATTTTTTTTGTTCCAAAAATGGTTGTGCGGGATTTGTTTGTCCCTAATTTACATCGAAAACGCCGAAATCCGTTTTAAAAATGATTCAATTTCGAGCGAGAACGGGCATTTTGCGATTTTCCCAAAATTCACATTTTTGGGCCAAAATGGCCAAAAACCGGTTTTTTTGAAAATGGTCAAAAATGTCAAAAACGCAAAAATTCGAAAAACGCGTATTTGGCACGTATTTGTCGTTTTGGGCCTATTTGACGCGCATAGTGGTTTTTCAAAATTTTGCAAAAAATTGGGTCAAAAACTTTTTCAAATTTTTGCAAACTTTTTTGTAAAAAAATATTTTTTTTTGACTTTTTCGGCGAAAATTTTTTTTGTTCCAAAAATGGTTGTGCGGGATTTGTTTGTCCCTAATTTCATCGAAAACGCCGAAATCCGTTTTAAAAATGATTCAATTTCGAGCGAGAACGGGCATTTTGCGATTTTCCCAAAATTCACATTTTTGGGCCAAAATGGCCAAAAACCGGTTTTTTTGAAAATGGTCAAAAATGTCAAAAACGCAAAAATTCGAAAAACGCGTATTTGGCACGTATTTGTCGTTTTGGGCCTATTTGACGCGCATAGTGGTTTTTCAAAATTTTGCAAAAAATTGGGTCAAAAACTTTTTCAAATTTTTGCAAACTTTTTTGTAAAAAAATATTTTTTTTTGACTTTTTCGGCGAAAATTTTTTTTGTTCCAAAAATGGTTGTGCGGGATTTGTTTGTCCCTAATTTACATCGAAAACGCCGAAATCCGTTTTAAAAATGATTCAATTTCGAGCGAGAACGGGCATTTTGCGATTTTCCCAAAATTCACATTTTTGGGCCAAAATGGCCAAAAACCGGTTTTTTTGAAAATGGTCAAAAATGTCAAAAACGCAAAAATTCGAAAAACGCGTATTTGGCACGTATTTGTCGTTTTGGGGCCTATTTGACGCGCATAGTGGTTTTTCAAAATTTTGCAAAAAATTGGGTCAAAAACTTTTTCAAATTTTTGCAAACTTTTTTGTAAAAAAATATTTTTTTTTGACTTTTTCGGCGAAAATTTTTTTTGTTCCAAAAATGGTTGTGCGGGATTTGTTTGTCCCTAATTTTCATCGAAAACGCCGAAATCCGTTTTAAAAATGATTCAATTTCGAGCGAGAACGGGCATTTTGCGATTTTCCCAAAATTCACATTTTTGGGCCAAAATGGCCAAAAACCGGTTTTTTTGAAAATGGTCAAAAATGTCAAAAACGCAAAAATTCGAAAAACGCGTATTTGGCACGTATTTGTCGTTTTGGGGCCTATTTGACGCGCATAGTGGTTTTTCAAAATTTTGCAAAAAATTGGGTCAAAAACTTTTTCAAATTTTTGCAAACTTTTTTGTAAAAAAATATTTTTTTTTGACTTTTTCGGCGAAAATTTTTTTTGTTCCAAAAATGGTTGTGCGGGATTTGTTTGTCCCTAATTTACATCGAAAACGCCGAAATCCGTTTTAAAAATGATTCAATTTCGAGCGAGAACGGGCATTTTGCGATTTTCCCAAAATTCACATTTTTGGGCCAAAATGGCCAAAAACCGGTTTTTTTGAAAATGGTCAAAAATGTCAAAAACGCAAAAATTCGAAAAACGCGTATTTGGCACGTATTTGTCGTTTTCGGGCCTATTTGACGCGCATAGTGGTTTTTCAAAATTTTGCAAAAAATTGGGTCAAAAACTTTTTCAAATTTTTGCAAACTTTTTTGTAAAAAAATATTTTTTTTTGACTTTTTCGGCGAAAATTTTTTTTGTTCCAAAAATGGTTGTGCGGGATTTGTTTGTCCCTAATTTCATCGAAAACGCCGAAATCCGTTTTAAAAATGATTCAATTTCGAGCGAGAACGGGCATTTTGCGATTTTCCCAAAATTCACATTTTTGGGCCAAAATGGCCAAAAACCGGTTTTTTTGAAAATGGTCAAAAATGTCAAAAACGCAAAAATTCGAAAAACGCGTATTTGGCACGTATTTGTCGTTTTCGGGCCTATTTGACGCGCATAGTGGTTTTTCAAAATTTTGCAAAAAATTGGGTCAAAAACTTTTTCAAATTTTTGCAAACTTTTTTGTAAAAAAATATTTTTTTTTGACTTTTTCGGCGAAAATTTTTTTTGTTCCAAAAATGGTTGTGCGGGATTTGTTTGTCCCTAATTTCATCGAAAACGCCGAAATCCGTTTTAAAAATGATTCAATTTCGAGCGAGAACGGGCATTTTGCGATTTTCCCAAAATTCACATTTTTGGGCCAAAATGGCCAAAAACCGGTTTTTTTGAAAATGGTCAAAAATGTCAAAAACGCAAAAATTCGAAAAACGCGTATTTGGCACGTATTTGTCGTTTTGGGCCTATTTGACGCGCATAGTGGTTTTTCAAAATTTTGCAAAAAATTGGGTCAAAAACTTTTTCAAATTTTTGCAAACTTTTTTGTAAAAAAATATTTTTTTTTGACTTTTTCGGCGAAAATTTTTTTTGTTCCAAAAATGGTTGTGCGGGATTTGTTTGTCCCTAATTTTCATCGAAAACGCCGAAATCCGTTTTAAAAATGATTCAATTTCGAGCGAGAACGGGCATTTTGCGATTTTCCCAAAATTCACATTTTTGGGCCAAAATGGCCAAAAACCGGTTTTTTTGAAAATGGTCAAAAATGTCAAAAACGCAAAAATTCGAAAAACGCGTATTTGGCACGTATTTGTCGTTTTCGGGCCTATTTGACGCGCATAGTGGTTTTTCAAAATTTTATTTTTTTTATTTTTTTTTTTTTGGATGTTTAATTTTTCTCTGTTTGTTCTGATGTTTTTTTGCAAATGTTTCGCATGTTTATTAGTGGCGGTTGTGATTTCTTTTTGTACTTCGTTGGAGTGTTTATATCTTGTCACGTTGGGTCGCTTTACTAGAGCAATGGAGCTATATCCATCCAAAATTCTGCAGTAGAGAAAATAATATTTTTTACGTGTGCTTTTGTGGTGTTGTGTCATGGCTTTTTAGCTGAAGTCTTCATTGATATCTCACGTGATTCTGCTAATAGGAATCGAAGGAATGCTGGAATCCTAACCCTAACTCGTTCGCCCCAACATCTCGATAGGTGAAGATATCAGTGGAGGAAATAATTCTGATAGAGTGGCGGTTTTGTTGTGTGGATGAAATTTATTGTCTATTCATATTTGGAATTTTTCTACCTTTTTTTACAGCAGCAAGAGTTGTACGTTAGTGACAACAAATTTTCGAAAAACAGTGAGACATTGTGGAGGCAGTATCCTTCTCCTCGGATATTTTTATCAAGGTTTGCGTTACCCGGAAAGAATGAGTTCATTCTAGCTACTTGAACCATTCTATTTTTTGTCTGTTTGCTGATTCTCCGGAAGCCACACTGATTGGTTTATCAGCTTTTGCATTGAGCCTTGCCGTCTTTACCTGTGAGAGAATATTTGGAAGAGTTGAGGGGAAATAAAATTCGTTGAGAGTGGTACGGCGCAGGGCTGGACGTTAATTTTGAGGCGAGATTTCTCCTACTGTGGTGGCAGCAGCAATAGCATCAATCCCTTTTATTTTTTCGTGCAGTCGAAATCCTAGAATTCATTCTTCGCTGTCTGAAAGACATCCATTGCAAAAAATTTAATGACATCCTGTTTCTTAGATGTCACTGAATGCGAGCCCGCCGAAACATGGATCTGATCGAGGCGCTTTAGCTCTTATTATTCACCAACAACGGAAAATATTTTCATTCCAAATTGCAAAGAGGGAAGAGAGACCCACAGGTAGAGAAGCCATCTCTCCAAGAATACGAGGTGAATGCTTTCAGTGCGATGGAAGATATTTTTCAGAGGAGAATTTGAATGCTGGAAAGACGCGTCTCATGGATTTCTTGAATCAGAAATTTTAAGGAATCTCTGTCTGTGTTTCGTCAAGGTCATTTAGATTAGCAGAGGGTGCCGAGTGATGTCAGAAAAATATGAGAGCCTTCCCCTAATGCGGCATCGATTGAGGAAAATATTCTCATTAAATTGCGGGCTATTAATGAAGGAAGAATCAACTCTCGAAGAATTGAGACTTTAGCTTCATCGCGCCAAGATATCACCAGAGGCATCCTGAGAAAAATAAAATTCTAATTCTTTTTCTTGCAAGGAAGATTTCAATTTTTTTATTTTTATTTTTCAGTTCTTTGCATTTATTGTGAGAATTGGCGACCGAAGTATTCAACTATAGTGGGGAAGATTAAGGGCACTGACGCTATGGTTAGGCGCTTACACTAAGGAAATTATATTCTTCCAGAAGGACTTGAATGGAGGAAGTAATATTCATCATGTGTCCTCTTGTGGAGATGTGTAATGACATGTGAAATGTTGACATTGACACACTCACATGCTTCTTGTAGTGAGAAACAAATCAATGCTCGAGCCCTAAACCCCACCCAACATCTCAATGGTGATGGTGTTCTGATTCTGAAAGGACTGATGAAAAGCGGAATTTGTTGCGATAATGAAATTTGTGTTGGATGGAATTTATTGTTCTTTCCGATTTAAATTTTTTATGTTTTCCCCTGAGCGAAAACTTGAACAGTAGTCACACTAAAATTTCTAAAAACAGTGAGACTTTCTGGACACAGAATCCTTCTCCCGGAGATTATTATCGGCCTTGAATTACCTGAAGGAGGAATTTATTCTAGCTACCGTAACCATTCTAATTTTTGTCTGCTTGGCGGTTCTTCATCATCCCAAATTTTCGAAAACCACACTCATTGGCGTGTCAGCTTTTTCATTGAGCCATGAAATTTTTTTCGTGGGAGAATCATTCGAAGGTGGCGAGGAAAAATATATTTTTGGGTGTGATAAAGGGAGTGGAATTTGTTGGATTCTGAGGCGAGATTCTTTCCACTGTGGTTAGAGCAGCAATAGCATCAATCCCTTTTATTTTTTCGTGCAGTCGAAATCCTAGAATTCATTCTTCGCAGTCTGAAAGCATTCATTGCAAAAAATTTAAGACATACTGTTTCTTAGATGTCACTGAATGCGAGCCCGCCGAAACATTGGATCTGATCGAGGCGCTTTAGCTCTTATTATTCACCAACAACGGAAAATATTTTCATTCCAAATTGCAAGAGGGAAGAGAGAGACCCACAGGAAAGAAGTCCTCTCCAAGAATACGAGGTGAATGCTTTTCAGTGAGATGGAGGATATTTTTCAGAGGAGAATTTGAATGCTGTAAAGACGCGTCTCATGGATTTCTTGTGTGATGGAATTTATTGAAATTATGGTGTTTCGTCAAAGACCATCTAGATCAATCGAGGATTCCGAGTGATGTCGAAACAATGTGGGAAATTGCTTCCAAAACTGCGTCACCTGAAAAAATATTCTTAGCTTGTTGATTATGAAGGAGGAGGTAATCAGAAATCTCGATCACTCGCGATATTAGCCTCATTGTGCCAAGATATCACCAGAGTCATCCTTGAGAAAAAATGAAAATTCTAATTCTTTTTTTCTTACGTAGATTAAAGAAATGATAATGAACTTTGCGCTGGTGGCGCTGGTGTTGTGCGTGGGAGTTAGGAGCCAGCATCACAGCGAAAACGAATTCAATTTGTTCTGCGGAATTCTGGAGGAGACCGAGCGCATGATTACGGATGTAACGGATTACGCAAACGACGAAAACAGGGACAGGGAAATTGTGAAAGAAATGGAAGCGCTTTGCAATGCAACGACAGACGACGTGGATGATTTTCGAAAGATGCTGTGGGTGACGAAGAAATTTCTCGAAAACACCCGTCTCCACGGACGCGAAGAATCGACAGGAGGCCCATAAAGAAATTGAAAATCTCATCACTGAGGTGGAGAGAAAGATTCCAGATAACCGAGAGCTCGCGTATAAGGCCAGCAAAGAAAAAGATGAGGGGAAACGGACGGCTGTTGGGGATGATAATGTGAGTGTTTTTGTTGATAACGAAAGCGACTAAAAGTTGTGGGAACGGAGAAAAAGCGGCCGGAAAAAAACTCTTTTCAACGACCTTTTCTGCGTGTGTGTGGGAGGGTATTGAGTCACGTCAACCAAGCCACCCAAAAATTTGGTTATCGAAAAGTTGGAAGGATAATGGTGGACTCGGCGAATGGAAACAAATCAAGTCCGGCTCCGGTAGTCTAAAAGCCATTAAGTCTTTCACCGAATTTCTCGAGAAAAATGGACAATCTGTGCAGAGGATAAATTTTGGCTGAAAAGAAAAAATCAGAAAACATGCTGTTTTGCTGAACGAGTATGTGAGGACGATTGGGAAGGGAGCGGAAAAGAATGAGGACGAAAAGATTTTCGGACGCAGTGGGAAAAGTACGAATCGATGTGAGGTTAAAGAGTATGATGGGAGTGGGGATGAACTCCAAGTCCAGACCATACAGAGAGGAAGACGAAAGCATCTGCGGTGATTACAGCGCGACTCTCAAAAAACATAAAGAAATCTCCTGGCACACCCAATTCGTAAGCTATTACACCAAGAGGCGGGAAGCGAAAAATGTCGAGGAAAATATTCTCATAAATCGAGCAGACCTTCTCCTTTTCAAAAGCAAAGCGTGAGGCGCGTACGATCGCGAAAGTGGGGCTGGGAAGGACAGCCTCAACGACACGAATATTTCCATTCTTTTTGATGGGGAAAAAACTCTTTACCAACCTCCTCTTTATCTATTTGTGATCCTCAAAAAAATACCACAAAAAATATCACAGGAAATTTTTGTGTGTGCGAAAAAAATATGATATCACTGTGAATTGATTTACTCACCTTTTTCTCCTCTCCATGAAGTTATGGAACAAAAAGAATACAATGTCAGAAAAGAAGGAATGAGAGCGGGAGTTTATCGAGGTGTCGAATCAAACCACGCAGGCAAATCAGCCCTCGCAACCGGTCAGTGTGGTGATGAAGAAACGAGAGACGGCATTATGGTCGGCATTGCATAAAAACAGCTGGAGGATTCCAATAAATGTGATGATCATGGAGGGGAGACTGTGGAATATTTCGTCATAGGAACTGAGGAATCAACGCGGAACGAGGCGCCCGCCGAGGCAGCAAATCAGAGCGCACAAGACCCTCCCACGCAGCCGCCGAGCAACCTGCGTGGTGTAAATAAAAATGGAGAATGATGCGAGGCGGAAAAGGACATCGAAGGAGAGTTCGAGAGCCGTCCCTATGCGGCGCGAATGACTCATGAGAAAGAAAAAGGAAGAGACGCTGGAATGATCGTATCGGATGAAATCTGAGGAGGAAATCAGCAGCCCACTCGTCCTCTTCCTTATCCCGCTCAGGCAAAATCCCTCCAAAACGCATCTATAACTGAATAATAATTTTTTACAAAACACATAAGACAACGTCATAAAAAAAATTACAAAATTCAAACTGATAAAAGGCACCTTGAAAAATTTAATTTCGTCCATTCTTATTGGTGAGGGTGAGAGTACGGAGGGAGATTTGGCGACGAAAATGTGAGGGAGGAGAAAGCAATTAGGATGGCACTTAGGAGCCCGAGAGAGCCCGAAAAAAATCACAATAAAAATCATAATGACGTTCTCTGGTGCCTTCTCAGTGCGGTACTGCGGCATGAAAAGAAAAAGGTGGAATGGCGGAATGGCTCTATCGCCCCTCATTTTTTTTTGGCCAGAATGGTGAGCCTTTCGAGAGATGCCTCACAGAATTGGCAGGCGATTATCCACAGCGTGGACTCGCAAAATTGGGTGCTCTCTGACAAGCCTTTCGATTCGCATCGCTAGGGAAATCCATTCGAGACGCTCTTCTCTATCTCTGCACGATCGGATCGGGGCCAGCTTCATTCTCCAGGGCCACAATGAATTGTTCCGGGGAAAATCGAGGGGCTAAATTGTCGGCCGTGATAATCTTCAAGACTGGCCTCCTGTGGTCATGGTGAGGCAATTCCAGGTGGAGACTGATAGCGCCGGTGCCAGTTCTCCAGCCATCTTTAGCCAAAGATCTGGAACCAATATTGGGCCGCCTTAGACATTCGGCATCATTCTCGGAAATCGGACGACAGGCAGATTGTCCGGACAGTCCTTTAAACATCTGGACGACCAGGACAGGTCGAAGCGCGTATCTGTGCGCTACGACAAACGCTTGAATCGAGCCGAGAATATCCTCAGTTGTGGAAGCCTTAGAGTGGTAAATGGAACCATCGGAAAAGGAAGAACCCGAGACCACTTCAACCAAGTCTGTAACCACCAAAAGCACCATCCAAAGACGAAATGGGCGATCGCAAAGAAACCTCCAAGACTCTTCAACAACTCAGCCACACTCCAAACCGAAACTCCACCCCATACACGACTGAGAGCCATCCCATTTCCCATTCCTCTGAAAAGGAAACAGCTCCACGATCCTTTCACCCCTCCGACACCTCCGGGTCCCCTTCATAAACTGAAATAACCCTCTTATCCGCCCGTTCACTCCTTGGGCCCGCCTTCCACCTCATTGACAGCCCATGCCCCCACCCTTCATCCCTCCCCATCCCTCCAACGGGTTAGGGTTAGGGTTAGGGTTAGGGTTAGGGTTAGGGTTAGGGTTAGGGTTAGGGTTAGGGTTAGGGTTAGGGTTAGGGTTAGGGTTAGGTTAGGGTTAGGGTTAGGGTTAGGGTTAGGGTTAGGGTTAGGGTTAGGGTTAGGGTTAGGGTTAGGGTTAGGGTTAGGGTTAGGGTTAGGGTTAGGGTTAGGGTTAGGGTTAGGGTTAGGGTTAGGGTTAGGGTTAGGGTTAGGGTTAGGGTTAGGGTTAGGGTTAGGGTTAGGGTTAGGTTAGGGTTAGGGTTAGGGTTAGGGTTAGGGTTAGGGTTAGGGTTAGGGTTAGGGTTAGGGTTAGGGTTAGGGTTAGGGTTAGGGTTAGGGTTAGGGTTAGGGTTAGGTTAGGGTTAGGGTTAGGGTTAGGGTTAGGGTTAGGGTTAGGGTTAGGGTTAGGGTTAGGGTTAGGGTTAGGGTTAGGGT
>NHOR01000289.1:0-18060 GCA_002287245.1 Trypanosoma congolense | reverse complement strand
CCTAACCCTAACCCTAACCCTAACCCTAACCCTAACCCTAACCCTAACCCTAACCCTACCCTAACCCTAACCTAACCCTAACCCTAACCCCTAACCCTAACCCTAACCCTAACCTAACCCTAACCCTAACCCTAACCTAACCCTAACCTAACCCTAACCCTAACCCTAACCCTAACCCTAACCCTAAACCCTAACCCTAACCTAACCCTAACCCTAACCCTAACCCCTAACCCTAACCCTAACCCTAACCCTAAACCCTAACCCTATAACCCTAACCCTAACCCTAACCCTAACCCTAACCCTAACCCTAACCCTAACCCTAACCCTAACCCTAACCCCTAACCCTAACCTAACCCTAACCCTAACCCTAACCCTAACCCTAACCCTAACCCTAACCTAACCCTAACCCTAACCCTAACCCTAAACCCTAACCCTAACCCTAACCCTAACCCTAACCCTAACCCTAACCCCCTAACCCTAACCCTAACCCTAACCCTAACCCTAACCCTAACCCGTTGGAGGGATGGGGAGGGATGAAGGGTGGGGCATGGGCCTGTCAATGAGGTGGAAGGCGGGCTCAAGGAGTGAACGGGCGGATAAGAGGCTTATTTCAGTTTATGAAGGGGACCCGGAGGTGTCGGAGGGATGAAAGGATCGTGGAGCTGGTTTCCTTTTCAGAGGAATGGGAAATGGGATGGCTCTCAGTCGTGTATGGGGGTGGAGTTTCGGTTCGGAGTGTGACTGAGTTGTTGAAGAGTCTTGGAGGTTTCTTTGCGATCACCCATTTCGTCTTTGGATGGTGGTTTTGGTGGTTACAGACTTGGTTGAAGTGGTCTCGGGTTCTTCCTTTTCCGATGGTTTCATTTACCACTCTAAGGCTTTCCGCAACGGAGGATATCTCGTGTGGTTCTGCGCCAGTTGATGGAGGCCACTCCGAGTTATTTCGATGCCTTCCCGCCCCAGATGTCTAAAGGACTGTGTGCTTAATTTGCCGCTCTCCTGCTTTTCAGAGGCGCCCGGAATGTGCGAAGGGGCGGCCGCTATTAGTTCTGATTTTCCCGCTATAGAGGGCGATGGTGGTCCGCACCGATGACAAAATCCGAACCCAGGCACCGAAAGACCATCCTTGGAGGCCATCATTGTCGCCATCTAGGGCTTTGGACCTGACCCTGAATAACTCATTTTGGCTCCTGTTATGGAGCCTTCTTCGACGAGACCAGGGTGAGGCAGAGGAGGCGTTATGGAAAGGCTTTCCCTGGGAGGTGGGGGCTTCTAGGATTGGTGAAATTAGCCCCTTCCGACCGCGATTCAGAACTGCGGCAAGTGTTTGGGAGAGAGATGTCAGAGCACCAGAAATCGCCTCCATTCGTGGCTCAAAACTGCCTCGTCCCAAATCTCTCGTGGAAGTCGGGTCTTATTCTTTTTCAATTCTCCACTTCCGCACCGAGAAGGTCGCAGAGAACGTCGTGATGTCTTTAGGGTGATTTTTTTTTCAGCTTCTTTCGGGCGCCTAAGTGCCATCCTAATTGCCTTTTCCCTTCCCCCATAGTCTCCTTGTCAAACTCACCTCCTGCTTCCTATAACATCCAACAAAATGGACGAAATAAATTTTCAAGGTGTCTTTTTATCAGTTTGAATTTTGTAAATTTTTTTTATGACGTTGTCTTATGTGCGTGGTAGAAGAAAAAAAAAAGAACAAAATACCTATAGATGCGTCTTGAGGGTATTGCCTGAGCGCGGTAGGAAGAAATCGGGGGGGCGACCACCTCAGATGGCTTCCAATACGATCATTCAATCGTCTCTTCCTTTGGATGTCTCAGGTCCCTCGCGCCGCACAAATCTAATCTTTATTTATCATAGAGGGCCTAGATCGCCTCGCATCACTCTCCAGTCTTTTCTCATCACGCAGCCTCTTTGCCGACTGCGTGGGCGGGTCTTGCTGCGTTGGACTGGGCGTCTCTGGGGGCGGCGTTTGCTGGTTCGGCGTGCCTGTACTGCTCACGTAAATGTGCTGAGGCTCTCCTCCTCCAGCCGGAGCCGTTGGAGCCTCTTCTTGCGTGGCTTCAGTGCTCGATATATAATGATATTTTCGCCCGTCTGTGTCACTTGGAGCGGACTGGGAAGGGTTGGCTTGGCTGCGTGGTTTCTTTGGAGACATCGATGTACTCCCTTGCTTCTGCTTTCTTTTCCGCCATGGCTTAGCCTCCCGCTTGATGCCCTCCTAAAAAAAGACAAACAGACGAGAAAACCCATTCACAGTGAGATCAAAAAGAAGTTCGCACGCACAAAAAATTCTTGGTGAGTTTTTCTTTTAGAGGATCATAAATAGAAGTAGAGAAGGGAGGGGGAAGGAATGTGAAAAAGGAAATGAAAAAGGAAGTTTAGTCCCATCAAAAAGATTACTCACATTCATGTCGTCGAGGTTGGAAGTTTCGTCGTCACTCTCTCGATTGTAGGCGAGCCACGCTTGGCTTTTCAGGAGGAGGAGCGCGGCGCGGTTTTTCAATATCCTTTCCTCAATTTTTTTCGCGTCCTGCATGATTTTGGTGTAGCTTTTGAATTTTTCGTGCCACGTAATGTTGTAGGTTTTCTTATCTTCGTTTTTGATTTTTTCTGTAATCGACACAGATTTTATCGTTTTTTTTTTCGCTGGTCCGTCTCTGGTATCATCCCCCTCACCCCCATCACATGTCTTAACAAATGGTTTACTAATGTCCTTCTTCCTTTCACTGTGCCCGAAAATTTTGTTTTCATTCGGATTCGTCTTGACTGGCCCCCTCCCAATCATATTCACATACTCCGCGATCAAAGCGGACATTTTTTCGGGCTTGACGTTATTCTGAATCATTTCTTCCCGACACACCTGTTCGATTTTCTGGAAAGACTCGGTGATAGACTTAATGACTGTTAGACTACCGGAGCCGGACTTGATTTGTTTCCATTCGCCGAGTCCACCATTATCCTTCCAACTCTTCGGCGACAAAATTTTTGGGTGGCATGGCTGACGTGACTCAATACCCTCCCCACGCACACGCAGAAAAGGTCGTTGAAAAGAGTTTTTTTTTCCGGCCGCTTTTTCTCCCGTTCCCACAACTTTTAGTCGCTTTCGGTATCAACAAAAACACTCACATTATCATCCCAACAGCCGTCCGTTCCCCTCATCTTTTTCTTTGCTGGCCTTATACCCGAGCTCTCGGTTATCTGGAATCTTTCTCTCCACCTCAGTGATGAGATTTTCAATTTCTTTATGGCATCCTGTCGATTCTTCGCGTCTGTGGAGACGGGTGTTTTCGAGAAATTTCTTCGTCACCCACAGCATCTTTCGAAAATCATCCACGTCATCTGTCGTTGCATTGCAAAGCGCTTCCATTTCTTTCACAATTTCCCTGCCCTTGTTTTCGTCGTTTGCGTAATCCGTTACATCGTAACCATGCGCTCGGTCTCCTCCAGAATTCCGCAGAACAAATTGAATTGGTTTTCGCTGGGATGTGTCTCCTACTCACACGCACAACACCAGCGCCACCAGCGCAAACTTCATTATCATTTCTTTAATCTACGTAAGAAAAAAAGAATTAGAATTTTCATTTTTCTCAAGGATGACTCTGGTGATACCTTGGCACAATGAGGCTAATATCGCGAGTGATTGAGATTTCTGATTACATCCTCCTTCATAATCAACAAGCTAAGAATATTTTTTCAGGTGACGCAGTTTTGGAGGCAATTTCCCACATTGTTTCGACATCACTCGGAATCCTCGATTATCTAGATGGTCTTTGACGAAACACCATAATTTCATTAAAATTTCCGATTCAAGAAATCCACGAGACACGTTTTTAGAGTATTCAAATCTCCTCTTAAAAATATCTTCCATCTCACTGAAAAGCATTCACCTCGTACACTTGGAGAGATGGCTTCTCTACCTGTGGTTCTCTCTCTTCCCCCTTTGTCATTTGGAATGAAAATATTTTCCGTTGTTGTGGATAATAAGAGCTAAAGCGCCTCAATAAGATCCAATGTTTCGGCGGGCTCGAATTCAGTGACACTAAGAAACAGGATGTCATTAAATTATTTGCAATGAATCTTTCAGCCTGCGAAGAATGAATTCTAGGATTTCGACTGCACGAAAAATAAAAGGGATTGATGCTATTGCTGCTGCCAGCACAGTAGGAGAGATCTTCCGCCTCAGAAATAACGTCCAGCCCTGCGTCCGTACCACTCTCAACGAATTTTATTTCCCTCAACTCTTCCAAATATTTCTCTCACAGGTAAAGACGGCAAGGCTCAATGCAAAAGCTGATAAACCAATCAGTGTGGCTTCCGGAGAGTCAGCAAACAGACAAAAATAGAATGTGTTAAAGTAGCTAGAGTGAACTCATTCTTTCCGGGTAACGCAAACCTTGATAAAAATATCCGAGGAGAAGGATACTGCCCCACAATGTCTCACTGTTTTTCGAAAATTTGTTGTTACTAACGTACAGCTCTTGCTGCTGTAAAAAAAGGTAGAAAAATTTCAAATATGAATAGACAACAAATTTCATCCACACAACAAAACCGCCACTCTATCAGAATTCTTTCCTCCACTGACATCTTCACCTATCGAGATTTGGGGCGAACGAGTTAGGGTTAGAATTCCAGCCTTCCCTTCGATTCCTACTAGCAGAATCACGTGACGATATCAATGAAGACTATCAGCTAAAAAGCCACGACACAACACAACAAAAGCACAGGTGAAGAAATAGTATTTTCTCTACTATAGAATTTTGATGTATACAGCTCCATTGCTTTAGTAAATGCGACCCAAGGTGACAAGATATAACACTCCAACGAAGTACAAAAAGAAATCCACAACCGCCATTTATAAACACCCAAAAAATGCAAAAAAAAACATCAGAACAAAACAGAGAAAAATTAAACATCCAACGAAAAAAAAGTAATAAAATAAAATTTTGAAAAACCACTATGCGCGTCAAATAGGCCCCAAAACGACAAATACGTGCCAAATACGCGTTTTTCGAATTTTTGCGTTTTTGACATTTTTGACCATTTTCAAAAAAACCGGTTTTTGGCCATTTTGGCCCAAAAATGTGAATTTTGGGAAAATCGCAAAATGCCCGTTCTCGCTCGAAATTGAATCATTTTTAAAACGGATTTCGGCGTTTTCGATGTAAATTAGGGACAAACAAATCCCGCACAACCATTTTTGGAACAAAAAAAATTTCGCCGAAAAAGTCAAAAAAAAATATTTTTTTACAAAAAAGTTTGCAAAAATTTGAAAAAGTTTTTGACCCAATTTTTTGCAAAATTTTGAAAAACCACTATGCGCGTCAAATAGGCCCGAAAACGACAAATACGTGCCAAATACGCGTTTTTCGAATTTTTGCGTTTTTGACATTTTTGACCATTTTCAAAAAAACCGGTTTTTGGCCATTTTGGCCCAAAAATGTGAATTTTGGGAAAATCGCAAAATGCCCGTTCTCGCTCAAATTCAATCATTTTTAAAACGGATTTCGGCGTTTTCGATGAAAATTAGGGACAAACAAATCCCGCACAACCATTTTTGGAACAAAAAAATTTTCGCCGAAAAAGTCAAAAAAAAATATTTTTTTACAAAAAAGTTTGCAAAAATTTGAAAAAGTTTTTGACCCAATTTTTTGCAAAATTTTGAAAAACCACTATGCGCGTCAAATAGGCCCGAAAACGACAAATACGTGCCAAATACGCGTTTTTCGAATTTTTGCGTTTTTGACATTTTTGACCATTTTCAAAAAAAACGGTTTTTGGCCCATTTTGGCCCAAAAATGTGAATTTTGGGAAAATCGCAAAATGCCCGTTCTCGCTCGAAATTGAATCATTTTTAAAACGGATTTCGGCGTTTTCGATGAAAATTAGGGACAAACAAATCCCGCACAACCATTTTTGGGAACAAAAAAAATTTTCGCCGAAAAAGTCAAAAAAAAAATATTTTTTACAAAAAAATTTGCAAAAATTTGAAAAAGTTTTTGACCCAATTTTTTGCAAAATTTTGAAAAACCACTATGCGCGTCAAATAGGCCCCAAAACGACAAATACGTGCCAAATACGCGTTTTTCGAATTTTTGCGTTTTTGACATTTTTGACCATTTTCAAAAAAACCGGTTTTTGGCCATTTTGGCCCAAAAATGTGAATTTTGGGAAAATCGCAAAATGCCCGTTCTCGCTCGAAATTGAATCATTTTTAAAACGGATTTCGGCGTTTTCGATGAAAATTAGGGACAAACAAATCCCGCACAACCATTTTTGGAACAAAAAAAATTTTCGCCGAAAAAGTCAAAAAAAAATATTTTTTTACAAAAAAGTTTGCAAAAATTTGAAAAAGTTTTTGACCCAATTTTTTGCAAAATTTTGAAAAACCACTATGCGCGTCAAATAGGCCCGAAAACGACAAATACGTGCCAAATACGCGTTTTTCGAATTTTTGCGTTTTTGACATTTTTGACCATTTTCAAAAAAACCGGTTTTTGGCCATTTTGGCCCAAAAATGTGAATTTTGGGAAAATCGCAAAATGCCCGTTCTCGCTCGAAATTGAATCATTTTTAAAACGGATTTCGGCGTTTTCGATGAAAATTAGGGACAAACAAATCCCGCACAACCATTTTTGGAACAAAAAAAATTTTCGCCGAAAAAGTCAAAAAAAAAATATTTTTTTACAAAAAAGTTTGCAAAAATTTGAAAAAGTTTTTGACCCAATTTTTTGCAAAATTTTGAAAAACCACTATGCGCGTCAAATAGGCCCCAAAACGACAAATACGTGCCAAATACGCGTTTTTCGAATTTTTGCGTTTTTGACATTTTTGACCATTTTCAAAAAAACCGGTTTTTGGCCATTTTGGCCCAAAAATGTGAATTTTGGGAAAATCGCAAAATGCCCGTTCTCGCTCGAAATTGAATCATTTTTAAAACGGATTTCGGCGTTTTCGATGTAAATTAGGGACAAACAAATCCCGCACAACCATTTTTGGAACAAAAAAAATTTTCGCCGAAAAAGTCAAAAAAAATATTTTTTTACAAAAAAGTTTGCAAAAATTTGAAAAAGTTTTTGACCCAATTTTTTGCAAAATTTTGAAAAACCACTATGCGCGTCAAATAGGCCCGAAAACGACAAATACGTGCCAAATACGCGTTTTTCGAATTTTTGCGTTTTTGACATTTTTGACCATTTTCAAAAAAAACGGTTTTTGGCCATTTTGGCCCAAAAATGTGAATTTGGGGAAAATCGCAAAATGCCCGTTCTCGCTCGAAATTGAATCATTTTTAAAACGGATTTCGGCGTTTTCGATGTAAATTAGGGACAAACAAATCCCGCACAACCATTTTTGGAACAAAAAAATTTTCGCCGAAAAAGTCAAAAAAAAATATTTTTTTACAAAAAAGTTTGCAAAAATTTGAAAAAGTTTTTGACCCAATTTTTTGCAAAATTTTGAAAAACCACTATGCGCGTCAAATAGGCCCGAAAACGACAAATACGTGCCAAATACGCGTTTTTCGAATTTTTGCGTTTTTGACATTTTTGACCATTTTCAAAAAAACGGTTTTTGGCCATTTTGGCCCAAAAATGTGAATTTTGGGAAAATCGCAAAATGCCCGTTCTCGCTCGAAATTGAATCATTTTTAAAACGGATTTCGGCGTTTTCGATGTAAATTAGGGACAAACAAATCCCGCACAACCATTTTTGGAACAAAAAAAATTTTCGCCGAAAAAGTCAAAAAAAAATATTTTTTTACAAAAAAGTTTGCAAAAATTTGAAAAAGTTTTTGACCCAATTTTTTGCAAAATTTTGAAAAACCACTATGCGCGTCAAATAGGCCCGAAAACGACAAATACGTGCCAAATACGCGTTTTTCCGAATTTTTGCGTTTTTGACATTTTTGACCATTTTCAAAAAAACCGGTTTTTGGCCATTTTGGCCCAAAAATGTGAATTTTGGGAAAATCGCAAAATGCCCGTTCTCGCTCGAAATTGAATCATTTTTAAAACGGATTTCGGCGTTTTCGATGTAAATTAGGGACAAACAAATCCCGCACAACCATTTTTGGAACAAAAAAAAATTTTCGCCGAAAAAGTCAAAAAAAAATATTTTTTTACAAAAAAGTTTGCAAAAATTTGAAAAGTTTTTGACCCAATTTTTTGCAAAATTTCGAAAAACCACTATGCGCGTCAAATAGGCCCGAAAACGACAAATACGTGCCAAATACGCGTTTTTCGAATTTTTGCGTTTTTGACATTTTTGACCATTTTCAAAAAACCGGTTTTTGGCCATTTTGGCCCAAAAATGTGAATTTTGGGAAAATCGCAAAATGCCCGTTCTCGCTCGAAATTCAATCATTTTTAAAACGGATTTCGGCGTTTTCGATGAAAATTAGGGACAAACAAATCCCGCACAACCATTTTTGGAACAAAAAAATTTTCGCCGAAAAAGTCAAAAAAAAATATTTTTTTACAAAAAAGTTTGCAAAATTTGAAAAAGTTTTTGACCCAATTTTTTGCAAAATTTTGAAAAACCACTATGCGCGTCAAATAGGCCCGAAAACGACAAATACGTGCCAAATACGCGTTTTTCGAATTTTTGCGTTTTTGACATTTTTGACCATTTTCAAAAAAACCGGTTTTTGGCCATTTTGGCCCAAAAATGTGAATTTTGGGAAAATCGCAAAATGCCCGTTCTCGCTCGAAATTCAATCATTTTTAAAACGGATTTCGGCGTTTTCGATGTAAATTAGGGACAAACAAATCCCGCACAACCATTTTTGGAACAAAAAAAATTTTCGCCGAAAAAGTCAAAAAAAAATATTTTTTTACAAAAAAGTTTGCAAAAATTTGAAAAAGTTTTTGACCCAATTTTTTGCAAAATTTTGAAAAACCACTATGCGCGTCAAATAGGCCCGAAAACGACAAATACGTGCCAAATACGCGTTTTTCGAATTTTTGCGTTTTTGACATTTTTGACCATTTTCAAAAAAACCGGTTTTTGGCCATTTTGGCCCAAAAATGTGAATTTTGGGAAAATCGCAAAATGCCCGTTCTCGCTCGAAATTGAATCATTTTTAAAACGGATTTCGGCGTTTTCGATGTAAATTAGGGACAAACAAATCCCGCACAACCATTTTTGGAACAAAAAAAATTTCGCCGAAAAAGTCAAAAAAAAATATTTTTTTACAAAAAAGTTTGCAAAAATTTGAAAAAGTTTTTGACCCAATTTTTTGCAAAATTTTGAAAAACCACTATGCGCGTCAAATAGGCCCGAAAACGACAAATACGTGCCAAATACGCGTTTTTCGAATTTTTGCGTTTTTGACATTTTTGACCATTTTCAAAAAAACCGGTTTTTGGCCATTTTGGCCCAAAAATGTGAATTTTGGGAAAATCGCAAAATGCCCGTTCTCGCTCGAAATTGAATCATTTTTAAAACGGATTTCGGCGTTTTCGATGAAAATTAGGGACAAACAAATCCCGCACAACCATTTTTGGAACAAAAAAATTTTCGCCGAAAAAGTCAAAAAAAAATATTTTTTTACAAAAAAGTTTGCAAAAATTTGAAAAAGTTTTTGACCCAATTTTTTGCAAAATTTTGAAAAACCACTATGCGCGTCAAATAGGCCCGAAAACGACAAATACGTGCCAAATACGCGTTTTTCGAATTTTTGCGTTTTTGACATTTTTGACCATTTTCAAAAAAAACCGGTTTTTGGCCATTTTGGCCCAAAAATGTGAATTTTGGGAAAATCGCAAAATGCCCGTTCTCGCTCGAAATTCAATCATTTTTAAAACGGATTTCGGCGTTTTCGATGAAATTAGGGACAAACAAATCCCGCACAACCATTTTTGGAACAAAAAAAATTTTCGCCGAAAAAGTCAAAAAAAAATATTTTTTTACAAAAAAGTTTGCAAAAATTTGAAAAAGTTTTTGACCCAATTTTTTGCAAAATTTCGAAAAACCACTATGCGCGTCAAATAGGCCCGAAAACGACAAATACGTGCCAAATACGCGTTTTTCGAATTTTTGCGTTTTTGACATTTTTGACCATTTTCAAAAAAACCGGTTTTTGGCCATTTTGGCCCAAAAATGTGAATTTTGGGAAAATCGCAAAATGCCCGTTCTCGCTCGAAATTCAATCATTTTTAAAACGGATTTCGGCGTTTTCGATGTAAATTAGGGACAAACAAATCCCGCACAACCATTTTTGGAACAAAAAAATTTTCGCCGAAAAAGTCAAAAAAAATATTTTTTTACAAAAAAGTTTGCAAAAATTTGAAAAAGTTTTTGACCCAATTTTTTGCAAAATTTGAAAAACCACTATGCGCGTCAAATAGGCCCAAAACGACAAATACGTGCCAAATACGCGTTTTTCGAATTTTTGCGTTTTTGACATTTTTGACCATTTTCAAAAAAACCGGTTTTTGGCCATTTTGGCCCAAAAATGTGAATTTTGGGAAAATCGCAAAATGCCCGTTCTCGCTCGAAATTGAATCATTTTTAAAACGGATTTCGGCGTTTTCGATGTAAATTAGGGACAAACAATCCCGCACAACCATTTTTGGAACAAAAAAAATTTTCGCCGAAAAGTCAAAAAAAAATATTTTTTTACAAAAAAGTTTGCAAAATTTGAAAAAGTTTTTGACCCAATTTTTTGCAAAATTTTGAAAAACCACTATGCGCGTCAAATAGGCCCGAAAACGACAAATACGTGCCAAATACGCGTTTTTCGAATTTTTGCGTTTTTGACATTTTTGACCATTTTCAAAAAAACCGGTTTTTGGCCATTTTGGCCCAAAAATGTGAATTTTGGGAAAATCGCAAAATGCCCGTTCTCGCTCGAAATTCAATCATTTTTAAAACGGATTTCGGCGTTTTCGATGAAAATTAGGGACAAACAAATCCCGCACAACCATTTTTGGAACAAAAAAAATTTTCGCCGAAAAAGTCAAAAAAAAAATATTTTTTTACAAAAAAGTTTGCAAAAATTTGAAAAAGTTTTTGACCCAATTTTTTGCAAAATTTCGAAAAACCACTATGCGCGTCAAATAGGCCCCAAAACGACAAATACGTGCCAAATACGCGTTTTTCGAATTTTTGCGTTTTTGACATTTTTGACCATTTTCAAAAAAACCGGTTTTTGGCCATTTTGGCCCAAAAATGTGAATTTTGGGAAAATCGCAAAATGCCCGTTCTCGCTCGAAATTCAATCATTTTTAAAACGGATTTCGGCGTTTTCGATGTAAATTAGGGACAAACAAATCCCGCACAACCATTTTTGGAACAAAAAAATTTTCGCCGAAAAAGTCAAAAAAAAATATTTTTTTACAAAAAAGTTTGCAAAAATTTGAAAAAGTTTTTGACCCAATTTTTTGCAAAATTTTGAAAAACCACTATGCGCGTCAATAGGCCCGAAAACGACAAATACGTGCCAAATACGCGTTTTTCGAATTTTTGCGTTTTGACATTTTTGACCATTTTCAAAAAAACCGGTTTTTGGCCATTTTGGCCCAAAAATGTGAATTTTGGGAAAATCGCAAAATGCCCGTTCTCGCTCGAAATTCAATCATTTTTAAAACGGATTTCGGCGTTTTCGATGAAAATTAGGGACAAACAAATCCCGCACAACCATTTTTGGAACAAAAAAAAATTTTCGCCGAAAAAGTCAAAAAAAAATATTTTTTTACAAAAAAGTTTGCAAAAATTTGAAAAAGTTTTTGACCCAATTTTTTGCAAAATTTTGAAAAACCACTATGCGCGTCAAATAGGCCCCAAAACGACAAATACGTGCCAAATACGCGTTTTTCGAATTTTTGCGTTTTTGACATTTTTGACCATTTTCAAAAAAACCGGTTTTTGGCCATTTTGGCCCAAAAATGTGAATTTGGGAAAATCGCAAAATGCCCGTTCTCGCTCGAAATTGAATCATTTTTAAAACGGATTTCGGCGTTTTCGATGAAAATTAGGGACAAACAAATCCCGCACAACCATTTTTGGAACAAAAAAATTTTCGCCGAAAAAGTCAAAAAAAAATATTTTTTTACAAAAAAGTTTGCAAAAATTTGAAAAAGTTTTTGACCCAATTTTTTGCAAAATTTTGAAAAACCACTATGCGCGTCAAATAGGCCCCGAAAACGACAAATACGTGCCAAATACGCGTTTTTCGAATTTTTTGCGTTTTTGACATTTTTGACCATTTTCAAAAAAACCGGTTTTTGGCCATTTTGGCCCAAAATGTGAATTTTGGGAAAATCGCAAAATGCCCGTTCTCGCTCGAAATTCAATCATTTTTAAAACGGATTTCGGCGTTTTCGATGTAAATTAGGGACAAACAAATCCCGCACAACCATTTTTGGAACAAAAAAATTTTTCGCCGAAAAGTCAAAAAAAAATATTTTTTTACAAAAAAATTTGCAAAAATTTGAAAAAGTTTTTGACCCAATTTTTTGCAAAATTTTGAAAAACCACTATGCGCGTCAAATAGGCCCGAAAACGACAAATACGTGCCAAATACGCGTTTTTCGAATTTTTGCGTTTTTGACATTTTTGACCATTTTCAAAAAAACCGGTTTTTGGCCATTTTGGCCCCAAAAATGTGAATTTTGGGAAAATCGCAAAATGCCCGTTCTCGCTCGAAATTGAATCATTTTTAAAACGGATTTCGGCGTTTTCGATGTAAATTAGGGACAAACAAATCCCGCACAACCATTTTTGGAACAAAAAAAATTTTCGCCGAAAAAGTCAAAAAAAAAATTTTTTTACAAAAAAATTTGCAAAAATTTGAAAAAGTTTTTGACCAAATTTTTTGCAAAATTTTGAAAAACCACTATGCGCGTCAAATAGGCCCGAAAACGACAAATACGTGCCAAATACGCGTTTTTCGAATTTTTGCGTTTTTGACATTTTTTGACCATTTTCAAAAAAACCGGTTTTTGGCCATTTTGGCCCAAAAATGTGAATTTTGGGAAAATCGCAAAATGCCCGTTCTCGCTCGAAATTCAATCATTTTTAAAACGGATTTCGGCGTTTTCGATGTAAATTAGGGACAAACAAATCCCGCACAACCATTTTTGGAACAAAAAAAATTTTTCGCCGAAAAAGTCAAAAAAAATATTTTTTTACAAAAAATTTGCAAAAATTTGAAAAAAGTTTTTGACCCAATTTTTTGCAAAATTTTGAAAAACCACTATGCGCGTCAAATAGGCCCGAAAACGACAAATACGTGCCAAATACGCGTTTTTCGAATTTTTGCGTTTTTGACATTTTTGACCATTTTCAAAAAAAACCGGTTTTGGGCCATTTTGGCCCAAAAATGTGAATTTTGGGAAAATCGCAAAATGCCCGTTCTCGCTCGAAATTGAATCATTTTTAAAACGGATTTCGGCGTTTTCGATGTAAATTAGGGACAAACAAATCCCGCACAACCATTTTTGGAACAAAAAAAATTTTCGCCGAAAAAGTCAAAAAAAAATATTTTTTTACAAAAAAATTTGCAAAAATTTGAAAAAGTTTTTGACCCAATTTTTTGCAAAATTTTGAAAAACCACTATGCGCGTCAAATAGGCCCCAAAACGACAATACGTGCCAAATACGCGTTTTTTCGAATTTTTGCGTTTTTGACATTTTTGACCATTTTCAAAAAAAACCGGTTTTTTGGCCATTTTGGCCCAAAATGTGAATTTTGGGAAAATCGCAAAATGCCCGTTCTCGCTCGAAATTGAATCATTTTTAAAACGGATTTCGGCGTTTTCGATGAAAATTAGGGACAAACAAATCCCGCACAACCATTTTTGGAACAAAAAAAATTTTCGCCGAAAAAGTCAAAAAAAAATATTTTTTTACAAAAAAGTTTGCAAAAATTTGAAAAAGTTTTTGACCCCAATTTTTTGCAAAATTTCTAAAAACCACTATGCGCGTCAAATAGGCCCGAAAACGACAAATACGTGCCAAATACGCGTTTTTCGAATTTTTGCGTTTTTGACATTTTTGACCATTTTCAAAAAAACCGGTTTTTGGCCATTTTGGCCCAAAAATGTGAATTTTGGGAAAATCGCAAATGCCCGTTCTCGCTCGAAATTGAATCATTTTTAAAACGGATTTCGGCGTTTTCGATGAAAATTAGGGACAAACAAATCCCGCACAACCATTTTTGGAACAAAAAAATTTTCGCCGAAAAAGTCAAAAAAAAATATTTTTTTACAAAAAAGTTTGCAAAAATTTGAAAAAGTTTTTGACCCAATTTTTTGCAAAATTTTGAAAAACCACTATGCGCGTCAAATAGGCCCCAAAACGACAAATACGTGCCAAATACGCGTTTTTCGAATTTTTGCGTTTTGACATTTTTGACCATTTTCAAAAAAACCGGTTTTTGGCCATTTTGGCCCAAAAATGTGAATTTTGGGAAAATCGCAAAATGCCCGTTCTCGCTCGAAATTGAATCATTTTTAAAACGGATTTCGGCGTTTTCGATGTAAATTAGGGACAAACAAATCCCGCACAACCATTTTTGGAACAAAAAAAATTTTCGCCGAAAAAGTCAAAAAAAAAATATTTTTTTACAAAAAAGTTTGCAAAAATTTGAAAAAGTTTTTTGACCCAATTTTTTGCAAAATTTTGAAAACCACTATGCGCGTCAAATAGGCCCGAAAACGACAAATACGTGCCAAATACGCGTTTTTCGAATTTTTGCGTTTTTGACATTTTTGACCATTTTCAAAAAAAAACCGGTTTTTGGCCATTTTGGCCCCAAAAATGTGAATTTTGGGAAAATCGCAAAATGCCCGTTCTCGCTCGAAATTGAATCATTTTTAAAACGGATTTCGGCGTTTTCGATGTAAATTAGGGACAAACAAATCCGCACAACCATTTTTGAACAAAAAAAAATTTTCGCCGAAAAAGTCAAAAAAAAATATTTTTTTACAAAAAATTTGCAAAAATTTGAAAAAGTTTTTGACCCAATTTTTTGCAAAATTTTGAAAACCACTATGCGCGTCAAATAGGCCCGAAAACGACAAATACGTGCCAAATACGCGTTTTTCGAATTTTGCGTTTTTGACATTTTTGACCATTTTCAAAAAAACCGGTTTTGGCCATTTTGGCCCAAAAATGTGAATTTTGGGAAAATCGCAAAATGCCCGTTCTCGCTCGAAATTGAATCATTTTTAAAACGGATTTCGGCGTTTTCGATGAAAATTAGGGACAAACAAATCCCGCACAACCATTTTTGGAACAAAAAAAATTTTCGCCGAAAAAGTCAAAAAAAATATTTTTTACAAAAAAATTTGCAAAAATTTGAAAAAGTTTTTGACCAATTTTTTGCAAAATTTTGAAAAACCACTATGCGCGTCAAATAGGCCCGAAAACGACAAATACGTGCCAAATACGCGTTTTTCGAATTTTTGCGTTTTTGACATTTTTGACCATTTTCAAAAAAAACCGGTTTTTGGCCATTTTGGCCCAAAAATGTGAATTTTGGGAAAATCGCAAAATGCCCGTTCTCGCTCGAAATTGAATCATTTTTAAAACGGATTTCGGCGTTTTTCGATGTAAATTAGGGACAAACAAATCCCGCACAACCATTTTTGGAACAAAAAAATTTTCGCCGAAAAAGTCAAAAAAAATATTTTTTTACAAAAAATTTGCAAAAATTTGAAAAAGTTTTTGACCCAAATTTTTTGCAAAATTTTGAAAAACCACTATGCGCGTCAAATAGGCCCGAAAACGACAAATACGTGCCAAATACGCGTTTTTCGAATTTTTGCGTTTTTGACATTTTTGACCATTTTCAAAAAAACCGGTTTTTGGCCATTTTGGCCCAAAAATGTGAATTTTGGGAAAATCGCAAAATGCCCGTTCTCGCTCGAAATTCAATCATTTTTAAAACGGATTTCGGCGTTTTCGATGTAAATTAGGGACAAACAAATCCCGCACAACCATTTTTGGAACAAAAAAATTTTCGCCGAAAAAGTCAAAAAAAAATATTTTTTTACAAAAAAGTTTGCAAAAATTTGAAAAAGTTTTTGACCCAATTTTTTGCAAAATTTGAAAAACCACTATGCGCGTCAAATAGGCCCCGAAAACGACAATACGTGCCAAATACGCGTTTTTCGAATTTTTGCGTTTTTGACATTTTTGACCATTTTCAAAAAAACCGGTTTTTGGCCATTTTGGCCCAAAATGCGAATTTTGGGAAAATCGCAAAATGCCCGTTCTCGCTCGAAATTGAATCATTTTTAAAACGGATTTCGGCGTTTTCGATGAAATTAGGGACAAACAAATCCCGCACAACCATTTTTGGAACAAAAAAAATTTTCGCCGAAAAAGTCAAAAAAAAAATTTTTTTACAAAAAAATTTGCAAAAATTTGAAAAAGTTTTTGACCCAATTTTTGCAAAATTTTGAAAAACCACTATGCGCGTCAAATAGGCCCCGAAAACGACAAATACGTGCCAAATACGCGTTTTTCGAATTTTTGCGTTTTTGATATTTTTTTGATTGGAGTAAAATTTGTACGATTTTTTTTTGGTTGGAATTTTTTTTCTGTTTTTCTTTTTATCTATTTGGATGATTTGTGATGGATATTACAATCGTTGTTTGCTATGATAAAGTGAGGTGATGCAAATTGGATATGTTACTTATAGCGCCAGTGAATTATTGGCTTTGGAAGAGTTTAGTATGGAAGTAATATTTCATCTCATATCTTTTTGTGGTGCTGTGTCATAGCTTGTAAGGTAAAGGTTGTCATTGACTCCTTCACTTCGTTTAGTGATGAGAATCAAGGTGAATTTCGGACCTTAATCTCTCCTTCACCTTTCACCATAGCATTTCGATAGTTGTCTCTGTATGAGACGGAAAAGACTGAGAAAAACTGAATTCGTTGCGATATTGAAGGTTATGTTGGATGATATTTATCGTTTATGCCGATTTAAAATTTTTACTTTTATATATTAGTTTTTTTCCAGCAGAAAAAGTTGAATGTTAGCAAACAAAATTTGTAGAGAATAAGTAAACATTGTGGCATATTATCCTCTTTTCCGGAGATTATTATCGGGACTTGAACCGCTGTGCGAGGATTTATTCTTGCTGCTTAACTCATTCTAATTTGTTTGCATTTTTCCAATTTTTCATAGCTACAACTTCTGAAATCAGCTCTTGGAGTGAGCTTTACCGCTTTTTTCTGTGGAGAATCATTGGAAGAGGCGAGGAAAAAATTATGGAGGAGATGTGAAAGGTTGTTTTGATGGATTCTGAGGGGAGATTTCTTTCCATGTGGTGGGAGCAGCATAGCATCAATCCCTTTTATTTTTTCGTGTAGTTGAAATGCTAGAATTCATTCTCGCTGTCTGAAAGGCATCCATTGCAAAAATTTAAGGCCATACTGTTTCTTAGATGTCACTGAATGCGAGCCCGCCGAAACACTGGATCTGATCGAGGCGCTTTAGCTCTTATTATCCACCAACAACGGAAAATATTTTCATTCCAAATTGTAAAGAGGAAGGGAGAGGCCGCAGGAAAAAAGCCATCTCTCCAAGAATACGAGGTGAATGCTTTTCAGTGCGATGGAAGATATTTTCAGAGGAGTTTTGAATACTGGTAAAAACGCGTCTCATCGATTTCTTGAATCAGAAATTTTAGGGAATCTCTGTCGGTGTTTCGTCAAGGTATTTAGATCAGCAGAGGGTGCGAGTGATGTCAGAAAGTATGAGAGCCTTCCCCTAAATGCGGCATCGATTGAGGAAAATTCTCATTAAATTGCGGGCTATTAAAGAAGGAAGAATCAACTCTTGATGAATTGAGACTTTAGCTTCATCGCACCAAGAATAACCAGAGGCATCCATGAGGAAAATATAAATTCTAATTCTTTTTCTTGCAAGGAAGATTTCAATTTTTTATTTTCTATTTTTCAGTTCTTGTTTTTATTGTGAGAATTGGCGACCGAGGTATTCAACTTATAGTGGGGAAGATTAAGGGCACTGACGCTATGGTTAGGCGCTTGTCACTAAGATGAAATTATATCTTCCAGAAGGACTTGAATGGAGGAAGTAATATT
>NHOR01000425.1:0-15571 GCA_002287245.1 Trypanosoma congolense | reverse complement strand
TCATGTCCTGAAACACATTCTCACACGTAATAAAAATAAACCAATACGAAACGCTGCTTATTATTATTTTCATGATTTACTAAACTGGGAAAATGTGTTTGAACAAATAATTTCGTGAGTGTTCTTTGTACTTTCTCCAACTCTCTGAAGGAGAACTAGAGGCATTTCAAACCAAACAACTTCTTTCAAACAAAAAAAAAGAATAATAAACACAGTTAACCAAGCCAATATACTTCCCAAACCTCACACTATCATAAACCACATTATTCTGAAGTGAGTCTTCCCTGAAAACAATCCGTGTAGCTATACAATAAACCGTAATTTTTGAATGAGTCGAAAGTGAGAAAACGTGGAGAGTTTAAATACTTTGTGGATAAACATTAAGGTGTTTTTTTGTTCTGCTCCAAATAGCTCATTGCGATTGTACCACTCAACATCTGTTGCTCAAATACTAATCACAACACACATTGAATCACACACATAATGAAAATAAAACAATACGGAGTGTTGTATATTAATACCTTCAGTATACACTCACTGGAATGTACGTGTATAAACCAATTAGGTTGTCTTCCTCATGTCACATTTAGCTCTTTAAAAGGAGCAAAAGACAATTCAATACAACGCGATTGGTCGGAAGCAATGCTACTTTTTCACGTTGAAAACAATCACACCACACACACAACAATCATAAACTGTACGATTCCTAAAAAAATGAATTTAGAATTTTCATTTTCTCTGGATGCATTTTTTATGGGTGATATCTTGGCGATGAGTCGACGTCTCCATTCTCGAGAGTTGATTCTTCTTCCTTAATGGCCTGTAGCTGAGAATATTTTCCTCAATCGATGCCGCATTAGGAAGGTTCTCACATTTTTAACACCATCGGCATTTCTTAACTAAATGGCCCTTGACGAAACCGACAGAGATTCCTTAAAATTTCTGATTCAAGAAATCGATGAGACGCGTCTTTCCAGCATTCAAATTCTCCTCTGAAAAATATCCTCCATCGCACTGAAAAGCATTCACCTCGTATTCCTGGAGAGATGGCTTCTCTACCTGTGGGTCTCTCCTTCCCTCTTGCAATTTGGAATGAAAATATTTTCCGTTGTTGGTGATAATAAGAGCTAAAGCGCCTCGATCAGATCCAATGTTTCGGCGGGCTCGCATTCAGTGACATCTAAGAAACAGGATGTCATTAAATTTTTTGTAATGAATGTCTTTCAGACTGCGAAGAATGAATTCTAGGATTTCGTCCGCTCCCGAAAAAAAAGACTGACCCTCCTTGTGATATTATTTAACTTTCCGGGAGAAATTTTAAAAGAACTCAGCCCACTACTATCCCTCAATTACGGAACTTTTCATCTTCTACTTGACCCTTGTTTTCTTGACAAGGCTGTCTTGCCCCTACGTTTCCTATGAGCATAATTCGGCTATTCCACAATTCAACCAACCTACATCTTATTTCTGCTGACTAAATAGGAACATGGTGCCCATAAAATTATTTTTCAAATTAACTAACTCCTTCTCTTTCTCTCATTTCATTCTTTTATGGTGAAAGCTAATAATTTAAAAAAACACTCGAAAACAAAAGCAGTTCAACAAACATGTGGAACTCAGGGAATCCTAGAGCGCCCATAATACCTGATTGCGTCCTATGGAGCTATTTTTTCTTCTATTTAACCATGATAAAATACACTCACCAACATTGACTTACGGTACACTTCAACTACACCTCAGACTTTTCAACTCCAGCTGAAAATTAAGGCGTATTATGACCCACACAACCATTTTTGAAAAAAAAAATTTTCGCCGAAAAAGTCAAAAAAAAATATTTTTTTACAAAAAAGTTTGCAAAAATTTGAAAAAGTTTTTGACCCAATTTTTTGCAAAATTTTGAAAAACCACTATGCGCGTCAAATAGGCCCCAAAACGACAAATACGTGCCAAATACGCGTTTTTCGAATTTTTGCGTTTTTGACATTTTTGACCATTTTCAAAAAAACCGGTTTTTGGCCATTTTGGCCCAAAAATGTGAATTTTGGGAAAATCGCAAAATGCCCGTTCTCGCTCGAAATTGAATCATTTTTAAAACGGATTTCGGCGTTTTCGATGTAAATTAGGGACAAACAAATCCCGCACAACCATTTTTGGAACAAAAAAAATTTTCGCCGAAAAAGTCAAAAAAAAATATTTTTTTACAAAAAAGTTTGCAAAAATTTGAAAAAGTTTTTGACCCAATTTTTTGCAAAATTTTGAAAAACCACTATGCGCGTCAAATAGGCCCGAAAACGACAAATACGTGCCAAATACGCGTTTTTCGAATTTTTGCGTTTTTGACATTTTTGACCATTTTCAAAAAAACCGGTTTTTGGCCATTTTGGCCCAAAAATGTGAATTTTGGGAAAATCGCAAAATGCCCGTTCTCGCTCGAAATTGAATCATTTTTAAAACGGATTTCGGCGTTTTCGATGAAAATTAGGGACAAACAAATCCCGCACAACCATTTTTGGAACAAAAAAAATTTTCGCCGAAAAAGTCAAAAAAAAATATTTTTTTACAAAAAAGTTTGCAAAAATTTGAAAAAGTTTTTGACCCAATTTTTTGCAAAATTTTGAAAAACCACTATGCGCGTCAAATAGGCCCGAAAACGACAAATACGTGCCAAATACGCGTTTTTCGAATTTTTGCGTTTTTGACATTTTTGACCATTTTCAAAAAAACCGGTTTTTGGCCATTTTGGCCCAAAAATGTGAATTTTGGGAAAATCGCAAAATGCCCGTTCTCGCTCGAAATTGAATCATTTTTAAAACGGATTTCGGCGTTTTCGATGTAAATTAGGGACAAACAAATCCCGCACAACCATTTTTGGAACAAAAAAAATTTTCGCCGAAAAAGTCAAAAAAAAATATTTTTTTACAAAAAAGTTTGCAAAAATTTGAAAAAGTTTTTGACCCAATTTTTTGCAAAATTTTGAAAAACCACTATGCGCGTCAAATAGGCCCGAAAACGACAAATACGTGCCAAATACGCGTTTTTCGAATTTTTGCGTTTTTGACATTTTTGACCATTTTCAAAAAAAACCGGTTTTTGGCCATTTTGGCCCAAAAATGTGAATTTTGGGAAAATCGCAAAATGCCCGTTCTCGCTCGAAATTGAATCATTTTTAAAACGGATTTCGGCGTTTTCGATGTAAATTAGGGACAAACAAATCCCGCACAACCATTTTTGGAACAAAAAAAATTTTCGCCGAAAAAGTCAAAAAAAATATTTTTTTACAAAAAAGTTTGCAAAAATTTGAAAAAGTTTTTGACCCAATTTTTTGCAAAATTTTGAAAAACCACTATGCGCGTCAAATAGGCCCGAAAACGACAAATACGTGCCAAATACGCGTTTTTCGAATTTTTGCGTTTTTGACATTTTTGACCATTTTCAAAAAAAACCGGTTTTTGGCCATTTTGGCCCAAAAATGTGAATTTTGGGAAAATCGCAAAATGCCCGTTCTCGCTCGAAATTGAATCATTTTTAAAACGGATTTCGGCGTTTTCGATGAAAATTAGGGACAAACAAATCCCGCACAACCATTTTTGGAACAAAAAAAATTTTCGCCGAAAAAGTCAAAAAAAAATATTTTTTTACAAAAAAGTTTGCAAAAATTTGAAAAAGTTTTTGACCCAATTTTTTGCAAAATTTTGAAAAACCACTATGCGCGTCAAATAGGCCCGAAAACGACAAATACGTGCCAAATACGCGTTTTTCGAATTTTTGCGTTTTTGACATTTTTGACCATTTTCAAAAAAAACCGGTTTTTGGCCATTTTGGCCCAAAAATGTGAATTTTGGGAAAATCGCAAAATGCCCGTTCTCGCTCGAAATTGAATCATTTTTAAAACGGATTTCGGCGTTTTCGATGTAAATTAGGGACAAACAAATCCCGCACAACCATTTTTGGAACAAAAAAAATTTTCGCCGAAAAAGTCAAAAAAAAATATTTTTTTACAAAAAAGTTTGCAAAAATTTGAAAAAGTTTTTGACCCAATTTTTTGCAAAATTTTGAAAAACCACTATGCGCGTCAAATAGGCCCGAAAACGACAAATACGTGCCAAATACGCGTTTTTCGAATTTTTGCGTTTTTGACATTTTTGACCATTTTCAAAAAAACCGGTTTTTGGCCATTTTGGCCCAAAAATGTGAATTTTGGGAAAATCGCAAAATGCCCGTTCTCGCTCGAAATTGAATCATTTTTAAAACGGATTTCGGCGTTTTCGATGAAATTAGGGACAAACAAATCCCGCACAACCATTTTTGGAACAAAAAAAATTTTCGCCGAAAAAGTCAAAAAAAAATATTTTTTTACAAAAAAGTTTGCAAAAATTTGAAAAAGTTTTTGACCCAATTTTTTGCAAAATTTTGAAAAACCACTATGCGCGTCAAATAGGCCCGAAAACGACAAATACGTGCCAAATACGCGTTTTTTCGAATTTTTGCGTTTTTGACATTTTTGACCATTTTCAAAAAAAACCGGTTTTTGGCCATTTTGGCCCAAAAATGTGAATTTTGGGAAAATCGCAAAATGCCCGTTCTCGCTCGAAATTGAATCATTTTTAAAACGGATTTCGGCGTTTTCGATGTAAATTAGGGACAAACAAATCCCGCACAACCATTTTTGGAACAAAAAAAATTTTCGCCGAAAAAGTCAAAAAAAAATATTTTTTTACAAAAAAGTTTGCAAAAATTTGAAAAAGTTTTTGACCCAATTTTTTGCAAAATTTTGAAAAACCACTATGCGCGTCAAATAGGCCCAAAACGACAAATACGTGCCAAATACGCGTTTTTCGAATTTTTGCGTTTTTGACATTTTTGACCATTTTCAAAAAAACCGGTTTTTGGCCATTTTGGCCCAAAAATGTGAATTTTGGGAAAATCGCAAAATGCCCGTTCTCGCTCGAAATTGAATCATTTTTAAAACGGATTTCGGCGTTTTCGATGAAAATTAGGGACAAACAAATCCCGCACAACCATTTTTGGAACAAAAAAAATTTTCGCCGAAAAAGTCAAAAAAAAATATTTTTTTACAAAAAAGTTTGCAAAAATTTGAAAAAGTTTTTGACCCAATTTTTTGCAAAATTTTGAAAAACCACTATGCGCGTCAAATAGGCCCGAAAACGACAAATACGTGCCAAATACGCGTTTTTCGAATTTTTGCGTTTTTGACATTTTTGACCATTTTCAAAAAAACCGGTTTTTGGCCATTTTGGCCCAAAAATGTGAATTTTGGGAAAATCGCAAAATGCCCGTTCTCGCTCGAAATTGAATCATTTTTAAAACGGATTTCGGCGTTTTCGATGTAAATTAGGGACAAACAAATCCCGCACAACCATTTTTGGAACAAAAAAAATTTTCGCCGAAAAAGTCAAAAAAAAATATTTTTTTACAAAAAAGTTTGCAAAAATTTGAAAAAGTTTTTGACCCAATTTTTTGCAAAATTTTGAAAAACCACTATGCGCGTCAAATAGGCCCGAAAACGACAAATACGTGCCAAATACGCGTTTTTCGAATTTTTGCGTTTTTGACATTTTTGACCATTTTCAAAAAAACCGGTTTTTGGCCATTTTGGCCCAAAAATGTGAATTTTGGGAAAATCGCAAAATGCCCGTTCTCGCTCGAAATTGAATCATTTTTAAAACGGATTTCGGCGTTTTCGATGTAAATTAGGGACAAACAAATCCCGCACAACCATTTTTGGAACAAAAAAAATTTTCGCCGAAAAAGTCAAAAAAAAATATTTTTTTACAAAAAAGTTTGCAAAAATTTGAAAAAGTTTTTGACCCAATTTTTTGCAAAATTTTGAAAAACCACTATGCGCGTCAAATAGGCCCGAAAACGACAAATACGTGCCAAATACGCGTTTTTCGAATTTTTGCGTTTTTGACATTTTTGACCATTTTCAAAAAAACCGGTTTTTGGCCATTTTGGCCCAAAAATGTGAATTTTGGGAAAATCGCAAAATGCCCGTTCTCGCTCGAAATTGAATCATTTTTAAAACGGATTTCGGCGTTTTCGATGTAAATTAGGGACAAACAAATCCCGCACAACCATTTTTGGAACAAAAAAAATTTTCGCCGAAAAAGTCAAAAAAAAATATTTTTTTACAAAAAAGTTTGCAAAAATTTGAAAAAGTTTTTGACCCAATTTTTTGCAAAATTTGAAAAACCACTATGCGCGTCAAATAGGCCCCAAAACGACAAATACGTGCCAAATACGCGTTTTTCGAATTTTTGCGTTTTTGACATTTTTGACCATTTTCAAAAAAAACCGGTTTTTGGCCATTTTGGCCCAAAAATGTGAATTTTGGGAAAATCGCAAAATGCCCGTTCTCGCTCGAAATTGAATCATTTTTAAAACGGATTTCGGCGTTTTCGATGAAAATTAGGGACAAACAAATCCCGCACAACCATTTTTGGAACAAAAAAAATTTTCGCCGAAAAAGTCAAAAAAAAATATTTTTTTACAAAAAAGTTTGCAAAAATTTGAAAAAGTTTTTGACCCAATTTTTTGCAAAATTTTGAAAAACCACTATGCGCGTCAAATAGGCCCAAAACGACAAATACGTGCCAAATACGCGTTTTTCGAATTTTTGCGTTTTTGACATTTTTGACCATTTTCAAAAAAACCGGTTTTTGGCCATTTTGGCCCAAAAATGTGAATTTTGGGAAAATCGCAAAATGCCCGTTCTCGCTCGAAATTGAATCATTTTTAAAACGGATTTCGGCGTTTTCGATGTAAATTAGGGACAAACAAATCCCGCACAACCATTTTTGGAACAAAAAAAATTTTCGCCGAAAAAGTCAAAAAAAAATATTTTTTTACAAAAAAGTTTGCAAAAATTTGAAAAAGTTTTTGACCCAATTTTTTGCAAAATTTTGAAAAACCACTATGCGCGTCAAATAGGCCCAAAACGACAAATACGTGCCAAATACGCGTTTTTCGAATTTTTGCGTTTTTGACATTTTTGACCATTTTCAAAAAAACCGGTTTTTGGCCATTTTGGCCCAAAAATGTGAATTTTGGGAAAATCGCAAAATGCCCGTTCTCGCTCGAAATTGAATCATTTTTAAAACGGATTTCGGCGTTTTCGATGTAAATTAGGGACAAACAAATCCCGCACAACCATTTTTGGAACAAAAAAAATTTTCGCCGAAAAAGTCAAAAAAAAATATTTTTTTACAAAAAAGTTTGCAAAAATTTGAAAAAGTTTTTGACCCAATTTTTTGCAAAATTTTGAAAAACCACTATGCGCGTCAAATAGGCCCGAAAACGACAAATACGTGCCAAATACGCGTTTTTCGAATTTTTGCGTTTTTGACATTTTTGACCATTTTCAAAAAAACCGGTTTTTGGCCATTTTGGCCCAAAAATGTGAATTTTGGGAAAATCGCAAAATGCCCGTTCTCGCTCGAAATTGAATCATTTTTAAAACGGATTTCGGCGTTTTCGATGTAAATTAGGGACAAACAAATCCCGCACAACCATTTTTGGAACAAAAAAAATTTTCGCCGAAAAAGTCAAAAAAAAATATTTTTTTACAAAAAAGTTTGCAAAAATTTGAAAAAGTTTTTGACCCAATTTTTTGCAAAATTTTGAAAAACCACTATGCGCGTCAAATAGGCCCGAAAACGACAAATACGTGCCAAATACGCGTTTTTCGAATTTTTGCGTTTTTGACATTTTTGACCATTTTCAAAAAAACCGGTTTTTGGCCATTTTGGCCCAAAAATGTGAATTTTGGGAAAATCGCAAAATGCCCGTTCTCGCTCGAAATTGAATCATTTTTAAAACGGATTTCGGCGTTTTCGATGTAAATTAGGGACAAACAAATCCCGCACAACCATTTTTGGAACAAAAAAATTTTCGCCGAAAAAGTCAAAAAAAAATATTTTTTTACAAAAAAATTTGCAAAAATTTGAAAAAGTTTTTGACCCAATTTTTTGCAAAATTTTGAAAAACCACTATGCGCGTCAAATAGGCCCGAAAACGACAAATACGTGCCAAATACGCGTTTTTCGAATTTTTGCGTTTTTGACATTTTTGACCATTTTCAAAAAAAACCGGTTTTTGGCCATTTTGGCCCAAAAATGTGAATTTTGGGAAAATCGCAAAATGCCCGTTCTCGCTCGAAATTGAATCATTTTTAAAACGGATTTCGGCGTTTTCGATGTAAATTAGGGACAAACAAATCCCGCACAACCATTTTTGGAACAAAAAAAATTTTCGCCGAAAAAGTCAAAAAAAAAATATTTTTTTACAAAAAAGTTTGCAAAAATTTGAAAAAGTTTTTGACCCAATTTTTTGCAAAATTTTGAAAAACCACTATGCGCGTCAAATAGGCCCCGAAAACGACAAATACGTGCCAAATACGCGTTTTTCGAATTTTTGCGTTTTTGACATTTTTGACCATTTTCAAAAAAACCGGTTTTTGGCCATTTTGGCCCAAAAATGTGAATTTTGGGAAAATCGCAAAATGCCCGTTCTCGCTCGAAATTGAATCATTTTTAAAACGGATTTCGGCGTTTTCGATGAAAATTAGGGACAAACAAATCCCGCACAACCATTTTTGGAACAAAAAAAAATTTTCGCCGAAAAAGTCAAAAAAAAAATATTTTTTTACAAAAAAGTTTGCAAAAATTTGAAAAAGTTTTTGACCCAATTTTTTGCAAAATTTTGAAAAACCACTATGCGCGTCAAATAGGCCCCAAAACGACAAATACGTGCCAAATACGCGTTTTTCGAATTTTTGCGTTTTTGACATTTTTGACCATTTTCAAAAAAACCGGTTTTTGGCCATTTTGGCCCAAAAATGTGAATTTTGGGAAAATCGCAAAATGCCCGTTCTCGCTCGAAATTGAATCATTTTTAAAACGGATTTCGGCGTTTTCGATGTAAATTAGGGACAAACAAATCCCGCACAACCATTTTTGGAACAAAAAAAATTTTCGCCGAAAAAGTCAAAAAAAAATATTTTTTTACAAAAAAGTTTGCAAAATTTGAAAAAGTTTTTGACCCAATTTTTTGCAAAATTTTGAAAAACCACTATGCGCGTCAAATAGGCCCCAAAACGACAAATACGTGCCAAATACGCGTTTTTCGAATTTTTGCGTTTTTGACATTTTTGACCATTTTCAAAAAAAACCGGTTTTTGGCCATTTTGGCCCAAAAATGTGAATTTTGGGAAAATCGCAAAATGCCCGTTCTCGCTCGAAATTGAATCATTTTTAAAACGGATTTCGGCGTTTTCGATGTAAATTAGGGACAAACAAATCCCGCACAACCATTTTTGGAACAAAAAAAATTTTCGCCGAAAAAGTCAAAAAAAAATATTTTTTTACAAAAAGTTTGCAAAAATTTGAAAAAGTTTTTGACCCAATTTTTTGCAAAATTTTGAAAAACCACTATGCGCGTCAAATAGGCCCCAAAACGACAAATACGTGCCAAATACGCGTTTTTCGAATTTTTGCGTTTTTGACATTTTTGACCATTTTCAAAAAAACCGGTTTTTGGCCATTTTGGCCCAAAAATGTGAATTTTGGGAAAATCGCAAAATGCCCGTTCTCGCTCGAAATTGAATCATTTTTAAAACGGATTTCGGCGTTTTCGATGTAAATTAGGGACAAACAAATCCCGCACAACCATTTTTGGAACAAAAAAAATTTTCGCCGAAAAGTCAAAAAAAAATATTTTTTTACAAAAAAGTTTGCAAAAATTTGAAAAAGTTTTTGACCCAATTTTTTGCAAAATTTTGAAAAACCACTATGCGCGTCAAATAGGCCCGAAAACGACAAATACGTGCCAAATACGCGTTTTTCGAATTTTTGCGTTTTTGACATTTTTGACCATTTTCAAAAAAAACCGGTTTTTGGCCATTTTGGCCCAAAAATGTGAATTTTGGGAAAATCGCAAAATGCCCGTTCTCGCTCGAAATTGAATCATTTTTAAAACGGATTTCGGCGTTTTCGATGAAAATTAGGGACAAACAAATCCCGCACAACCATTTTTGGAACAAAAAAAATTTTCGCCGAAAAAGTCAAAAAAAAATATTTTTTTACAAAAAAGTTTGCAAAAATTTGAAAAAGTTTTTGACCCAATTTTTTGCAAAATTTGAAAAACCACTATGCGCGTCAAATAGGCCCCAAAACGACAAATACGTGCCAAATACGCGTTTTTCGAATTTTTGCGTTTTTGACATTTTTGACCATTTTCAAAAAAACCGGTTTTTGGCCATTTTGGCCCAAAAATGTGAATTTTGGGAAAATCGCAAAATGCCCGTTCTCGCTCGAAATTGAATCATTTTTAAAACGGATTTCGGCGTTTTCGATGTAAATTAGGGACAAACAAATCCCGCACAACCATTTTTGGAACAAAAAAAATTTTCGCCGAAAAAGTCAAAAAAAAATATTTTTTTACAAAAAAGTTTGCAAAAATTTGAAAAAGTTTTTGACCCAATTTTTTGCAAAATTTTGAAAAACCACTATGCGCGTCAAATAGGCCCGAAAACGACAAATACGTGCCAAATACGCGTTTTTTCGAATTTTTGCGTTTTTGACATTTTTGACCATTTTCAAAAAAAACCGGTTTTTGGCCATTTTGGCCCAAAAATGTGAATTTTGGGAAAATCGCAAAATGCCCGTTCTCGCTCGAAATTGAATCATTTTTAAAACGGATTTCGGCGTTTTCGATGAAAATTAGGGACAAACAAATCCCGCACAACCATTTTTGGAACAAAAAAAATTTTCGCCGAAAAAGTCAAAAAAAATATTTTTTTACAAAAAAGTTTGCAAAATTTGAAAAAGTTTTTGACCCAATTTTTTGCAAAATTTTGAAAAACCACTATGCGCGTCAAATAGGCCCCAAAACGACAAATACGTGCCAAATACGCGTTTTTCGAATTTTTGCGTTTTTGACATTTTTGACCATTTTCAAAAAAACCGGTTTTTGGCCATTTTGGCCCAAAAATGTGAATTTTGGGAAAATCGCAAAATGCCCGTTCTCGCTCGAAATTGAATCATTTTTAAAACGGATTTCGGCGTTTTCGATGAAATTAGGGACAAACAAATCCCGCACAACCATTTTTGGAACAAAAAAAATTTTCGCCGAAAAAGTCAAAAAAAAATATTTTTTTACAAAAAAGTTTGCAAAAATTTGAAAAAGTTTTTGACCCAATTTTTGCAAAATTTTGAAAAACCACTATGCGCGTCAAATAGGCCCAAAACGACAAATACGTGCCAAATACGCGTTTTTCGAATTTTTGCGTTTTTGACATTTTTGACCATTTTCAAAAAAACCGGTTTTTGGCCATTTTGGCCCAAAAATGTGAATTTTGGGAAAATCGCAAATGCCCGTTCTCGCTCGAAATTGAATCATTTTTAAAACGGATTTCGGCGTTTTCGATGTAAATTAGGGACAAACAAATCCCGCACAACCATTTTTGGAACAAAAAAATTTTCGCCGAAAAAGTCAAAAAAAAATATTTTTTTACAAAAAAGTTTGCAAAAAATTTGAAAAAGTTTTTGACCCAATTTTTTGCAAAATTTTGAAAAACCACTATGCGCGTCAAATAGGCCCCAAAACGACAAATACGTGCCAAATACGCGTTTTTCGAATTTTTGCGTTTTTTGACATTTTTTGACCATTTTCAAAAAAAACCGGTTTTTGGCCATTTTGGCCCAAAAATGTGAATTTTGGGAAAATCGCAAAATGCCCGTTCTCGCTCGAAATTGAATCATTTTTAAAACGGATTTCGGCGTTTTCGATGAAAATTAGGGACAAACAAATCCCGCACAACCATTTTTGGAACAAAAAAATTTTCGCCGAAAAAGTCAAAAAAAAATATTTTTTTACAAAAAAAGTTTGCAAAAATTTGAAAAAGTTTTTGACCCATTTTTTGCAAAATTTTGAAAAACCACTATGCGCGTCAAATAGGCCCAAAACGACAAATACGTGCCAAATACGCGTTTTTCGAATTTTGCGTTTTGACATTTTTGACCATTTTCAAAAAAACCGGTTTTTGGCCATTTTGGCCCAAAAATGTGAATTTTGGGAAAATCGCAAAATGCCCGTTCTCGCTCGAAATTGAATCATTTTTAAAACGGATTTCGGCGTTTTCGATGTAAATTAGGGACAACAAATCCCGCACAACCATTTTTGGAACAAAAAAAATTTTCGCCGAAAAAGTCAAAAAAAAAATATTTTTTTACAAAAAAGTTTGCAAAAATTTGAAAAAGTTTTGACCCAATTTTTTGCAAATTTCGAAAAACCAACTATGCGGCGTCAAATAGGCCCCAAAACGACAAATACGTGCCAAATACGCGTTTTTCGAATTTTTGCGTTTTTGACATTTTTGACCATTTTCAAAAAAACCGGTTTTTGGCCATTTTGGCCCAAAAATGTGAATTTTGGGAAAATCGCAAAATGCCCGTTCTCGCTCGAAATTGAATCATTTTTAAAACGGATTTCGGCGTTTTCGATGAAAATTAGGGACAAACAAATCCCGCACAACCATTTTGGAACAAAAAAATTTTCGCCGAAAAAGTCAAAAAAAAATATTTTTTTACAAAAAGTTTGCAAAAATTTGAAAAAGTTTTTGACCCAATTTTTTGCAAAATTTTGAAAAACCACTATGCGCGTCAAATAGGCCCCAAAACGACAAATACGTGCCAAATACGCGTTTTTCGAATTTTTGCGTTTTTGACATTTTTGACCATTTTCAAAAAAAACCGGTTTTTGGCCATTTTGGCCCAAAAATGTGAATTTTGGGAAAATCGCAAAATGCCCGTTCTCGCTCGAAATTGAATCATTTTTAAAACGGATTTCGGCGTTTTCGATGTAAATTAGGGACAAACAAATCCCGCACAACCATTTTTGGAACAAAAAAAATTTTCGCCGAAAAAGTCAAAAAAAAATATTTTTTTACAAAAAAGTTTGCAAAAATTTGAAAAAAGTTTTTGACCCAATTTTTTGCAAAATTTTGAAAAACCACTATGCGCGTCAAATAGGCCCGAAACGACAAATACGTGCCAAATACGCGTTTTTCGAATTTTTGCGTTTTTTGACATTTTTGACCATTTTCAAAAAAAACCGGTTTTTGGCCATTTTGGCCCAAAAATGTGAATTTGGGAAAATCGCAAAATGCCCGTTCTCGCCTCGAAATTGAATCATTTTTAAAACGGATTTCGGCGTTTTCGATGTAAATTAGGGACAAACAAATCCGCACAACCATTTTTGGAACAAAAAAAATTTTCGCCGAAAAAGTCAAAAAAAAATATTTTTTTTACAAAAAATTTGCAAAAATTTGAAAAAGTTTTGACCCAATTTTTTGCAAAATTTTGAAAAAACCACTATGCGCGTCAAATAGGCCCGAAAACGACAAATACGTGCCAAATACGCGTTTTTCGAATTTTTGCGTTTTTGACATTTTGACCATTTTCAAAAAACCGGTTTTTGGCCATTTTGGCCCAAAAATGTGAATTTTGGGAAAATCGCAAAAATGCCCGTTCTCGCTCGAAATTGAATCATTTTTAAAACGGATTTCGGCGTTTTCGATGAAAATTAGGGACAAACAAATCCCGCACAACCATTTTTGGAACAAAAAAAATTTTCGCCGAAAAAGTCAAAAAAAAATATTTTTTTACAAAAAAGTTTGCAAAAATTTGAAAAAGTTTTTGACCCAATTTTTTGCAAAATTTTGAAAAAACCACTATGCGCGTCAAATAGGCCCGAAAACGACAAATACGTGCCAAATACGCGTTTTTCGAATTTTTGCGTTTTTGACATTTTTGACCATTTTCAAAAAAACCGTTTTTTGGCCATTTTGGCCCAAAATGTGAATTTTGGAAAATCGCAAAATGCCCGTTCTCGCTCGAAATTGAATCATTTTTAAAACGGATTTCGGCGTTTTCGATGAATAGGGACAAACAAATCCCGCACAACCATTTTTGGAACAAAAAAAATTTTCGCCGAAAAAGTCAAAAAAAATATTTTTTTACAAAAAAGTTTGCAAAAATTTGAAAAAGTTTTTGACCCAATTTTTTGCAAAATTTTGAAAAACCACTATGCGCGTCAAATAGGCCCGAAAACGACAAATACGTGCCAAATACGCGTTTTTCGAATTTTGCGTTTTTGACATTTTTGACCATTTTCAAAAAAAACCGGTTTTTGGCCATTTTGGCCCAAAAATGTGAATTTTGGGAAAATCGCAAAATGCCCGTTCTCGCTCGAAATTGAATCATTTTTAAAACGGATTTCGGCGTTTTCGATGAAAATTAGGGACAAACAAATCCCGCACAACCATTTTTGGAACAAAAAAAATTTTCGCCGAAAAAGTCAAAAAAAAATATTTTTTTACAAAAAAGTTTGCAAAAATTTGAAAAAGTTTTTGACCGAATTTTTTGCAAAATTTTGAAAAACCACTATGCGCGTCAAATAGGCCCCAAAACGACAAATACGTGCCAAATACGCGTTTTTCGAATTTTTGCGTTTTTGACATTTTGACCATTTTCAAAAAAACCGGTTTTTGGCCATTTTGGCCCAAAATGTGAATTTTGGGAAAATCGCAAAATGCCCGTTCTCGCTCGAAATTGAATCATTTTTAAAACGGATTTCGGCGTTTTCGATGAAAATTAGGGACAAACAAATCCCACACAACCATTTTTGGAACAAAAAAAATTTTCGCCGAAAAAGTCAAAAAAATTTTTTTACAAAAAAGTTTGCAAAAATTTGAAAAAGTTTTTGACCAAATTTTTTTGCAAAATTTTGAAAAACCACTATGCGCGTCAAATAGGCCCGAAAACGACAAATACGTGCCAAATACGCGTTTTTCGAATTTTTGCGTTTTTTGACATTTTTGACCATTTTCAAAAAAAACCGGTTTTTGGCCATTTTGGCCCAAAAATGTGAATTTTGGGAAAATCGCAAAATGCCCGTTCTCGCTCGAAATTGAATCATTTTTAAAACGGATTTCGGCGTTTTCGATGAAAATTAGGGACAAACAAATCCCGCACAACCATTTTTGGAACAAAAAAAATTTTCGCCGAAAAAGTCAAAAAAAAAATATTTTTTTACAAAAAAGTTTGCAAAAATTTGAAAAAGTTTTTGACCAAATTTTTTTGCAAAATTTTGAAAAACCACTATGCGCGTCAAATAGGCCCCAAAACGACAAATACGTGCCAAATACGCGTTTTTCGAATTTTTGCGTTTTTATCTTTTTTTTGAGTCTTTGGAATAAAATTTGGACGTTTTTTTTTGTTTGGGTTTTTATTTTTTTTGTGTTTTTCCTTTTTTCTATTTGGATGATTTTTGATCGATATTTACAATTGTTGTTTGAGATGATGAAATGGCCTGATGTGATTATGATATGTTTACTTATAATGCCAGTGAATTATTGGATTTGTAAAGATTTTAGGATGGAAAGTAATATTTCATCTCATATCTTTTTGTGGTGCTGTGTCATAGCTTGTGAGGAAAATGTTGTGATTGACTGCTTCACTTAGTTTAGTGATGAGAATCAAGCTGAATGTTC
>NHOR01000433.1:0-13788 GCA_002287245.1 Trypanosoma congolense | reverse complement strand
TGACATTTTTTTTCAAAAAAACCGGTTTTTGGCCATTTTGGCCCAAAATGTGAATTTTGGGAAATCGCAAAATGCCCGTTCTCGCTCGAAATTGAATCATTTTTAAAACGGATTTCGGCGTTTTCGATGTAAATTAGGGACAAACAAATCCCGCACAACCACAAAAAAATTTTCCCGAAAAAGTAAAAAAAAATTTTTTTACAAAAAAATTTGCAAAAATTTGAAAAAGTTTTTGACCAATTTTTTGCAAAATTTGAAAAAACCACTATGCGCGTCAATAGGCCCGAAACGACAAATACGTGCCAAAATACGCGTTTTTCGAATTTTTGCGTTTTTGACATTTTTGACCATTTTCAAAAAAAACCGGTTTTTGGCCATTTTGGCCCAAAAATGTGAATTTTGGGAAAATCGCAAAATGCCCGTTCTCGCTCGAAATTGAATCATTTTTAAAACGGATTTCGGCGTTTTCGATGTAAATTAGGGACAAACAAATCCCGCACAACCATTTTTGGAACAAAAAAAATTTTCGCCGAAAAAGTCAAAAAAAATATTTTTTTACAAAAAATTTGCAAAAATTTGAAAAAGTTTTTGACCCAATTTTTTGCAAAATTTTGAAAAACCACTATGCGCGTCAAATAGGCCCGAAAACGACAAATACGTGCCAAATACGCGTTTTTCGAATTTTTGCGTTTTTGACATTTTTGACCATTTTCAAAAAACCGGTTTTTGGCCATTTTGGCCCAAAAATGTGAATTTTGGAAAATCGCAAAATGCCCGTTCTCGCTCGAAATTGAATCATTTTTAAAACGGATTTCGGCGTTTTCGATGAAAATTAGGGACAAACAAATCCCGCACAACCATTTTTGGAAAAAAAAATTTTCGCCGAAAAAGTCAAAAAAAAATTTTTTTTACAAAAAAATTTGCAAAAATTTGAAAAAGTTTTTGACCCAATTTTTTGCAAAATTTTGAAAAACCACTATGCGCGTCAAATAGGCCCGAAAACGACAAATACGTGCCAAATACGCGTTTTTCGAATTTTTGCGTTTTTGACATTTTTGACCATTTTCAAAAAAACCGGTTTTTGGCCATTTTGGCCCAAAAATGTGAATTTTGGGAAAATCGCAAAATGCCGTTCTCGCTCGAAATTGAATCATTTTTAAAACGGATTTCGGCGTTTTCGATGTAAATTAGGGACAAACAAATCCCGCACAACCATTTTTGGAACAAAAAAATTTTCGCCGAAAAAGTCAAAAAAAAATATTTTTTACAAAAAAATTTGCAAAAATTTGAAAAAGTTTTTGACCCAATTTTTTGCAAAATTTTGAAAAACCACTATGCGCGTCAAATAGGCCCGAAAACGACAAATACGTGCCAAATACGCGTTTTTCGAATTTTTGCGTTTTTGACATTTTTGACCATTTTCAAAAAAACCGGTTTTTGGCCATTTTGGCCCAAAAATGTGAATTTTGGGAAAATCGCAAAATGCCCGTTCTCGCTCGAAATTGAATCATTTTTAAAACGGATTTCGGCGTTTTCGATGTAAATTAGGGACAAACAAATCCCGCACAACCATTTTTGGAACAAAAAAAATTTTCGCCGAAAAAGTCAAAAAAAAATATTTTTTACAAAAAAATTTGCAAAAATTTGAAAAAGTTTTTGACCAATTTTTTGCAAAATTTTGAAAAACCACTATGCGCGTCAAATAGGCCCGAAAACGACAAATACGTGCCAAATACGCGTTTTTCGAATTTTGCGTTTTTGACATTTTTGACCATTTTCAAAAAAACCGGTTTTTGGCCATTTTGGCCCAAAAATGTGAATTTTGGGAAAATCGCAAAATGCCCGTTCTCGCTCGAAATTGAATCATTTTTAAAACGGATTTCGGCGTTTTCGATGTAAATTAGGGACAAACAAATCCCGCACAACCATTTTTGGAACAAAAAAAATTTTCGCCGAAAAAGTCAAAAAAAAAATATTTTTTTACAAAAAATTTGCAAAAATTTGAAAAAGTTTTTGACCCAATTTTTTGCAAAATTTTGAAAAACCACTATGCGCGTCAAATAGGCCCGAAAACGACAAATACGTGCCAAATACGCTTTTTTTCGAATTTTTGCGTTTTTGACATTTTTGACCATTTTCAAAAAAACCGTTTTTGGCCATTTTGGCCCAAAAATGTGAATTTTGGGAAAATCGCAAAATGCCCGTTCTCGCTCGAAATTGAATCATTTTTAAAACGGATTTCGGCGTTTTCGATGTAAATTAGGGACAAACAAATCCCGCACAACCATTTTTGGAACAAAAAAAAATTTTCGCCGAAAAGTCAAAAAAAATATTTTTTTTACAAAAAATTTGCAAAAATTTGAAAAAGTTTTTGACCCAATTTTTTGCAAATTTTTGAAAAACCACTATGCGCGTCAAATAGGCCCCAAAACGACAAATACGTGCCAAATACGCGTTTTTTCGAATTTTTGCGTTTTTGACATTTTTGACCATTTTCAAAAAAACCGTTTTTTGGCCATTTTGGCCCAAAAATGTGAATTTTGGGAAAATCGCAAAATGCCCGTTCTCGCTCGAAATTGAATCATTTTTAAAACGGATTTCGGCGTTTTCGATGTAAATTAGGGACAAACAAATCCCGCACAACCATTTTGGAACAAAAAAAATTTTCGCCGAAAAAGTCAAAAAAAATATTTTTTTACAAAAAAATTTGCAAAAATTTGAAAAAGTTTTTGACCCAATTTTTTGCAAAATTTTGAAAAACCACTATGCGCGTCAAATAGGCCCGAAAACGACAAATACGTGCCAAATACGCGTTTTTCGAATTTTTGCGTTTTTTGACATTTTTGACCATTTTCAAAAAAACCGGTTTTTGGCCATTTTGGCCCAAAAATGTGAATTTTGGGAAAATCGCAAAATGCCCGTTCTCGCTCGAAATTGAATCATTTTTAAAACGGATTTCGGCGTTTTCGATGAAAATTTAGGGACAAACAAATCCCGCACAACCATTTTTGGAACAAAAAAAATTTTCGCCGAAAAAGTCAAAAAAAAATATTTTTTTACAAAAAAATTTGCAAAAATTTGAAAAAGTTTTTGACCCAATTTTTTGCAAAATTTTGAAAACCACTATGCGCGTCAAATAGGCCCGAAAACGACAAATACGTGCCAAATACGCGTTTTTCGAATTTTTTGCGTTTTTGACATTTTTGACCATTTTCAAAAAAACCGGTTTTTGGCCATTTTGGCCCAAAAATGTGAATTTTGGGAAAATCGCAAAATGCCGTTCTCGCTCGAAATTGAATCATTTTTAAAACGGATTTCGGCGTTTTCGATGTAAATTAGGGACAAACAAATCCCGCACAACCATTTTTGGAACAAAAAATTTTTCGCCGAAAAAGTCAAAAAAAAATATTTTTTTACAAAAAATTTGCAAAAATTTGAAAAGTTTTTGACCCAATTTTTTGCAAAATTTTGAAAAACCACTATGCGCGTCAAATAGGCCGAAAACGACAATACGTGCCAAATACGCGTTTTTCGAATTTTTGCGTTTTTGACATTTTTGACCATTTTCAAAAAAACCGGTTTTTGGCCATTTTGGCCCAAAAATGTGAATTTTGGGAAAATCGCAAAATGCCCGTTCTCGCTCGAAATTGAATCATTTTTAAAACGGATTTCGGCGTTTTCGATGTAAATTAGGGACAAACAAATCCCGCACAACCATTTTTGGAACAAAAAAAATTTTCGCCGAAAAAGTCAAAAAAAAAATATTTTTTTCAAAAAAATTTGCAAAAATTTGAAAAAGTTTTGACCCAATTTTTTGCAAAATTTTGAAAAAACCACTATGCGCGTCAAATAGGCCCGAAAACGACAAATACGTGCCAAATACGCGTTTTTCGAATTTTTGCGTTTTTGACATTTTTGACCATTTTCAAAAAAACCGGTTTTTGGCCATTTTGGCCCAAAAATGTGAATTTTGGGAAATCGCAAAATGCCCGTTCTCGCTCGAAATTGAATCATTTTTAAAACGGATTTCGGCGTTTTCGATGTAAATTAGGGACAAACAAATCCCGCACAACCATTTTTGGAACAAAAAAAATTTCGCCGAAAAAGTCAAAAAAAAATATTTTTTTACAAAAATTTGCAAAAATTTGAAAAAGTTTTTGACCCAATTTTTTTGCAAAATTTTGAAAAACCACTATGCGCGTCAAATAGGCCCGAAAACGACAAATACGTGCCAAATACGCGTTTTTCGAATTTTTGCGTTTTTGACATTTTTGACCATTTTCAAAAAAACCGTTTTTTGGCCATTTTGGCCCAAAAATGTGAATTTTGGGAAAATCGCAAAATGCCCGTTTCGCTCGAAATTGAATCATTTTTAAAACGGATTTCGGCGTTTTCGATGTAAATTAGGGACAAACAAATCCCGCACAACCATTTTTGGAACAAAAAAATTTTCGCCGAAAAAGTCAAAAAAAATATTTTTTTACAAAAAAGTTTGCAAAAATTTGAAAAGTTTTTGACCCAATTTTTTGCAAAATTTTGAAAAACCACTATGCGCGTCAAATAGGCCCCAAAACGACAAATACGTGCCAAATACGCGTTTTTTCGAATTTTTGCGTTTTTTGACATTTTTGACCATTTTCAAAAAAACCGTTTTTGGCCATTTTGGCCCAAAAATGTGAATTTTGGGAAAATCGCAAAATGCCCGTTCTCGCTCGAAATTGAATCATTTTTAAAACGGATTTCGGCGTTTTCGATGTAAATTAGGGACAAACAAATCCCGCACAACCATTTTTGGAACAAAAAAAATTTTCGCCGAAAAAGTCAAAAAAAAATATTTTTTTACAAAAAAATTTGCAAAAATTTGAAAAAGTTTTTGACCCAATTTTTTGCAAAATTTTGAAAAACCACTATGCGCGTCAAATAGGCCCGAAAACGACAAATACGTGCCAAATACGCGTTTTTCGAATTTTTGCGTTTTTGACATTTTTGACCATTTTCAAAAAAACCGGTTTTTGGCCATTTTGGCCCAAAAATGTGAATTTTGGGAAAATCGCAAAATGCCCGTTCTCGCTCGAAATTGAATCATTTTTAAAACGGATTTCGGCGTTTTCGATGTAAATTAGGGACAAACGAATCCCGCACAACCATTTTTGGAACAAAAAAAATTTTCGCCGAAAAAGTCAAAAAAAATATTTTTTACAAAAAAATTTGCAAAAATTTGAAAAAGTTTTTGACCCAATTTTTTGCAAAATTTTGAAAAACCACTATGCGCGTCAAATAGGCCCGAAAACGACAAATACGTGCCAAATACGCGTTTTTCGAATTTTTGCGTTTTTGACATTTTTGACCATTTTCAAAAAAACCGTTTTTTGGCCATTTTGGCCCAAAAATGTGAATTTTGGGAAAATCGCAAAATGCCCGTTCTCGCTCGAAATTGAATCATTTTTAAAACGGATTTCGGCGTTTTCGATGTAAATTAGGGACAAACAAATCCCGCACAACCATTTTTGGAACAAAAAAATTTTCGCCGAAAAAGTCAAAAAAAAATATTTTTTTTACAAAAAAGTTTGCAAAAATTTGAAAAAGTTTTTGACCCAATTTTTTGCAAAATTTTGAAAAACCACTATGCGCGTCAAATAGGCCCCAAAACGACAAATACGTGCCAAATACGCGTTTTTCGAATTTTTGCGTTTTTGACATTTTTGACCATTTTCAAAAAAACCGTTTTTGGCCATTTTGGCCCAAAAATGTGAATTTTGGGAAAATCGCAAAATGCCCGTTCTCGCTCGAAATTGAATCATTTTTAAAACGGATTTCGGCGTTTTCGATGTAAATTAGGGACAAACAAATCCCGCACAACCATTTTTGGAACAAAAAAATTTTCGCCGAAAAAGTCAAAAAAAAATATTTTTTTACAAAAAAATTTGCAAAAAATTTGAAAAAGTTTTTGACCCAATTTTTTGCAAAATTTTGAAAAACCACTATGCGCGTCAAATAGGCCCGAAAACGACAAATACGTGCCAAATACGCGTTTTTCGAATTTTTGCGTTTTTGACATTTTTGACCATTTTCAAAAAAACCGGTTTTTGGCCATTTTGGCCCAAAAATGTGAATTTTGGGAAAATCGCAAAATGCCCGTTCTCGCTCGAAATTGAATCATTTTTAAAACGGATTTCGGCGTTTTCGATGTAAATTAGGGACAAACAAATCCCGCACAACCATTTTTGGAACAAAAAAATTTTCGCCGAAAAAGTCAAAAAAAAATATTTTTTTACAAAAAAATTTGCAAAAATTTGAAAAAGTTTTTGACCCAATTTTTTGCAAAATTTCGAAAAACCACTATGCGCGTCAAATAGGCCCCAAAACGACAAATACGTGCCAAATACGCGTTTTTCGAATTTTTGCGTTTTTGACATTTTTGACCATTTTCAAAAAAACCGGTTTTTGGCCATTTTGGCCCAAAAATGTGAATTTTGGGAAAATCGCAAAATGCCCGTTCTCGCTCGAAATTGAATCATTTTTAAAACGGATTTCGGCGTTTTCGATGTAAATTAGGGACAAACAAATCCCGCACAACCATTTTTGGAACAAAAAAAATTTTCGCCGAAAAAGTCAAAAAAAATATTTTTTTACAAAAAAATTTGCAAAAATTTGAAAAAGTTTTTGACCCAATTTTTTGCAAAATTTTGAAAAACCACTATGCGCGTCAAATAGGCCCGAAAACGACAAATACGTGCCAAATACGCGTTTTTCGAATTTTTGCGTTTTTGACATTTTTGACCATTTTCAAAAAAACCGGTTTTTGGCCATTTTGGCCCAAAAATGTGAATTTTGGGAAAATCGCAAAATGCCCGTTCTCGCTCGAAATTGAATCATTTTTAAAACGGATTTCGGCGTTTTCGATGTAAATTAGGGACAAACAAATCCCGCACAACCATTTTTGGAACAAAAAAAATTTTCGCCGAAAAAGTCAAAAAAAAATATTTTTTTACAAAAAAATTTGCAAAAATTTGAAAAAGTTTTTGACCCAATTTTTTGCAAAATTTTGAAAAACCACTATGCGCGTCAAATAGGCCCGAAAACGACAAATACGTGCCAAATACGCGTTTTTCGAATTTTTGCGTTTTTGACATTTTTGACCATTTTCAAAAAAACCGGTTTTTGGCCATTTTGGCCCAAAAATGTGAATTTTGGGAAAATAGCAAAATGCCCGTTCTCGCTCGAAATTGAATCATTTTTAAAACGGATTTCGGCGTTTTCGATGTAAATTAGGGACAAACAAATCCCGCACAACCATTTTTGGAACAAAAAAATTTTCGCCGAAAAAGTCAAAAAAAAATATTTTTTTACAAAAAAGTTTGCAAAAATTTGAAAAAGTTTTTGACCCAATTTTTTGCAAAATTTTGAAAAACCACTATGCGCGTCAAATAGGCCCGAAAACGACAAATACGTGCCAAATACGCGTTTTTCGAATTTTTGCGTTTTTGACATTTTTGACCATTTTCAAAAAAACCGGTTTTTGGCCATTTTGGCCCAAAAATGTGAATTTTGGGAAAATCGCAAAATGCCCGTTCTCGCTCGAAATTGAATCATTTTTAAAACGGATTTCGGCGTTTTCGATGTAAATTAGGGACAAACAAATCCCGCACAACCATTTTTGGAACAAAAAAAATTTTCGCCGAAAAAGTCAAAAAAAAATATTTTTTACAAAAAAGTTTGCAAAAATTTGAAAAAGTTTTTGACCCAATTTTTTGCAAAATTTTGAAAAACCACTATGCGCGTCAAATAGGCCCCAAAACGACAAATACGTGCCAAATACGCGTTTTTCGAATTTTTGCGTTTTTGACTTTTTTTTGGTTGTGGAATAAAATTTAGACGGTTTTTTTGTTGGTATTTTTAATCTTTTTTTGTTTTTCTTTTTGTCTATTTGGATGATTTGTGATCGATATATACAATTGTTGTTTGGGATGATGAAATGGCCTGATGTGTGTATGATATGTTTACTTATTACGCCAGTTAATTATTGGCTTTGGAAAGAGTTTAGTATAGAAAGTAATATTTCATCTCATATCTTTTTGTGGTGCTGTGTCATAGCTTGTAAGGAAAATGTTGTCATTGACTCCTTCACTTTGTTTTAGTGATGAGAATCAAGCTGAATGTTCGGACCCTCCATCTCTCTCCTTCATCTTTCACCATAGCATTTCGATAGTTATCTCTGTGCTGAGACGGAAAAAGGACTGAGAAAAACTAAATTCGTTGCGATATTGAAGGTTATGTTGGATGATATTTATCCTTTATGCCGATTGGAAAGTTTTACTTTTATATATTAGTTTTTTCCAACAGAAAAAGTTGAATGTTAGCTAAACAAAATTTGAAAAGAATAAGTGAGGCATTGTGGCACATTATCCTCTTTTCGGAGATTATTATCGGGCTTGAATCGCCCGTGCGAGGATTTATTCTTGCTGGCCTTAACTCATTCTAATTTTTTGCATTTCTTCCAATTCTTTGAGAGCCAAACATCGTGGAATCAGCTCTTGCATTGAGCTTGCCGTCTTACCTGTGACAGAATTATTTTGGAAGAATTGAGGGGAAATAAAATTCATGGAGAGCATGTGAAGATTCGTTGGATTCTGAGGCGGATAGATCTCCTCCACTGTGGTGAGAGCAGCATAGCATCAATCCCTTTTATTTTTCGTGCAGTCGAAATCCTAGAATTCATTCTTCGCTGTCTGAAAGGCATCCATTGCAAAAAAATTTAATGACATCCTGTTTCTTAGATGTCACTGAATGCGAGCCCGCCGAAAACATGGATCTGATCGAGGCGCTTTGGCTCTTATTATTCACCAACAACGGAAAATATTTCATTCCAAATTGCAAAGAGGGAAGGAGAGACCCACAGGTAGAGAAGCCATCTCTCCAAGAATACGAGGTGAATGCTTTTCAGTGCGATGGAAGATATTTTTCAGAGGATGATTTGAATACTGGAAAGACGCGTCCCATCGATTTCTTGAATCAGAGATTTTAAGGAATCTCTGTCTGTGTTTCGTCAAGGGCAATTTAGATTAGCAGAGGGTGCTGAGTGGTGTCAGAAAAAATGTGAGAGCCTTCCCCTAATGCGGCATCGTCTGAGGAAAATATTCTCATTAAATTGCGGGCTACTAATGAAGGAAGAATCAACTCTCGAAGAATTGAGACTTTAGCTTCACTGTGCCAAGATATCACCGGAGACATCCCTGAGGAAAATTATAAATTCTAATTATTTTTCTTGCAAGGAACATTTCAATTTTTTTATTTTTTAGCTTTTCAGTTCTTTGCTTTTATTGTGAGAATTGGCGACCGAAGTATTCAACTTATAGTGGGGAAGATTAAGGGCACTGACGCTATGTTTAGGCGCTTATAACGAAGACCAAATTATGCTACTTCAGGAGGACTTGAAAGGAGGAAGTAATATTTCATCATGTGCCCTCTTGTGGAGATGTGTAATGACATGTGAAATGTTGACATTGACACACTCACATGCTTCTTGTAGTGAGAAACAAATTCAATGCTGGGGCCCTAAACCCCACCCCAACATCTCAATCGGTGATGGTGTTCTGATTCTGAAAGGGAGTGATGAAAAGCGGAATTTGTTGCGATAATGAAAATTGTGTTGGATGGAATTTATTGTTCTTTCCGATTTAAAATTTTTTTATGTTTTCCCCTGAGCGAAAACTTGAACAGTGCTCACACTAAAATTTCTAAAAACAGTGAGACTTTCTGGACGCAGAATCCTTCTCCCCGGAGATTATTATCGGCGCTTGAATTACCTGAGAGGAGGAATTTATTCTAGCTACCGTAACCGATTCTAATTTTTGTCTGCTTGGCGGTTCTTCATCATCCAAAATTTTTGAAAACCACACTCACTGGCGTGTCAGCTTTTTCATTGAGCCATGAAATTTTTTTCGGTGGGAGAATCATTCGAAGGTGGCGAGGAAAAATATATTTTTTGGAGTGTGATAAAGCGAGTGGTTATTTGTTGGATTCTGAGGCGGAAGATCTCCTCCTACTGTGGTGGCAGCAGCAATAGCACCAATCCCTTTTATTTTTTCGTGCAGTCGAAATCCTAGAATTCATTCTTCGCAGTCTGAAAGGCATCCATTACAAAAAATTTAAGGACATTCTGTTTCTTAGATGTCACTGAATACGAGCCAACCGAAACATTGGATCTGATCAAGGCGCTTTGGCTCTTATTATCCACCAACAACGGAAAATATTTTCATTCGAAATTACAAAGAGGGAAGGGAGCATCACAGGTGGGGAAGCCATCTCTCCAAGAATACGAGGTGAATGCCTTTCAGTGAAATGGAAGATATTTTTCAGAGGCGAAATTGAATGCTGTAAAGACGCGTCTCATCGATTTCTTGTGTGATGGAATTTATTGAAATTATGGTGTTTCGTCAAAGACTATCCAGATCAATCGAGGATTCCGAGTGATGTCGAAACAATGTGGGAAATTTCTTCCAAAACTGCGTCACATGAAAAAATATTATTGGCTTGTTGATTATGAAGGAGGAGGTAATCAGAAACCTCGATCACTCGCGATATTAGCCTCATCGCGCCAAGATATCACCGGAGTCATCCTTGAGAAAAAATGAAAATTCTAATTCTTTTTTTCTTACGTAGATTAAAGAAATGATAATGAACTTTGCGCTGGTGGCACTGGTGTGGTGCATTGGGTCCGCACGCTCGGAAAAGGAGCGTCCCAGCGAGAGAGAGTTTAAGTTGTTCTGCCGGATCCTGGATGAGGCAAACGACATGATGCTCCAGCCAGATTACATTTACGATGAAGACAAGGATAGGGCAATCATGAAAGAAATCGAGGTGCTCTACAACGCCACCACGGACAACATGGATAACTTTCGAGGGACGCTTTGGGACGCCAAGGATTTTTTTGAATCGCATCTGCCCCCTACGGACGCAAGAAATCGACAGGAGGCGCACTGCGAAATTGGTCAGCTGATTGCGAGGGGGAAAAGGAAATTCAAGACAGCCGAGAAATTGCTGTGAAGGTCAACCAGAAAATTGATGAGGCGAGGCTGTCGGTGCTGCAGGGGTTGTACGGAGATGGTGTGAAAGAGGTGCCCAAGGACGAAGAGAATCTTACGAAAATCCAAAACGACGAGGGGAGTATATTTAATAGCAATGAAAGTGCGGCGAAAAGCTGTGGGAATGAAAGTGAAACCGGCAAAACACTTTTCAACGATATTTTTTGTTTGTGTGTGGGGACGGTGACAAGGATAAAAATCCTAATTCGCCATGCTCTGCCTATTTTGTGCCGCCGAAGAATGCCAATAATCAAGGCAAGTGGGCCCAACTGAAATACGAGAGAGGAGCCAACGCTCCCCTTTCCCTCGTTGACTCTATTGGGAAAATCATGGATGAATGCAAGAAAAATAAAGAAGAGAATTCGATGAAAAAGGGCATGTCCGAATTGCTTAAGGATTTTGAGGAGATGATTGGGAAGGGGAAAGGGAGCGTGAAAAAAAATGGCAAGAAGATTTTTGGCCACAGTGGGAGAAGTAAAGGGAAAGGTGAGGTTACAACATGTGACGGGACTGTGGGAGTAATGGTGGTGATAGCGAAAAGCTTAACGAAAAAATCTGCGTCGACTACACAAGGCATTTCAAAGACAATAAATACGATATCCCTTGGCATAACAAATTCAAAAGTTTTTACACACGCTTAAAAGAAGCCAAAAACATCGAAGAAAAGATCTTCAAAAATCGCGCCGATCTCCTCCTTCTCAAAAGCGAAGCCTGGGTTGCGTACAATCGCGAGAGCGACGACGGGACGTCCAACGTCGACGATATGAATGTTTCCAATCTGTTTGATGGGGCCAGGCTTCCTTTTTCATTTCCATTTCCTTTTCTATTTCTATTCATGATCCTCTAAAAGAAAAACTCACCAAGAATTTTTTTGTGCTTGCGAACTTTTTTTTGATCTCACTGTGAATGGTTCTTCTCTCCTCTCTTTTTTCTCTCTAGAGAGTTATCCGGTGAAGACAAATACCATGGCAGAAAAGAAAACAGAGGCAAGGAAGTACATCGATGTCTCCCAAGAAACCACAGAGCCAAGTCAGCCCTCCCAATCCGTGCAGGGACAGGGCGCCCCAGGAAACCCACCTCACTACATCGTGATCAGCAGCACCGAGACGTCGCAGCCAAGTCCTAAAAAGACGGGCGAGGGTAAAGGAGGCGGGCGCGTGGAACCCGAAGTCACGGTTATCAGCAGTGAATCGGCGACGCAGGAGGCGGCCCCAAGTCAAGGCCCCAGTCAAACCCAACAAGAACCGCCCACGCAGTCAGCAAAGAGGCTGCGTGAAGAGAAGAAAGCCAGAGAGTGAGACAACGCGATCTAGGCCCTCCATGATAAAATAAAAAGTTAGATTTGTGCGGCGTGAGGGCCCTGAGATATCTGAAGGAAGAGACGCTGAAATGATCGTATCGAAGCCATCTGAGGGGGTCGCCCTCCTCGATCTCTTCCTCACCGCGCTCAGGAAACCCCTCCAAACGCATCTATAACCATTTTGTTCTTTTCTTTTTTCTTACCAGACACCAAAACGACTCTCCAAAAAAAAAACTTACAAAATTCAAACCTGATAAAAAGACACCTTGAAAAATTTAATCCCTTCAATTTTGTTGGATGGGGTGGGGCGCCAGGAGGTTGAGTTTGACACGGAGACTATGGGGGAAGGAAAAGGCGATTAGGATGGCACTTAGGCGCCCGAAAGAGGCTGAAAAAAAAATCACCATAAAAACCATCATGACGTTCTTTGCGACCTTCTCGGTGAGGAGGTGGAGAAGTGGGAAAAGAATGAGGCCCGACCTCCACGAGAGATTTGGGGCGAGGCATTTTTGAGCCACGAAAGGAGGCGATTTCTGGTGCTCTGGCATCTCTCTCCGACACTTGCCGCAGTTCTGAAACGCGATCCGAAATGGGCTGATATCGCCATCCTAGGGCGCACCAAGTTCCAAGGAAATCCATTTCATACTGCCTCCTCTGCCTCGCCGTGGTCTCGTCGGAGAAAGCTCCATTCCCAGGAGCCAAAATGAGTTATTCAGGGGACGTCCAAAAGGCCTAAATGGCGACAATGATGACTTACAAGGATGGTCTTTCGGTGGCGCTGGTGTCGGGGTTTTGGCGGCATTGGGCCCCATCGTTCGCCCCTCTGTCACGGGAAAATCAGAAACAGATAGCGGCCGCCCCTTCGCACATTCGAAGGCACCTCTGAAACGCAGGAGGGCGACAAATTAAGCAGACAGTCCTTTAGGCATCTGAACGGGAGCAGGGCTCGAAATAACAACGGAATGGCCTCCATCAAATGGCGCAGAACCACACGAGAGTATCCTCAGTTGCGGGAAACCTTAGAGTAGTAAATGGGGCCACCGGAAAAGGGAAGAACCCGAGACTACTTCAACCAAATCTGTAACCATCAAAACCAACATCCAAAGACGAAATGGGCGATCGCAAAGAAACCTCCAAGACTCTTCAACAACTCAGGCACACTCCAAACCGAAACTCCACCCCCATACACGACTGAGAGGCATCCCATTTCCCATTCCTCTGAAAAGGAAAAACAGCTCCACGATCCTTTCACCCCTCCGACACCTCCGGGTCTCCTTCCAAAACTGAAATAACCCTCTTATCCGCCCGTTCACTCCTGGGCCCGCCTTCCACCTCATTGGCAGCCCATGCCCCCACCCTTCATCCCTCCCCATCCCTCCAACGGGTTAGGGTTAGGGTTAGGGT
>NHOR01000427.1:0-19136 GCA_002287245.1 Trypanosoma congolense | reverse complement strand
TCCCATCGAAAAGCTCACGCGATGAAGCAAAACGTAATGAAAATAAAACAATACGGAGAGTTTTACATTAATACCTTCAGGATACACTTAACTAAAATGCATGTGGGTGTGAGTGAATTGAGTTAGTTTTCTCGTGATAGCTCCGACCTTCCTTCAATGAGTTAAAAGCAATTCACGCAGACGCTTCTCAAAAATATCGGAAACTTTTTTCCTCATTTCTTTTACTTAAAAACAAAAAATAAAACATCCCATAAATACTTCAATAATCAACACTTCTTTACCTGTTCCATGCTCCCATAATATGTCATTACAGAAATGGCACTCCAATCCTCGAAACTACAATTGTAAGTTACACGATTGGTTAATGAATCTTCACATATACCAATTCTAGCGACTGAATGAAAAATAGTCGCGAAGTTGTAACTGACTCTGCAAACGAATGTACAGTGATTAGTCTTGTGCATTGGGACGATCTTGTAACGATATCATTCTCCCAGGCACCTATTTGAAGAATCAATTATAAAGTGCGGACTAAAAACCGAAACACTCATCATACACACTCACACAGTAGCGAAAAATAAAACAATACGGAGTGCTGTATATTAATACCTTCAGTACACTCAACTGAAATGTACGTGTATAAACCAATTAGGTTGTCTTCCTCGTGTCACATTTGGCTCTTTAAAAGAGAGCAGAAGACAATTCAATACAACGCGATTGGTCGGAAGCAATGCTACTTTTTCCACGTTGAAAAACAATCACACACCCATACACAACAATCATAAACTGTACGATTCCTAAAAAAAAAAATTTAGAATTTTCATTTTTTCAGGATGCATTTTATGGGTGATATCTTGGCGCGATGAAGCTAAAGTCTCCAGTCATCGAGAGTTGATTCTTCCTTCATTAATAGCCCGCAATTAATGAATATTTTCCTCAATCATGCCGCATTAGGGAAGGCTCTCATATTTTTCTGACATCACTCGGCACCCTCTGCTAATCTAAATGCCTTGACGAAACACCAACAGAGATTCCTTAAAATTTCTGATTCAAGAAATCGATGAGACGCGTTTTCCAGTATTCAAATTCTCCTCTGAAAAATATCTTCCATCGCACTGAAAAGCATTCACCTCGTATTCTTGGAGAGATGGCTTCCCTACCTGTGGGTCTCTCTCTTCCCTCTTTGCAATTTGGAATGAAAATATTTTCCGTTGTTGGTGAATAATAAGAGCTAAAGCGCCTCGATCAGATCCAATGTTTCGGCGGGCTCGCATTCAGTGACATCTAAGAAACAGGATGTCCTTAAATTTTTTGTAATGGATGTCTTTCAGACTGCGAAGAATGAATTCTAGGATTTCGACTGCACGAAAAAATAAAAGGGATTGATGCTATTGCTGCTGCCACCACAGTAGGAGAATCTCCGCCTCAAAAATTAACGTCCAGCCCTGCGCCGTACCACTCTCAACGAATTTTATTTCCCCTCAACTCTTCCAAATAATTCTCTCACAGGTAAAGACGGCAAGGCTCAATGCAAAAGCTGATAAACCAATCAGTGTGGCTTCCGGAGAATCAGCAAACAGACAAAAAATAGAATGGGTTCAAGTAGCTAGAATGAACTCATTCTTTCCGGGCAACGCAAACCTTGATAAAAATATCCGAGGAGAAGGATACTGCCTCCACAATGTCTCACTGTTTTTCGAAAATTTGTTGTCACTAACGTACAGCTCTTGCTGCTGTAAAAAAAGGTAGAAAAATTCCAAATATGAATAGACAATAAATTTCATCCACACAACAAAACCGCCACTCTATCAGAATTATTTCCTCCACTGACATCTTCACCTATCGAGATGTTGGGCGAACGAGTTAGGGTTAGAATTCCAGCATTCCCTTCGATTCCTATTAGCAGAATCACGTGAGGATATCAATGAAGACTTTCAGCTAAAAAGAATGACACAACACCACAAAAGCACACGTGAAGAAATATTATTTCTCTACTGCAGAATTTTGGATGGATATAGCTCCATTGCTCTAGTAAATGCGACCCAACGTGAGAAGATATAAACACTCCAACGAAGTACAAAAAGAAATCAACAACCGCCATTAATAAACATGCGAACATTCAAAAAAACATCAGAACAAGACAGAGAAAAATTAAACATCCAACAAAAAAAAAATAATAAAAAAAAAAATTTTGAAAAACCACTATGCGCGTCAAATAGGCCCAAAACGACAAATACGTGCCAAATACGCGTTTTTCGAATTTTTGCGTTTTTGACATTTTTGACCATTTTCAAAAAAACCGGTTTTTGGCCATTTTGGCCCAAAAATGTGAATTTTGGGAAAATCGCAAAATGCCCGTTCTCGCTCGAAATTGAATCATTTTTAAAACGGATTTCGGCGTTTTCGATGAAATTAGGGACAAACAAATCCCGCACAACCATTTTTGGAACAAAAAAAATTTTCGCCGAAAAAGTCAAAAAAAAATATTTTTTTACAAAAAAGTTTGCAAAAATTTGAAAAAGTTTTTGACCCAATTTTTTGCAAAATTTCGAAAAACCACTATGCGCGTCAAATAGGCCCGAAAACGACAAATACGTGCCAAATACGCGTTTTTCGAATTTTTGCGTTTTTGACATTTTTGACCATTTTCAAAAAAACCGGTTTTTGGCCATTTTGGCCCAAAAATGTGAATTTTGGGAAAATCGCAAAATGCCCGTTCTCGCTCGAAATTGAATCATTTTTAAAACGGATTTCGGCGTTTTCGATGTAAATTAGGGACAAACAAATCCCGCACAACCATTTTTGGAACAAAAAAAATTTTCGCCGAAAAAGTCAAAAAAAAATATTTTTTTACAAAAAAGTTTGCAAAAATTTGAAAAAGTTTTTGACCCAATTTTTTGCAAAATTTTGAAAAACCACTATGCGCGTCAAATAGGCCCGAAAACGACAAATACGTGCCAAATACGCGTTTTTCGAATTTTTGCGTTTTTGACATTTTTGACCATTTTCAAAAAAACCGGTTTTTGGCCATTTTGGCCCAAAAATGTGAATTTTGGGAAAATCGCAAAATGCCCGTTCTCGCTCGAAATTGAATCATTTTTAAAACGGATTTCGGCGTTTTCGATGTAAATTAGGGACAAACAAATCCCGCACAACCATTTTTGGAACAAAAAAAATTTTCGCCGAAAAAGTCAAAAAAAAATATTTTTTTACAAAAAAGTTTGCAAAAATTTGAAAAAGTTTTTGACCCAATTTTTTGCAAAATTTTGAAAAACCACTATGCGCGTCAAATAGGCCCGAAAACGACAAATACGTGCCAAATACGCGTTTTTCGAATTTTTGCGTTTTTGACATTTTTGACCATTTTCAAAAAAACCGGTTTTTGGCCATTTTGGCCCAAAAATGTGAATTTTGGGAAAATCGCAAAATGCCCGTTCTCGCTCGAAATTGAATCATTTTTAAAACGGATTTCGGCGTTTTCGATGAAAATTAGGGACAAACAAATCCCGCACAACCATTTTTGGAACAAAAAAAATTTTCGCCGAAAAAGTCAAAAAAAAATATTTTTTTACAAAAAAGTTTGCAAAAATTTGAAAAAGTTTTTGACCCAATTTTTTGCAAAATTTTGAAAAACCACTATGCGCGTCAAATAGGCCCAAAACGACAAATACGTGCCAAATACGCGTTTTTCGAATTTTTGCGTTTTTGACATTTTTGACCATTTTCAAAAAAACCGGTTTTTGGCCATTTTGGCCCAAAAATGTGAATTTTGGGAAAATCGCAAAATGCCCGTTCTCGCTCGAAATTGAATCATTTTTAAAACGGATTTCGGCGTTTTCGATGAAAATTAGGGACAAACAAATCCCGCACAACCATTTTTGGAACAAAAAAAATTTTCGCCGAAAAAGTCAAAAAAAAATATTTTTTTACAAAAAAGTTTGCAAAAATTTGAAAAAGTTTTTGACCCAATTTTTTGCAAAATTTTGAAAAACCACTATGCGCGTCAAATAGGCCCCAAAACGACAAATACGTGCCAAATACGCGTTTTTCGAATTTTTGCGTTTTTGACATTTTTGACCATTTTCAAAAAAACCGGTTTTTGGCCATTTTGGCCCAAAAATGTGAATTTTGGGAAAATCGCAAAATGCCCGTTCTCGCTCGAAATTGAATCATTTTTAAAACGGATTTCGGCGTTTTCGATGTAAATTAGGGACAAACAAATCCCGCACAACCATTTTTGGAACAAAAAAAATTTTCGCCGAAAAAGTCAAAAAAAAATATTTTTTTACAAAAAAGTTTGCAAAAATTTGAAAAAGTTTTTGACCCAATTTTTTGCAAAATTTTGAAAAAACCACTATGCGCGTCAAATAGGCCCGAAAACGACAAATACGTGCCAAATACGCGTTTTTCGAATTTTTGCGTTTTTGACATTTTTGACCATTTTCAAAAAAAACCGGTTTTTGGCCATTTTGGCCCAAAAATGTGAATTTTGGGAAAATCGCAAAATGCCCGTTCTCGCTCGAAATTGAATCATTTTTAAAACGGATTTCGGCGTTTTCGATGAAAATTAGGGACAAACAAATCCCGCACAACCATTTTTGGAACAAAAAAAATTTTCGCCGAAAAAGTCAAAAAAAAATATTTTTTTACAAAAAAGTTTGCAAAAATTTGAAAAAGTTTTTGACCCAATTTTTTGCAAAATTTTGAAAAACCACTATGCGCGTCAAATAGGCCCAAAACGACAAATACGTGCCAAATACGCGTTTTTCGAATTTTTGCGTTTTTGACATTTTTGACCATTTTCAAAAAAACCGGTTTTTGGCCATTTTGGCCCAAAAATGTGAATTTTGGGAAAATCGCAAAATGCCCGTTCTCGCTCGAAATTGAATCATTTTTAAAACGGATTTCGGCGTTTTCGATGTAAATTAGGGACAAACAAATCCCGCACAACCATTTTTGGAACAAAAAAAATTTTCGCCGAAAAAGTCAAAAAAAAATATTTTTTTACAAAAAAGTTTGCAAAAATTTGAAAAAGTTTTTGACCCAATTTTTTGCAAAATTTTGAAAAACCACTATGCGCGTCAAATAGGCCCCAAAACGACAAATACGTGCCAAATACGCGTTTTTCGAATTTTTGCGTTTTTGACATTTTTGACCATTTTCAAAAAAACCGGTTTTTGGCCATTTTGGCCCAAAAATGTGAATTTTGGGAAAATCGCAAAATGCCCGTTCTCGCTCGAAATTGAATCATTTTTAAAACGGATTTCGGCGTTTTCGATGTAAATTAGGGACAAACAAATCCCGCACAACCATTTTTGGAACAAAAAAAATTTTCGCCGAAAAAGTCAAAAAAAAATATTTTTTTACAAAAAAGTTTGCAAAAATTTGAAAAAGTTTTTGACCCAATTTTTTGCAAAATTTTGAAAAACCACTATGCGCGTCAAATAGGCCCGAAAACGACAAATACGTGCCAAATACGCGTTTTTCGAATTTTTGCGTTTTTGACATTTTTGACCATTTTCAAAAAAACCGGTTTTTGGCCATTTTGGCCCAAAAATGTGAATTTTGGGAAAATCGCAAAATGCCCGTTCTCGCTCGAAATTGAATCATTTTTAAAACGGATTTCGGCGTTTTCGATGTAAATTAGGGACAAACAAATCCCGCACAACCATTTTTGGAACAAAAAAAATTTTCGCCGAAAAAGTCAAAAAAAAATATTTTTTTACAAAAAAGTTTGCAAAAATTTGAAAAAGTTTTTGACCCAATTTTTTGCAAAATTTTGAAAAACCACTATGCGCGTCAAATAGGCCCGAAAACGACAAATACGTGCCAAATACGCGTTTTTCGAATTTTTGCGTTTTTGACATTTTTGACCATTTTCAAAAAAACCGGTTTTTGGCCATTTTGGCCCAAAAATGTGAATTTTGGGAAAATCGCAAAATGCCCGTTCTCGCTCGAAATTGAATCATTTTTAAAACGGATTTCGGCGTTTTCGATGTAAATTAGGGACAAACAAATCCCGCACAACCATTTTTGGAACAAAAAAAATTTTCGCCGAAAAAGTCAAAAAAAAATATTTTTTTACAAAAAAGTTTGCAAAAATTTGAAAAAGTTTTTGACCCAATTTTTTGCAAAATTTTGAAAAACCACTATGCGCGTCAAATAGGCCCGAAAACGACAAATACGTGCCAAATACGCGTTTTTCGAATTTTTGCGTTTTTGACATTTTTGACCATTTTCAAAAAAACCGGTTTTTGGCCATTTTGGCCCAAAAATGTGAATTTTGGGAAAATCGCAAAATGCCCGTTCTCGCTCGAAATTGAATCATTTTTAAAACGGATTTCGGCGTTTTCGATGTAAATTAGGGACAAACAAATCCCGCACAACCATTTTTGGAACAAAAAAAATTTTCGCCGAAAAAGTCAAAAAAAAATATTTTTTTACAAAAAATTTGCAAAAATTTGAAAAAGTTTTTGACCCAATTTTTTGCAAAATTTTGAAAAACCACTATGCGCGTCAAATAGGCCCCAAAACGACAAATACGTGCCAAATACGCGTTTTTCGAATTTTTGCGTTTTTGACATTTTTGACCATTTTCAAAAAAACCGGTTTTTGGCCATTTTGGCCCAAAAATGTGAATTTTGGGAAAATCGCAAAATGCCCGTTCTCGCTCGAAATTGAATCATTTTTAAAACGGATTTCGGCGTTTTCGATGTAAATTAGGGACAAACAAATCCCGCACAACCATTTTTGGAACAAAAAAAATTTTCGCCGAAAAAGTCAAAAAAAAATATTTTTTTACAAAAAAGTTTGCAAAAATTTGAAAAAGTTTTTGACCCAATTTTTTGCAAAATTTTGAAAAACCACTATGCGCGTCAAATAGGCCCAAAACGACAAATACGTGCCAAATACGCGTTTTTCGAATTTTTGCGTTTTTGACATTTTTGACCATTTTCAAAAAAACCGGTTTTTGGCCATTTTGGCCCAAAAATGTGAATTTTGGGAAAATCGCAAAATGCCCGTTCTCGCTCGAAATTGAATCATTTTTAAAACGGATTTCGGCGTTTTCGATGTAAATTAGGGACAAACAAATCCCGCACAACCATTTTTGGAACAAAAAAAATTTTCGCCGAAAAAGTCAAAAAAAAATATTTTTTTACAAAAAATTTGCAAAAATTTGAAAAAGTTTTTGACCCAATTTTTTGCAAAATTTTGAAAAACCACTATGCGCGTCAAATAGGCCCCAAAACGACAAATACGTGCCAAATACGCGTTTTTCGAATTTTTGCGTTTTTGACATTTTTGACCATTTTCAAAAAAACCGGTTTTTGGCCATTTTGGCCCAAAAATGTGAATTTTGGGAAAATCGCAAAATGCCCGTTCTCGCTCGAAATTGAATCATTTTTAAAACGGATTTCGGCGTTTTCGATGTAAATTAGGGACAAACAAATCCCGCACAACCATTTTTGGAACAAAAAAAATTTTCGCCGAAAAAGTCAAAAAAAAATATTTTTTTACAAAAAAGTTTGCAAAAATTTGAAAAAGTTTTTGACCCAATTTTTTGCAAAATTTTGAAAAACCACTATGCGCGTCAAATAGGCCCGAAAACGACAAATACGTGCCAAATACGCGTTTTTCGAATTTTTGCGTTTTTGACATTTTTGACCATTTTCAAAAAAACCGGTTTTTGGCCATTTTGGCCCAAAAATGTGAATTTTGGGAAAATCGCAAAATGCCCGTTCTCGCTCGAAATTGAATCATTTTTAAAACGGATTTCGGCGTTTTCGATGTAAATTAGGGACAAACAAATCCCGCACAACCATTTTTGGAACAAAAAAAATTTTCGCCGAAAAAGTCAAAAAAAATATTTTTTTACAAAAAAGTTTGCAAAAATTTGAAAAAGTTTTTGACCCAATTTTTTGCAAAATTTTGAAAAACCACTATGCGCGTCAAATAGGCCCCAAAACGACAAATACGTGCCAAATACGCGTTTTTCGAATTTTTGCGTTTTTGACATTTTTGACCATTTTCAAAAAAACCGGTTTTTGGCCATTTTGGCCCAAAAATGTGAATTTTGGGAAAATCGCAAAATGCCCGTTCTCGCTCGAAATTGAATCATTTTTAAAACGGATTTCGGCGTTTTCGATGTAAATTAGGGACAAACAAATCCCGCACAACCATTTTTGGAACAAAAAAAATTTTCGCCGAAAAAGTCAAAAAAAAATATTTTTTTACAAAAAAGTTTGCAAAAATTTGAAAAAGTTTTTGACCCAATTTTTTGCAAAATTTTGAAAAACCACTATGCGCGTCAAATAGGCCCCAAAACGACAAATACGTGCCAAATACGCGTTTTTCGAATTTTTGCGTTTTTGACATTTTTGACCATTTTCAAAAAAACCGGTTTTTGGCCATTTTGGCCCAAAATGTGAATTTTGGGAAAATCGCAAAATGCCCGTTCTCGCTCGAAATTGAATCATTTTTAAAACGGATTTCGGCGTTTTCGATGAAAATTAGGGACAAACAAATCCCGCACAACCATTTTTGGAACAAAAAAAATTTTCGCCGAAAAAGTCAAAAAAAAATATTTTTTACAAAAAAGTTTGCAAAAATTTGAAAAAGTTTTTGACCCAATTTTTTGCAAAATTTTGAAAAACCACTATGCGCGTCAAATAGGCCCCAAAACGACAAATACGTGCCAAATACGCGTTTTTCGAATTTTTGCGTTTTTGACATTTTTGACCATTTTCAAAAAAACCGGTTTTTGGCCATTTTGGCCCAAAAATGTGAATTTTGGGAAAATCGCAAAATGCCCGTTCTCGCTCGAAATTGAATCATTTTTAAAACGGATTTCGGCGTTTTCGATGTAAATTAGGGACAAACAAATCCCGCACAACCATTTTTGGAACAAAAAAAATTTTCGCCGAAAAAGTCAAAAAAAAATATTTTTTTACAAAAAAGTTTGCAAAAATTTGAAAAAGTTTTTGACCCAATTTTTTGCAAAATTTTGAAAAACCACTATGCGCGTCAAATAGGCCCGAAAACGACAAATACGTGCCAAATACGCGTTTTTCGAATTTTTGCGTTTTTGACATTTTTGACCATTTTCAAAAAAACCGGTTTTTGGCCATTTTGGCCCAAAAATGTGAATTTTGGGAAAATCGCAAAATGCCCGTTCTCGCTCGAAATTGAATCATTTTTAAAACGGATTTCGGCGTTTTCGATGTAAATTAGGGACAAACAAATCCCGCACAACCATTTTTGGAACAAAAAAAATTTTCGCCGAAAAAGTCAAAAAAAAATATTTTTTTACAAAAAAGTTTGCAAAAATTTGAAAAAGTTTTTGACCCAATTTTTTGCAAAATTTTGAAAAACCACTATGCGCGTCAAATAGGCCCCAAAACGACAAATACGTGCCAAATACGCGTTTTTCGAATTTTTGCGTTTTTGACATTTTTGACCATTTTCAAAAAAACCGGTTTTTGGCCATTTTGGCCCAAAAATGTGAATTTTGGGAAAATCGCAAAATGCCCGTTCTCGCTCGAAATTGAATCATTTTTAAAACGGATTTCGGCGTTTTCGATGTAAATTAGGGACAAACAAATCCCGCACAACCATTTTTGGAACAAAAAAAATTTTCGCCGAAAAAGTCAAAAAAAAATATTTTTTTACAAAAAAGTTTGCAAAAATTTGAAAAAGTTTTTGACCCAATTTTTTGCAAAATTTTGAAAAACCACTATGCGCGTCAAATAGGCCCCAAAACGACAAATACGTGCCAAATACGCGTTTTTCGAATTTTTGCGTTTTTGACATTTTTGACCATTTTCAAAAAAACCGGTTTTTGGCCATTTTGGCCCAAAAATGTGAATTTTGGGAAAATCGCAAAATGCCCGTTCTCGCTCGAAATTGAATCATTTTTAAAACGGATTTCGGCGTTTTCGATGAAAATTAGGGACAAACAAATCCCGCACAACCATTTTTGGAACAAAAAAAATTTTCGCCGAAAAAGTCAAAAAAAAATATTTTTTTACAAAAAAGTTTGCAAAAATTTGAAAAAGTTTTTGACCCAATTTTTTGCAAAATTTTGAAAAACCACTATGCGCGTCAAATAGGCCCCAAAACGACAAATACGTGCCAAATACGCGTTTTTCGAATTTTTGCGTTTTTGACATTTTTGACCATTTTCAAAAAAACCGGTTTTTGGCCATTTTGGCCCAAAAATGTGAATTTTGGGAAAATCGCAAAATGCCCGTTCTCGCTCGAAATTGAATCATTTTTAAAACGGATTTCGGCGTTTTCGATGTAAATTAGGGACAAACAAATCCCGCACAACCATTTTTGGAACAAAAAAAATTTTCGCCGAAAAAGTCAAAAAAAAATATTTTTTTACAAAAAAGTTTGCAAAAATTTGAAAAAGTTTTTGACCCAATTTTTTGCAAAATTTTGAAAAACCACTATGCGCGTCAAATAGGCCCAAAACGACAAATACGTGCCAAATACGCGTTTTTCGAATTTTTGCGTTTTTGACATTTTTGACCATTTTCAAAAAAACCGGTTTTTGGCCATTTTGGCCCAAAAATGTGAATTTTGGGAAAATCGCAAAATGCCCGTTCTCGCTCGAAATTGAATCATTTTTAAAACGGATTTCGGCGTTTTCGATGTAAATTAGGGACAAACAAATCCCGCACAACCATTTTTGGAACAAAAAAAATTTTCGCCGAAAAAGTCAAAAAAAAATATTTTTTTACAAAAAAAGTTTGCAAAAATTTGAAAAAGTTTTTGACCCAATTTTTTGCAAAATTTTGAAAAACCACTATGCGCGTCAAATAGGCCCCAAAACGACAAATACGTGCCAAATACGCGTTTTTCGAATTTTTGCGTTTTTGACATTTTTGACCATTTTCAAAAAAACCGGTTTTTGGCCATTTTGGCCCAAAAATGTGAATTTTGGGAAAATCGCAAAATGCCCGTTCTCGCTCGAAATTGAATCATTTTTAAAACGGATTTCGGCGTTTTCGATGTAAATTAGGGACAAACAAATCCCGCACAACCATTTTTGGAACAAAAAAAATTTTCGCCGAAAAAGTCAAAAAAAATATTTTTTTACAAAAAAGTTTGCAAAAATTTGAAAAAGTTTTTGACCCAATTTTTTGCAAAATTTTGAAAAACCACTATGCGCGTCAAATAGGCCCCAAAACGACAAATACGTGCCAAATACGCGTTTTTCGAATTTTTGCGTTTTTGACATTTTTGACCATTTTCAAAAAAACCGGTTTTTGGCCATTTTGGCCCAAAAATGTGAATTTTGGGAAAATCGCAAAATGCCCGTTCTCGCTCGAAATTGAATCATTTTTAAAACGGATTTCGGCGTTTTCGATGTAAATTAGGGACAAACAAATCCCGCACAACCATTTTTGGAACAAAAAAAATTTTCGCCGAAAAAGTCAAAAAAAAATATTTTTTTACAAAAAAATTTGCAAAAATTTGAAAAAGTTTTTGACCCAATTTTTTGCAAAATTTTGAAAAACCACTATGCGCGTCAAATAGGCCCCAAAACGACAAATACGTGCCAAATACGCGTTTTTCGAATTTTTGCGTTTTTGACATTTTTGACCATTTTCAAAAAAACCGGTTTTTGGCCATTTTGGCCCAAAAATGTGAATTTTGGGAAAATCGCAAAATGCCCGTTCTCGCTCGAAATTGAATCATTTTTAAAACGGATTTCGGCGTTTTCGATGAAATTAGGGACAAACAAATCCCGCACAACCATTTTTGGAACAAAAAAAATTTTCGCCGAAAAAGTCAAAAAAAAATATTTTTTTACAAAAAATTTGCAAAAATTTGAAAAAGTTTTTGACCCAATTTTTTGCAAAATTTTGAAAAACCACTATGCGCGTCAAATAGGCCCCAAAACGACAAATACGTGCCAAATACGCGTTTTTCGAATTTTTGCGTTTTTGACATTTTTGACCATTTTCAAAAAAACCGGTTTTTGGCCATTTTGGCCCAAAAATGTGAATTTTGGGAAAATCGCAAAATGCCCGTTCTCGCTCGAAATTGAATCATTTTTAAAACGGATTTCGGCGTTTTCGATGAAATTAGGGACAAACAAATCCCGCACAACCATTTTTGGAACAAAAAAAATTTTCGCCGAAAAAGTCAAAAAAAAATATTTTTTTACAAAAAAGTTTGCAAAAATTTGAAAAAGTTTTTGACCCAATTTTTTGCAAAATTTTGAAAAACCACTATGCGCGTCAAATAGGCCCGAAAACGACAAATACGTGCCAAATACGCGTTTTTCGAATTTTTGCGTTTTTGACATTTTTGACCATTTTCAAAAAAACCGGTTTTTGGCCATTTTGGCCCAAAAATGTGAATTTTGGGAAAATCGCAAAATGCCCGTTCTCGCTCGAAATTGAATCATTTTTAAAACGGATTTCGGCGTTTTCGATGTAAATTAGGGACAAACAAATCCCGCACAACCATTTTTGGAACAAAAAAAATTTTCGCCGAAAAAGTCAAAAAAAAATATTTTTTTACAAAAAAGTTTGCAAAAATTTGAAAAAGTTTTTGACCCAATTTTTTGCAAAATTTTGAAAAACCACTATGCGCGTCAAATAGGCCCCAAAACGACAAATACGTGCCAAATACGCGTTTTTTCGAATTTTTGCGTTTTTGACATTTTTGACCATTTTCAAAAAAACCGGTTTTTGGCCATTTTGGCCCAAAAATGTGAATTTTGGGAAAATCGCAAAATGCCCGTTCTCGCTCGAAATTGAATCATTTTTAAAACGGATTTCGGCGTTTTCGATGAAAATTAGGGACAAACAAATCCCGCACAACCATTTTTGGAACAAAAAAAATTTTCGCCGAAAAAGTCAAAAAAAAATATTTTTTTACAAAAAAGTTTGCAAAAATTTGAAAAAGTTTTTGACCCAATTTTTTGCAAAATTTTGAAAAACCACTATGCGCGTCAAATAGGCCCGAAAACGACAAATACGTGCCAAATACGCGTTTTTCGAATTTTTGCGTTTTTGACATTTTTGACCATTTTCAAAAAAACCGGTTTTTGGCCATTTTGGCCCAAAAATGTGAATTTTGGGGAAAATCGCAAAATGCCCGTTCTCGCTCGAAATTGAATCATTTTTAAAACGGATTTCGGCGTTTTCGATGTAAATTAGGGACAAACAAATCCCGCACAACCATTTTTGGAACAAAAAAAATTTTCGCCGAAAAAGTCAAAAAAAATATTTTTTTACAAAAAAGTTTGCAAAAATTTGAAAAAGTTTTTGACCCAATTTTTTTGCAAAATTTTGAAAAACCACTATGCGCGTCAAATAGGCCCCAAAACGACAAATACGTGCCAAATACGCGTTTTTCGAATTTTTGCGTTTTTGACATTTTTGACCATTTTCAAAAAAACCGGTTTTTGGCCATTTTGGCCCAAAAATGTGAATTTTGGGAAAATCGCAAAATGCCCGTTCTCGCTCGAAATTGAATCATTTTTAAAACGGATTTCGGCGTTTTCGATGAAAATTAGGGACAAACAAATCCCGCACAACCATTTTTGGAACAAAAAAAATTTTCGCCGAAAAAGTCAAAAAAAAATATTTTTTTACAAAAAAGTTTGCAAAAATTTGAAAAAGTTTTTGACCCAATTTTTTGCAAAATTTTGAAAAACCACTATGCGCGTCAAATAGGCCCGAAAACGACAAATACGTGCCAAATACGCGTTTTTCGAATTTTTGCGTTTTTGACATTTTTGACCATTTTCAAAAAAACCGGTTTTTGGCCATTTTGGCCCAAAAATGTGAATTTTGGGAAAATCGCAAAATGCCCGTTCTCGCTCGAAATTGAATCATTTTTAAAACGGATTTCGGCGTTTTCGATGTAAATTAGGGACAAACAAATCCCGCACAACCATTTTTGGAACAAAAAAAATTTTCGCCGAAAAAGTCAAAAAAAAATATTTTTTTACAAAAAAGTTTGCAAAAATTTGAAAAAGTTTTTGACCCAATTTTTTGCAAAATTTCGAAAAACCACTATGCGCGTCAAATAGGCCCGAAAACGACAAATACGTGCCAAATACGCGTTTTTCGAATTTTTGCGTTTTTGACATTTTTGACCATTTTCAAAAAAACCGGTTTTTGGCCATTTTGGCCCAAAAATGTGAATTTTGGGAAAATCGCAAAATGCCCGTTCTCGCTCGAAATTGAATCATTTTTAAAACGGATTTCGGCGTTTTCGATGTAAATTAGGGACAAACAAATCCCGCACAACCATTTTTGGAACAAAAAAAATTTTCGCCGAAAAAGTCAAAAAAAAATATTTTTTTACAAAAAAATTTGCAAAAATTTGAAAAAGTTTTTGACCCAATTTTTTGCAAAATTTTGAAAAACCACTATGCGCGTCAAATAGGCCCGAAAACGACAAATACGTGCCAAATACGCGTTTTTCGAATTTTTGCGTTTTTGACATTTTTGACCATTTTCAAAAAAACCGGTTTTTGGCCATTTTGGCCCAAAAATGTGAATTTTGGGAAAATCGCAAAATGCCCGTTCTCGCTCGAAATTGAATCATTTTTAAAACGGATTTCGGCGTTTTCGATGTAAATTAGGGACAAACAAATCCCGCACAACCATTTTTGGAACAAAAAAAATTTTCGCCGAAAAAGTCAAAAAAAAATATTTTTTTACAAAAAAGTTTGCAAAAATTTGAAAAAGTTTTTGACCCAATTTTTTGCAAAATTTTGAAAAACCACTATGCGCGTCAAATAGGCCCGAAAACGACAAATACGTGCCAAATACGCGTTTTTCGAATTTTTGCGTTTTTGACATTTTTGACCATTTTCAAAAAAACCGGTTTTTGGCCATTTTGGCCCAAAAATGTGAATTTTGGGAAAATCGCAAAATGCCCGTTCTCGCTCGAAATTGAATCATTTTTAAAACGGATTTCGGCGTTTTCGATGTAAATTAGGGACAAACAAATCCCGCACAACCATTTTTGGAACAAAAAAAATTTTCGCCGAAAAAGTCAAAAAAAAATATTTTTTTACAAAAAAATTTGCAAAAATTTGAAAAAGTTTTTGACCCAATTTTTTGCAAAATTTTGAAAAACCACTATGCGCGTCAAATAGGCCCGAAAACGACAAATACGTGCCAAATACGCGTTTTTCGAATTTTTGCGTTTTTGACATTTTTGACCATTTTCAAAAAAACCGGTTTTTGGCCATTTTGGCCCAAAAATGTGAATTTTGGGAAAATCGCAAAATGCCCGTTCTCGCTCGAAATTGAATCATTTTTAAAACGGATTTCGGCGTTTTCGATGTAAATTAGGGACAAACAAATCCCGCACAACCATTTTTGGAACAAAAAAAATTTTCGCCGAAAAAGTCAAAAAAAAATATTTTTTTACAAAAAAGTTTGCAAAAATTTGAAAAAGTTTTTGACCCAATTTTTTGCAAAATTTTGAAAAACCACTATGCGCGTCAAATAGGCCCGAAAACGACAAATACGTGCCAAATACGCGTTTTTCGAATTTTTGCGTTTTTGACATTTTTGACCATTTTCAAAAAAACCGGTTTTTGGCCATTTTGGCCCAAAAATGTGAATTTTGGGAAAATCGCAAAATGCCCGTTCTCGCTCGAAATTGAATCATTTTTAAAACGGATTTCGGCGTTTTCGATGAAAATTAGGGACAAACAAATCCCGCACAACCATTTTTGGAACAAAAAAAATTTTCGCCGAAAAAGTCAAAAAAAAATATTTTTTTACAAAAAAGTTTGCAAAAATTTGAAAAAGTTTTTGACCCAATTTTTTGCAAAATTTTGAAAAACCACTATGCGCGTCAAATAGGCCCGAAAACGACAAATACGTGCCAAATACGCGTTTTTCGAATTTTTGCGTTTTTGACATTTTTTTGGGTTTTGGAATAAAATTTGGTCAATTTTTTTTTGTTGGGAATTTTTATATTTTTTTGTTTTTCTTTTTATCTATTTGGATGAATTGTGATCTATATTTACAAGCGTTGTTGGGTGATGAAATGGCCTGGTGCATGTATGATATGTTTACTTTTCGCCAGTGAATTATTGGCTTTGGAAGAGTTTAGTGTGGAAAGTAATATTTCTTCTCATATCTTTTTGTGGTGCTGTGTCATAGCTTGTAAGGAAAGTGTTGTCATTGACTCCTTTACTTTGTTTTAGTGATGAGAATAAAGCTGAATGTTTGGACCCTTAATCTCTGTGCTTCAACTTAAACCATAAAATTTCGATAGTTATCTCTGTTCTGAGACGGAAAAGAACTGATGAAAACTGAATTGGTTGCGATATTGAAGGTTATGATGGATGATATTTATCGTTTATGCCGATTTGAAATTTTTACTTTTATATATTAGTTTTTTTCCCAGCAGAAAAGTTGAATGTTAGCTAGACAAAATTTGTAGAGAATAAGTGAAACATTGTGGCACATTATCCTCTTTTCTCCGGAGATTATTATCGGGCTTGAATCGCCCGTGTGAGATTTATTCTTGCTGCCTTAACTCATTCTAATTTTTTGCATTTCTTCCAATTTCTCATCATCGTAAATTTTCGAAAACCACACTCACTGGCGTGTATTCTTTTTCATTGAGCCATGAAATTTTTTTCTGTGGAGAATCATTCGAAGGAGGCGAGGAGGAATAGTTTCTTTTGGATATTTTACGATGCAGGGGTGGACGTTAATTTTGAGGCGGAAGATCTCCTCCCACTGTGGTGGCAGCAGCAATAGCATCAATCCCTTTTATTTTTTCGTGCAGTCGAAATCCTAGAATTCATTCTTCGCAGTCTGAAAGGCATTCATTGCAAAAAATTTAAGGACATCCTGTTTCTTAGATGTCACTGAATGCGAGCCCGCCGAAACATTGGATCTGGTCGAGGCGCTTTGGCTCTTATTATTCACCAACACTGAAAATATTTTCATTCCAAATTGCTAAGAGGGAAGAGAGAGATCCACAGGTAGAGAAGCCATCTCTCCAAGAATACGAGGTGAATGCTTTTCAGTGCGATGGAAGATATTTTTCAGAGGAGAATTTGAATACTGGAAAAACGCGTCTCATGGATTTCTTGAATCGGATATTTTAAGGAATCTTTGTTGGTGTTTCGTCAAGGGCAATTTAGATTAGCAGAGGGTGCCGAGTGATGTCAGAAAAATATGAGAGCTTCCCTAATGCGGCATCGTTGAGGAAAATATTCTCATTAAATTGCGGGCTATTAATGAAGGAAGAATCAACTCTCGAAGAATTGAGACTTTAGCTCATCGCGCCAAGATATCACCAGAGGCATCCCTGAGAGAAAATGATTATTCTATTTTTTTTCTTGCAAGGAAGATTTCAATTTTTTATTTTTTATTTTTCAGTTCTTTGTTTTATTGTGAGGATTGGCGACTGAAGAATTCAATCTATAATGGGAAGATTAAGGGCACTGACGTCATGTTTAGGCGCTTACCACTAAGATAAATTATATTCTTCCAGAAGGACTTGAATGGAGGAAGTAATATATCATCATGTGTCTTTTGTGTGGGATATTATCATTGCTATGGAGCGGAGTGTTATCGCTGACCCACTCGCGTGATTTTGATAGTTTGAATCAAACCCAATGCCCGAGCCCTAACGCTCACCCAACATCTCAATTGGTGATGGTTTCCTGATTCTGAAAGGGACTGACGAAAACCTATTTTTTTGTAGTGCTTAAAATTATTAATAATGAAATTTATTGTTTGATCTGATTTGATATTTTCATATCTTTTTTTCTCTCGGCGAAAGCTGAATAATAGTCACACAAAAATTCTAAAAACAGTGAACATTGTGGACACAGAATCCTTTCCTTTGAGATTATTATCAGAAGTCTAATCCTCGGTAAGAAGGAATTCATTCCAGCTGCCTTAACTCATTCTAATTCTTTACGTGTTTGTCAATTCTTCGAAGTTTACACTCGCTGGCGTGTATGCTCTCCCATGTAACCCTTCCACTTTTTGTGAGAGAACCATTCGAAGGAGAAGAGGAAAAATTAAATTTATGAATCTTGTTAAGGCCCGTGAGTGGAAATTTGGATTCTGAGGCGTAAGATCTCCTCCCACTGTGGTGGCAGCAGCAATAGCATCAGTCCCTTTTATTTTTTCGTACAGTCGAAATCCTAGAATTCATTCTTCGCAGTCTGAAAGCATCCATTGCAAAAAATATAAGGACATACTGTTTCTTAGATGTCACTGAATGCGAGCCTGCCAATACACTGGATCTGATCGAGGCGCTTTAGCCCTTATTATTCACCAACAACGGAAAATATTTTCATTCCAAATTGCTAAGAGGGAAGGGAGAGACCCACAGGTGGGGAAGCCATCTCTCCAAGAATACGAGGTGAATGCTTTCAGTGCGATGGACGAAAATTTTCAGAAGAGAGTTTGAACAGTGGAGAGACGTGTCTCGCATATTTCTTGTGTGAAGAAAATTTTGAGGAATATCTTTTGGCCTTGCGTCAAGAGTCATTTAGGTTAATTGAAAATTACGAGTGGTGTCAATAAAATGTGAGAATCCTTCCTTAAAGCCAGCATCACTAAGGAAAATATTCTCAGTAGCTCGCAGATCATTGGCAAGAGGATTCAAAACTTTTGATAGCTGGCGATGTCAGATTCATCGCACCAAGATATCACCCATAAAAAATGCATCCCTGAGGAAAAGATGAAAATTCTAAATTCTTTTTTTTTTTAGGAATCGTTCAGTTTATGGTTGTTGTGTGTGTGGGTGTGTGATTGTTTTCAACGTGGAAAAAGTAGCATTGCTTCCGACCAATCGTGTTGTATTGAATTGTCTCCTGCTCCCTTTTAAAGAGCCAAATGTGACACGAGGAAGGCAAACGAATTGGTTTGTATGCGTACATTCCAGTTGAGTGTATCCTGAAGGTATTAATATACACCGCTCCGTATTGTTTTATTTTTTGCTAGTTGTGTGAGTGTGTGTAGTGAGTGCTTGAGGCTTTTGGTCGACACTTTATAATTTATTCATCGAGTTAGTGGCTGAGAGAATGATATTGTTACAAGATTCTCACAATGTACAGGGCTAATCGCTGTAAATTTGGTTTGTGGAGTCAGTTACAACTTCGGGATTATTTT
>NHOR01000139.1:0-20122 GCA_002287245.1 Trypanosoma congolense | reverse complement strand
GCGAGTTAACCTTGACTTTCTATTCCTTCACGGAAGAATAGACTAAATGCTCCTCTCGTGAACTCTCCTCAATAAATTAGATCCACTCAAACCGCCGAAATAGCCACGAGAATGCTGGATATTGTTCGAAACTTCGAGGGCATTTGAAACTAATTCTCAAAAATAATTGAAGTGGCGCGGATGCATTAGTCAGAGTTGTGTTTTAGAATAAAATTAAAAAATATGAAGGTTAGGCTGAGTTTTTTCCTGTAATGCATTTATACTGCCGCAACTAATGTTGCGGTGTGATCCAATAGTATGATATTCTATAAATCCTGTTGCTAAGCCCTACTCCAATATGTACCTTCTTCGCCACACATCTTTATTATAATCATTATTTGCCTCTTCAAGAAAAGAAGTATGGAAGTGCGTAGAAGACTTAAAACTAAGATCTGCATACATCAAAGTGAAATTAATAAAACCCTCGAAAAACAGTTACCGATAATTTCATAAGGTTCAAAAGCAACTTATCTTTTTGATGCTTAAATAAATTCGAGAATATTTCAACTGGATATTGTTAAATAATCAAAAAAGCACTGATGAACATAATTCTGAGATTATGGGTGTTCAAAAACTAAACCACCCGTATGATGTTATCTCTGTCCACAACTTTACTTTTTTTATGATAGACATTCGCAATGAGCTCTTGGAATTAAGTCACAGGAAAACACTGATCTAGATTTTAGAATTGTAGAAAATGGTGGCATCAATCAATTCATGTGATTTATAAGGTCTTTTGAATCTAACTGACCATTTACGAGATTATTCAAAACGATAATGATATGATGGTAAAATTGTCAAAAAGGTTCAGTTTTTTTATATCTTATTCAAGCGCTAAATTCTGGGATACTTTTAAAAATACAGTATGCAGCGTATTTAAGCTCTAAAAAAGACGCCTTTATATACATATATATAGTACGCACTTAGTAAAAAAGGAAAACAAGATCTCAATTATTACAGTAGTCTCATAGATATTATCGTTAAGCAGGTTTAGTAGCGTCAATTGTTTTTTTTTTTATTCTGTCAATAAAAATGTCTGATGATAGTAGATACAGTACTAAAAACTAAATAGTGAGGAAATTGGGGTCCGCTGCAGCAAGCCGATGTAACTGCCAGAGTTAAACCTACACATCTATTTTTTTCTCAAACACGGGTAATTTAAAATTATATTTATGTGAAAGAAAGCAATTTGGATTGTTGAATAGCAAGTAATTATTGTAACTAAAATATAGTGCACCAATTAACGCGTTCGATTAGATAATGTCGATATAATTTTGAAATAAAACTTTTAAATTTTCAAAGTTTTGTAATAAAACATTAACTCTTCATGTGGAAAATACTTTTGATATTTTTCAGTGATAAAACAATGAGTTATACTCAAAGTAATTTATTTAGTTTAGAAAAATTACAAAAAAACAGCTGTTCACACGCGCACAGCTTTAATAATCCACAGGTAATTGTAATATTAAATAGAATAATACACAAAAAAAGTTTCTTAAATGATAAGTAAAATAGTCGTTCTCATATTTAAATCAAACAATAAATATGGAAATTTACAAAAAGCATAAATATTAGTTGGTTTTCGTTTACTCCTCAAATTTGTAACTCGGTTATTAATTAAGCTTTTAAAATAAAAAAACTGAAAAAGAATATGTCACATAAAAACAATTAGTCTTGTTTATATTTTCATAGTTACACAACTACCTTCTGAAGGATAAATAGTTTAGAAGGTAATCTTTAAAAGAATGTGACATGAACCTCCACAGTTCTTTAAATATGCATACATATATTAAAAGTTTTCAATCAATCCCTTCATCACTTGATCTATAAGCATTGCAATTAATAGACAAAAATAAAAACCTCTAACATGTTATGGTCTCACTCTTATTGTTATATTACTGTTTATGTTATTTACAACAGACTAACGCCCGCAGTGAAAACAAAAAATACGTAATGTTGCTTTATTATTATTTTCAGGGCACACTCAACCGAAAATGTTTGCGTGTGCGGATGGTAATGAAATATTTTATTGTGTTGCTTCTAACTCTCTGAAGGAGAGCTAGAGTCACCTCAACCCAACACAACCCTCAAAAACAATATCATTGTTAATCCCACCAAGAAACTTCCCAAACTTCACACTATCATAAAGCACATTATTCTTAATTGAATCTTCCCCATTATAAATTCGTGTAACTAAATGATATAACTGTATTTTTCGAGTGGTATTCATGTGAGACGACATGGGGAGTTTTAAGATGTTGTGGACAAAAGTTAGGACGTTGTTTTCTGCTCTAAAAAAAATCATTTCATCGTACCATTTAATCTGTGATAGCAAAAACATAATCGTAACACATCATACACAAACACTCTCGTAATGCAAATAAAACAATACGAAGTGTTTTCTCATTATTATTTTCATGACACACTCAACTGGAATGTACATGTATAAACCGATTAGGTTGTCTTCCTCATGTCACATATGGCTCTTTAAAAGAGAGCAGAAGACAATTCAATACAATGCGATTGATATGAAGCAATGCAACTTTTTCCACGTTGAAAATAATCACACACACATACATACAACAATCATAAACTGTGCGATTCCTAAAAAAATGAATTTAGATTTTTCATTTTTCTGTGATGCATTTTTTATGGGTGATATCTTGGCGCAATGAGGCTAATATCGCGAGTGGTCGAGAGTTATGGTTACCTTTTCCTTAATGATCAACAAGCTAAGAATATTTTTTCAGGTGACGCGGTTTTGGAAGAAATTTCCCGCATTGCTTCGACATCACTCGGAATCCTCGATTAATCTGAATGGTCTTTGACGAAACACCATAATTTCAATAAATTCCATCACACAAGAAATCGATAAGACGCGTCTTTCCAGTATTCAAAATCTCCTCCAAAAATATCCTCCATCTCACTGAAAAGCATTCACCTCGTATTCTTGGAGAGATGGCTTCTCTACCTGTGGGCCTCTCCCTTCCCTCTTTGTAATTTGGAATGAAAATATTTTTCGGTGTTGGTGGATAATAAGAGCTAAAGCGCCTCGATCAGATCCAATGTTTCGGTGGGCTCGCATTCAGTGACATCTAAGAAACAGGATGTCCTTAAATTTTTTGTAATGGGTGCCTTTCAGACAGCGAAGAATGAATTCTAGGATTTCGACTGCACGAAAAAATAAAAGGGATTGATGCTATTGCTGCTCTCACCACAGTGGAAAGAAATCCGCCGCCTCAAAAATTAACATCCACCCCTGCGCCGTACCACTCTCAACGAATATTATTTCTCCTCAACTCTTCCAAATAATTCTCTCACAGGTAAAAACGGCAAGGCTCAATGCAAAAGCTGATAAACCAATCAGTGTGGCTTCCGGAGAATCAGCAAACAGACAAAAAATAGAATGTGTTCAAGTAGCTAGAATGAACTCATTCTTCACGGGCAACGCAAACCTTGATAAAAATATCCGAGGAGAAGGATACTACCTCCACAATGTCTCACTGCTTTTCGACAATTTGTTGTCAATAACGTACAACTCTTGCTGCTGTAAAAAAAGGTAGAAAAATTCCAAATATGAAAAGACAACAAATTTCATCCAGGCAACAAAACCGCCACTCTATCAGAATTCCTTCCTCCACTGATATCTTCACCTATCGAGATGTTGGGGCGAAGGAGTTACGGTTAGAATTCCAGCATTCCCTTCAACTCCTATTAGCAGAATCACGTGAGGATATTAATGAAGACTTTCAGCTAAAAAGAAACAACACAACACCACAAAAGCACACGTGAAGAAATATTATTTTCTCTACTGCACAATTTTGGATAACATATAGCTCCATCACCCTAGTACAGGCGACACAACGTGAGAAGATATAAACACTCCAACGAAGCGCAAAAAGAAATACAAAACCGCCATTAAAAACATCCGAAACATTTGCAAAATAACATCAGAACAAGGCAGAGAAAATAAACATCCAGCAAAAAAAATAATAACAATATAAAATTCTGAAAAACCACTATGCGCGTCAAATAGGCCCCAAAACGACAAATACGTGCCAAATACGCGTTTTTCGAATTTTTGCGTTTTTGACATTTTTGACCATTTTCAAAAAAACCGGTTTTTGGCCATTTTGGCCCAAAAATGTGAATTTTGGGAAAATCGCAAAATGCCCGTTCTCGCTCGAAATTGAATCATTTTTAAAACGGATTTCGGCGTTTTCGATGAAATTAGGGACAAACAAATCCCGCACAACCATTTTTGGAACAAAAAAAATTTCGCCGAAAAAGTCAAAAAAAAAATATTTTTTTACAAAAAAGTTTGCAAAAATTTGAAAAAGTTTTTGACCCAATTTTTTGCAAAATTTGAAAAACCACTATGCGCGTCAAATAGGCCCGAAAACGACAAATACGTGCCAAATACGCGTTTTTCGAATTTTTGCGTTTTTGACATTTTTGACCATTTTCAAAAAAACCGGTTTTTGGCCATTTTGGCCCAAAAATGTGAATTTTGGGAAAATCGCAAAATGCCCGTTCTCGCTCGAAATTGAATCATTTTTAAAACGGATTTCGGCGTTTTCGATGTAAATTAGGGACAAACAAATCCCGCACAACCATTTTTGGAACAAAAAAAAATTTCGCCGAAAAAGTCAAAAAAAAATATTTTTTTACAAAAAAGTTTGCAAAAATTTGAAAAAGTTTTTGACCAATTTTTTGCAAAATTTTGAAAAACCACTATGCGCGTCAAATAGGCCCGAAAACGACAAATACGTGCCAAATACGCGTTTTTCGAATTTTTGCGTTTTTGACATTTTTGACCATTTTCAAAAAAACCGGTTTTTGGCCATTTTGGCCCAAAAATGTGAATTTTGGGAAAATCGCAAAATGCCCGTTCTCGCTCGAAATTGAATCATTTTTAAAACGGATTTCGGCGTTTTCGATGTAAATTAGGGACAAACAAATCCCGCACAACCATTTTTGGAACAAAAAAAATTTTCGCCGAAAAAGTCAAAAAAAAATATTTTTTTACAAAAAAGTTTGCAAAAATTTGAAAAAGTTTTTGACCCAATTTTTTGCAAAATTTTGAAAAACCACTATGCGCGTCAAATAGGCCCGAAAACGACAAATACGTGCCAAATACGCGTTTTTCGAATTTTTGCGTTTTTGACATTTTTGACCATTTTCAAAAAAACCGGTTTTTGGCCATTTTGGCCCAAAAATGTGAATTTTGGGAAAATCGCAAAATGCCCGTTCTCGCTCGAAATTGAATCATTTTTAAAACGGATTTCGGCGTTTTCGATGTAAATTAGGGACAAACAAATCCCGCACAACCATTTTTGGAACAAAAAAAATTTTCGCCGAAAAAGTCAAAAAAAAATATTTTTTTACAAAAAAGTTTGCAAAAATTTGAAAAAGTTTTTGACCCAATTTTTTGCAAAATTTGAAAAACCACTATGCGCGTCAAATAGGCCCCAAAACGACAAATACGTGCCAAATACGCGTTTTTCGAATTTTTGCGTTTTTGACATTTTTGACCATTTTCAAAAAAACCGGTTTTTGGCCATTTTGGCCCAAAAATGTGAATTTTGGGAAAATCGCAAAATGCCCGTTCTCGCTCGAAATTGAATCATTTTTAAAACGGATTTCGGCGTTTTCGATGAAAATTAGGGACAAACAAATCCCGCACAACCATTTTTGGAACAAAAAAAATTTTCGCCGAAAAAGTCAAAAAAAAATATTTTTTTACAAAAAAATTTGCAAAAATTTGAAAAAGTTTTTGACCCAATTTTTTGCAAAATTTTGAAAAACCACTATGCGCGTCAAATAGGCCCAAAACGACAAATACGTGCCAAATACGCGTTTTTCGAATTTTTGCGTTTTTGACATTTTTGACCATTTTCAAAAAAACCGGTTTTTGGCCATTTTGGCCCAAAAATGTGAATTTTGGGAAAATCGCAAAATGCCCGTTCTCGCTCGAAATTGAATCATTTTTAAAACGGATTTCGGCGTTTTCGATGAAAATTAGGGACAAACAAATCCCGCACAACCATTTTTGGAACAAAAAAAATTTTCGCCGAAAAAGTCAAAAAAAAATATTTTTTTACAAAAAATTTGCAAAAATTTGAAAAAGTTTTTGACCCAATTTTTTGCAAAATTTTGAAAAACCACTATGCGCGTCAAATAGGCCCCAAAACGACAAATACGTGCCAAATACGCGTTTTTCGAATTTTTGCGTTTTTGACATTTTTGACCATTTTCAAAAAAACCGGTTTTTGGCCATTTTGGCCCAAAAATGTGAATTTTGGGAAAATCGCAAAATGCCCGTTCTCGCTCGAAATTGAATCATTTTTAAAACGGATTTCGGCGTTTTCGATGAAAATTAGGGACAAACAAATCCCGCACAACCATTTTTGGAACAAAAAAAATTTTCGCCGAAAAAGTCAAAAAAAAATATTTTTTTACAAAAAAATTTGCAAAAATTTGAAAAAGTTTTTGACCCAATTTTTTGCAAAATTTTGAAAAACCACTATGCGCGTCAAATAGGCCCGAAAACGACAAATACGTGCCAAATACGCGTTTTTCGAATTTTTGCGTTTTTGACATTTTTGACCATTTTCAAAAAAACCGGTTTTTGGCCATTTTGGCCCAAAAATGTGAATTTTGGGAAAATCGCAAAATGCCCGTTCTCGCTCGAAATTGAATCATTTTTAAAACGGATTTCGGCGTTTTCGATGAAAATTAGGGACAAACAAATCCCGCACAACCATTTTTGGAACAAAAAAAATTTTCGCCGAAAAAGTCAAAAAAAAATATTTTTTTACAAAAAAGTTTGCAAAAATTTGAAAAAGTTTTTGACCCAATTTTTTGCAAAATTTTGAAAAACCACTATGCGCGTCAAATAGGCCCGAAAACGACAAATACGTGCCAAATACGCGTTTTTCGAATTTTTGCGTTTTTGACATTTTTGACCATTTTCAAAAAAACCGGTTTTTGGCCATTTTGGCCCAAAAATGTGAATTTTGGGAAAATCGCAAAATGCCCGTTCTCGCTCGAAATTGAATCATTTTTAAAACGGATTTCGGCGTTTTCGATGTAAATTAGGGACAAACAAATCCCGCACAACCATTTTTGGAACAAAAAAAATTTTCGCCGAAAAAGTCAAAAAAAAATATTTTTTTACAAAAAAGTTTGCAAAAATTTGAAAAAGTTTTTGACCCAATTTTTTGCAAAATTTTGAAAAACCACTATGCGCGTCAAATAGGCCCCAAAACGACAAATACGTGCCAAATACGCGTTTTTCGAATTTTTGCGTTTTTGACATTTTTGACCATTTTCAAAAAAACCGGTTTTTGGCCATTTTGGCCCAAAAATGTGAATTTTGGGAAAATCGCAAAATGCCCGTTCTCGCTCGAAATTGAATCATTTTTAAAACGGATTTCGGCGTTTTCGATGTAAATTAGGGACAAACAAATCCCGCACAACCATTTTTGGAACAAAAAAAATTTTCGCCGAAAAAGTCAAAAAAAAATATTTTTTTACAAAAAAGTTTGCAAAAATTTGAAAAAGTTTTTGACCCAATTTTTTGCAAAATTTTGAAAAACCACTATGCGCGTCAAATAGGCCCGAAAACGACAAATACGTGCCAAATACGCGTTTTTCGAATTTTTGCGTTTTTGACATTTTTGACCATTTTCAAAAAAACCGGTTTTTGGCCATTTTGGCCCAAAAATGTGAATTTTGGGAAAATCGCAAAATGCCCGTTCTCGCTCGAAATTGAATCATTTTTAAAACGGATTTCGGCGTTTTCGATGAAAATTAGGGACAAACAAATCCCGCACAACCATTTTTGGAACAAAAAAAATTTTCGCCGAAAAAGTCAAAAAAAAATATTTTTTTACAAAAAAGTTTGCAAAAATTTGAAAAAGTTTTTGACCCAATTTTTTGCAAAATTTTGAAAAACCACTATGCGCGTCAAATAGGCCCGAAAACGACAAATACGTGCCAAATACGCGTTTTTCGAATTTTTGCGTTTTTGACATTTTTGACCATTTTCAAAAAAACCGGTTTTTGGCCATTTTGGCCCAAAAATGTGAATTTTGGGAAAATCGCAAAATGCCCGTTCTCGCTCGAAATTGAATCATTTTAAAACGGATTTCGGCGTTTTCGATGTAAATTAGGGACAAACAAATCCCGCACAACCATTTTTGGAACAAAAAAAATTTTCGCCGAAAAAGTCAAAAAAAAATATTTTTTTACAAAAAAGTTTGCAAAAATTTGAAAAAGTTTTTGACCCAATTTTTTGCAAAATTTTGAAAAACCACTATGCGCGTCAAATAGGCCCGAAAACGACAAATACGTGCCAAATACGCGTTTTTCGAATTTTTGCGTTTTTGACATTTTTGACCATTTTCAAAAAAACCGGTTTTTGGCCATTTTGGCCCAAAAATGTGAATTTTGGGAAAATCGCAAAATGCCCGTTCTCGCTCGAAATTGAATCATTTTTAAAACGGATTTCGGCGTTTTCGATGTAAATTAGGGACAAACAAATCCCGCACAACCATTTTTGGAACAAAAAAAATTTTCGCCGAAAAAGTCAAAAAAAAATATTTTTTTACAAAAAAGTTTGCAAAAATTTGAAAAAGTTTTTGACCCAATTTTTTGCAAAATTTTGAAAAACCACTATGCGCGTCAAATAGGCCCAAAACGACAAATACGTGCCAAATACGCGTTTTTCGAATTTTTGCGTTTTTGACATTTTTGACCATTTTCAAAAAAACCGGTTTTTGGCCATTTTGGCCCAAAAATGTGAATTTTGGGAAAATCGCAAAATGCCCGTTCTCGCTCGAAATTGAATCATTTTTAAAACGGATTTCGGCGTTTTCGATGTAAATTAGGGACAAACAAATCCCGCACAACCATTTTTGGAACAAAAAAAATTTTCGCCGAAAAAGTCAAAAAAAAATATTTTTTTACAAAAAAGTTTGCAAAAATTTGAAAAAGTTTTTGACCCAATTTTTTGCAAAATTTTGAAAAACCACTATGCGCGTCAAATAGGCCCGAAAACGACAAATACGTGCCAAATACGCGTTTTTCGAATTTTTGCGTTTTTGACATTTTTGACCATTTTCAAAAAAACCGGTTTTTGGCCATTTTGGCCCAAAAATGTGAATTTTGGGAAAATCGCAAAATGCCCGTTCTCGCTCGAAATTGAATCATTTTTAAAACGGATTTCGGCGTTTTCGATGAAAATTAGGGACAAACAAATCCCGCACAACCATTTTTGGAACAAAAAAAATTTTCGCCGAAAAAGTCAAAAAAAAATATTTTTTTACAAAAAAGTTTGCAAAAATTTGAAAAAGTTTTTGACCCAATTTTTTGCAAAATTTTGAAAAACCACTATGCGCGTCAAATAGGCCCGAAAACGACAAATACGTGCCAAATACGCGTTTTTCGAATTTTTGCGTTTTTGACATTTTTGACCATTTTCAAAAAAACCGGTTTTTGGCCATTTTGGCCCAAAAATGTGAATTTTGGGAAAATCGCAAAATGCCCGTTCTCGCTCGAAATTGAATCATTTTTAAAACGGATTTCGGCGTTTTCGATGAAATTAGGGACAAACAAATCCCGCACAACCATTTTTGGAACAAAAAAAATTTTCGCCGAAAAAGTCAAAAAAAAATATTTTTTTACAAAAAAGTTTGCAAAAATTTGAAAAAGTTTTTGACCCAATTTTTTGCAAAATTTTGAAAAACCACTATGCGCGTCAAATAGGCCCAAAACGACAAATACGTGCCAAATACGCGTTTTTCGAATTTTTGCGTTTTTGACATTTTTGACCATTTTCAAAAAAACCGGTTTTTGGCCATTTTGGCCCAAAAATGTGAATTTTGGGAAAATCGCAAAATGCCCGTTCTCGCTCGAAATTGAATCATTTTTAAAACGGATTTCGGCGTTTTCGATGTAAATTAGGGACAAACAAATCCCGCACAACCATTTTTGGAACAAAAAAAATTTTCGCCGAAAAAGTCAAAAAAAAATATTTTTTTACAAAAAAGTTTGCAAAAATTTGAAAAAGTTTTTGACCCAATTTTTTGCAAAATTTTGAAAAACCACTATGCGCGTCAAATAGGCCCCAAAACGACAAATACGTGCCAAATACGCGTTTTTCGAATTTTTGCGTTTTTGACATTTTTGACCATTTTCAAAAAAACCGGTTTTTGGCCATTTTGGCCCAAAAATGTGAATTTTGGGAAAATCGCAAAATGCCCGTTCTCGCTCGAAATTGAATCATTTTTAAAACGGATTTCGGCGTTTTCGATGTAAATTAGGGACAAACAAATCCCGCACAACCATTTTTGGAACAAAAAAAATTTTCGCCGAAAAAGTCAAAAAAAAATATTTTTTTACAAAAAAGTTTGCAAAATTTGAAAAAGTTTTTGACCCAATTTTTTGCAAAATTTTGAAAAACCACTATGCGCGTCAAATAGGCCCCAAAACGACAAATACGTGCCAAATACGCGTTTTTCGAATTTTTGCGTTTTTGACATTTTTGACCATTTTCAAAAAAACCGGTTTTTGGCCATTTTGGCCCAAAAATGTGAATTTGGGAAAATCGCAAAATGCCCGTTCTCGCTCGAAATTGAATCATTTTTAAAACGGATTTCGGCGTTTTCGATGTAAATTAGGGACAAACAAATCCCGCACAACCATTTTTGGAACAAAAAAAATTTTCGCCGAAAAAGTCAAAAAAAAATATTTTTTTTACAAAAAAGTTTGCAAAAATTTGAAAAAGTTTTTGACCCAATTTTTTGCAAAATTTTGAAAAACCACTATGCGCGTCAAATAGGCCCCAAAACGACAAATACGTGCCAAATACGCGTTTTTCGAATTTTTGCGTTTTTGACATTTTTGACCATTTTCAAAAAAACCGGTTTTTGGCCATTTTGGCCCAAAAATGTGAATTTTGGGAAAATCGCAAAATGCCCGTTCTCGCTCGAAATTGAATCATTTTTAAAACGGATTTCGGCGTTTTCGATGTAAATTAGGGACAAACAAATCCCGCACAACCATTTTTGGAACAAAAAAAATTTTCGCCGAAAAAGTCAAAAAAAAATATTTTTTTACAAAAAAGTTTGCAAAAATTTGAAAAAGTTTTTGACCCAATTTTTTGCAAAATTTGAAAAACCACTATGCGCGTCAAATAGGCCCCAAAACGACAAATACGTGCCAAATACGCGTTTTTCGAATTTTTGCGTTTTTGACATTTTTGACCATTTTCAAAAAAACCGGTTTTTGGCCATTTTGGCCCAAAAATGTGAATTTTGGGAAAATCGCAAAATGCCCGTTCTCGCTCGAAATTGAATCATTTTTAAAACGGATTTCGGCGTTTTCGATGTAAATTAGGGACAAACAAATCCCGCACAACCATTTTTGGAACAAAAAAAATTTTCGCCGAAAAAGTCAAAAAAAAATATTTTTTTACAAAAAAATTTGCAAAAATTTGAAAAAGTTTTTGACCCAATTTTTTGCAAAATTTTGAAAAACCACTATGCGCGTCAAATAGGCCCAAAACGACAAATACGTGCCAAATACGCGTTTTTCGAATTTTTGCGTTTTTGACATTTTTGACCATTTTCAAAAAAACCGGTTTTTGGCCATTTTGGCCCAAAAATGTGAATTTTGGGAAAATCGCAAAATGCCCGTTCTCGCTCGAAATTGAATCATTTTTAAAACGGATTTCGGCGTTTTCGATGTAAATTAGGGACAAACAAATCCCGCACAACCATTTTTGGAACAAAAAAAATTTTCGCCGAAAAAGTCAAAAAAAAATATTTTTTTACAAAAAAATTTGCAAAAATTTGAAAAAGTTTTTGACCCAATTTTTTGCAAAATTTTGAAAAACCACTATGCGCGTCAAATAGGCCCCAAAACGACAAATACGTGCCAAATACGCGTTTTTCGAATTTTTGCGTTTTTGACATTTTTGACCATTTTCAAAAAAACCGGTTTTTGGCCATTTTGGCCCAAAAATGTGAATTTTGGGAAAATCGCAAAATGCCCGTTCTCGCTCGAAATTGAATCATTTTTAAAACGGATTTCGGCGTTTTCGATGTAAATTAGGGACAAACAAATCCCGCACAACCATTTTTGGAACAAAAAAAATTTTCGCCGAAAAAGTCAAAAAAAAATATTTTTTTACAAAAAAGTTTGCAAAAATTTGAAAAAGTTTTTGACCCAATTTTTTGCAAAATTTTGAAAAACCACTATGCGCGTCAAATAGGCCCCAAAACGACAAATACGTGCCAAATACGCGTTTTTCGAATTTTTGCGTTTTTGACATTTTTGACCATTTTCAAAAAAACCGGTTTTTGGCCATTTTGGCCCAAAAATGTGAATTTTGGGAAAATCGCAAAATGCCCGTTCTCGCTCGAAATTGAATCATTTTTAAAACGGATTTCGGCGTTTTCGATGTAAATTAGGGACAAACAAATCCCGCACAACCATTTTTGGAACAAAAAAAATTTTCGCCGAAAAAGTCAAAAAAAAATTTTTTTACAAAAAAATTTGCAAAAATTTGAAAAAGTTTTTGACCCAATTTTTTGCAAAATTTTGAAAAACCACTATGCGCGTCAAATAGGCCCGAAAACGACAAATACGTGCCAAATACGCGTTTTTCGAATTTTTGCGTTTTTGACATTTTTGACCATTTTCAAAAAAACCGGTTTTTGGCCATTTTGGCCCAAAATGTGAATTTTGGGAAAATCGCAAAATGCCCGTTCTCGCTCGAAATTGAATCATTTTTAAAACGGATTTCGGCGTTTTCGATGTAAATTAGGGACAAACAAATCCCGCACAACCATTTTTGGAACAAAAAAAATTTTCGCCGAAAAAGTCAAAAAAAAATATTTTTTTACAAAAAAGTTTGCAAAAATTTGAAAAAGTTTTTGACCCAATTTTTTGCAAAATTTGAAAAACCACTATGCGCGTCAAATAGGCCCAAAACGACAAATACGTGCCAAATACGCGTTTTTCGAATTTTTGCGTTTTTGACATTTTTTTGAGTTTTGAATAAAATTTGACGATTTTTTTGTTGTTTTTTATATTTTTTATGTTTTTTTTTTATCTATTTGGTTGATTTGTGATGATATTTACAATCTGTGTTTGGGATGATGAAATGGCCTGATGTGAGTATGATATGTTTACTTATAATGCCAGTGAATTATTGGCTTTGGAGAGATTTTGTATGGAAGTAATATTTCATTCATATTTTTTGTGGTGCTGTGTCATAGCTTTAAGGAAATGTTGTCATTGACTCCTTCACTTCGTCTTAGTCACGAGAATCAAGGTGAATTTCGGACCCTTAATCTCTCTCCTTCACTTTCACCATAGCATTTCGATAGTTGTCTCTGTATGAGACGGAAAAGAACTGAGAAAAACTGAATTCGTTGCGATATTGAAGGTTATAATGGATGATATTTATCGTTTATGCCGATTTGAAATTTTTACTTTTATATATTAGTTTTTTTTCCAGCAGAAAAAGTTGAATGTTAGCTAAACAAAATTTGTAGGAATAAGTAAAACATTGTGGCACATTATCCTCTTTTCCGGAGATTATTATCGGGACTTGAACCGCCGTGCGAGGATTTATTCTTGCTGCCTTAACTCATTCTAATTTTTGCATTTCTTCAATTTTCATCATTCCAATTTTTGAAACCTCACTCATTGGCGTGTATTCTTTTCATTGAGCCCTGAATTTTTTCTGTGGAGAATCATTCGAAGGAGGCGAGGAAAATAATTTTTTTGGAGTGTGATAAAGGTGTGGGTATTTGATGGATTCTGAGGTGGAGATTTCTTCCCATTGTGGTGGAGCAGCAATAGCATCAATCCCTTTTATTTTTCGTGCAGTCGAAATCCTAGAATTCATTCTTCGCAGTCTGAAAGACATTCATTACAAAAAATTTAAGGACATCCTGTTTCTTAGATGTCACTGAATGCGAGCCCGCCGAAACTTGGATCTGATCGAGGCGCTTTAGCTCTTATTATTCACCAACAACGGAAAATATTTTCATTCCAAATTGCAAAGAGGGAAGAGGAGCCCAAGGAAAAAGCCATCTCTCCAAGAATACGAGGTGAATGCTTTTCAATGCGATGGAGGATATTTTCAGAGGAGGTTTTGAATACTGTAAAGACGCGTCTCTTGGATTTCTTGAATCAGAAATTTTAGGGAATCTTTGTTGATGTTTCGTCAAGGTAATTTAGATCAGCAGAGGGTGCCGAGTGATTCGAAAAATATGAGAGCCTTCCCCTAATGCGGCATCGATTGAGGAAAATATTCTCATTTAATTGCGGGCTATTAAAGAAGAAGAATCAACTCTCGAAGAATTGAGACTTTAGCTTCATCGCGCCAAGATATCACCGGAGGCATCCCTGAGGAAAATAAAATTCTAATTCTTTTTCTTGCAAGGAAGATTTCAATTTTTTTTATTTTTTAGCTTTTAAGTTCTTTGCTTTTATTGTGAGAATTGGCGACTGAAGTATTCAATCAATGGGGAAGATTAAGGGCACTGACGCTATGGTTAGGCGCTTACCACTAAGATGAAATTATATTCTTCCAGAAGGACTTGAATGGAGGAAGTAATATACCATCTTGTGTCTTTTGTGTGGGAGATTATTATTGCTATGGAGTGGAGTGTTATCACTGGCACACTCACGTGTTTCTTGTAGTGTTAAACAGATCCAATGCGCGAAACCTAACCTCAATATCCCCATCCCAACGTCTCGATACACAACTGTGTCCTGAGACGGAAAGAGGCTGTAAGAAACTGATTTTGTTGCGATAATAAAAATGTGTTGGATGATATTTATCGAGCATTCTTATTTGATTTTTTTATACTTTAGCTTTCTTCCCTTAGCGAAAGCTGAACATTGGTCACAAGAAAACTGACAAAAACGGTGAGACTTTGTTGACACAGAATCCTCTTCTCCGGATATTATTATCAAGATTTGAATCGACGGAAAGAAGGAATTCATTCCAGCCGCCTTAACCTATTCTAATTTTTTTGTCTGTTTGCCTTTTCTGGAAAAGCACACTCATTGGCACGTATGCTTTTGAATTAAGCTCTGCCGTTTTTTTTCTGCTTGAGAGAATCATTCGAAGGTGGCGAGGAGGAATAATTTTTTTTGGATCATGGTAAATCGTGTGGGCATTTGTTGGATTCTATGGATAGATTTCTTTCCACTGTGGTGGCAGCAGCAATAGCATCAATCCCTTTTATTTTTGGAGTGGTCGAAATCCTAGAATTCATTCTTCGCAGTCTGAAAGGCATCCATTGCAAAAAATATAAGGACATACTGTTTCTTAGATGTCACTGAATGTGAACTCACCGAAACATTGGATCTGATCGAGGCGCTTTAGCTCTTATTATTCACCAACAAAGGAAAATATTTTCACTCCAAATTGCAAAGAGGGAAGAGAGAGACCTACAGGTGGGAAGCCATCTCTCCAAGAATACGAGGTGAATGCTTTTCAGTGCGATGGAAGATATTTTTCGGAGGAGAATTTAATACTGGAAAGACGCGTCTCATCGATTTCTTGTGTGATGGAATTGAAAAGAGTCTATTGACCTTTCGTCAAGGCCATCTAGATCAACGAGAATTCCGTGTATTGTGGAGAAAAATATGAGAATCCTTTTCTAAATGCACCGTCGCCTGAAAAATATCTTTGGCTTACAGAACATTGGGAAGAGGTAATCAGGACTCTTGATGACCGGCAACGTCAGGCTCATCGCACCAAGATATCACCCATAAAAAATGCATCACTGGAAAAATGAAAATTCTAAATTCATTTTTTTGAAGGAACCGTACAGTTTATGATTGTCGTGCATGTGTGGGTGTGTGATTGTTTTTTCAACGTGGAAAAAGTAACATTGCTTCCGACCAATCGTGTTGTATTGAATTGTCTTCTGATCACCATCAGAGAGCTAAATGTAACACGGGAAAGATGGTTCAATTTATTCTTATTAGTGAGTATGCTATACAGTTGAGTGCATTCTGGAAATAATAGTAAACCAACACTTCAATTTTTTTTTCATTAGAGTAAGTGTAGTGTGCTTTAGGATTTCAGTGACGCGAGTAAAATGGCTGAATCCCAAAAGAGTCAGAATGAGAAGTAAGTGTCCTCTATTTAATTACAAATGTGAAGACACACCATCTAAGTCACACTTCATTTAAGTTCTGTTTTTTCTTAAATTTAGTCTGTAGAATTTCTATCTGAGATGATTTAGAAACCAATTATAAGATTTATTGATGTGTTCAGCGTGGAAGTTTGCAGTGGAAAATTGTGGCAGTGTAAGAAGATAAAAAGAGTAAATATTTGCGATCGTGTGTAAGCTAAAACTCTTGTGTTTATTTCCGATTTTGTTAATGCGATCAAAAATCTAATAGTAATTTGATGGCAAGTTTTTTTTAATGTGGAGTTGCTATTTTGATTCAAAGAAGCTTTTGATTTCATTGTTATTAAATTTTATTTAATGAAGTTGATGTAAAACTTTATACGCAATTTCATTGTTGTGTATCAGTGCGGTTCAGGGTTGTGCTTTTTATTTAGCTGAAAGACTCGCGAGTTAGGAGCTTTTTTGAAATATTTTCAACGGAATTTGAGTGAAGTGAAATTCACCATAAATGATAGTAGCAAGGCTACTCATTTACACATACGTTTCAGGTGTTGTATCCGATAATAACAATAAAGCAGCATTTCATAATGTTTTATTTTAATTACGTGTGTGTGTGGTGAGTTAGGATATTATTCACACAAGTGTAAACGTGTGAACGTGCAAGTATCGATAACTTAAAAGGATTACTCTGCGCTTTACTCTACAAAATGGAAATATAATCCACATAATTTAGCATGCGCTCATTTTTTCTCTTTTTTTTTTTACATGGTTTGTGATTCATTTTTTGGAGAATTATTTAGGTTGATAACATGTATTTGACTACTTGCCTCATCCTTAAAGTTTTTCCGATCCCTAAACGGTTTAGATTTTTTTCGAAAGCAGTGAATACGGTATTACCGCTCCAGGATTTAGTATTAACCATGGTACTCGGGCTATATTTGATTTATGAGAGTTCAAAAGATGATCATTTTAAGCCTTCTATCATTCTTCCCTGAGAGAAAATTTAAAAGATTTTATTCATAATTTCTTTGAATAATTTTTTTGTCAAAAAAAATAATAAGGGAGGCAATATCTTTTTTTGGTGAGTCATTTCTTTGGGATGCGGATGTGGAGGTGTTGATGGATGAATATTGAGTAAAAATACATTATGCTTCTACGTTCCTCGGGGCTTTTATTTTGATCTTCACACAAGTATAATTACTTTCCTTTGGTTTGATGTTTCTTTTTCTTTTTTGAAAACTATAAAGTTCAATTTCTTGTTTGTCCTTACTTTATATGCGTTCACTAAAGTAAAAATTAGTCTATAGTGGTGTAAAACGTATCAGCCCCTTTAGATACACAGGTGTGGTTGGTAATTAAATTCGGCGCCTTATAAAATTTAATGAATTATCTCGTCATAAATATTACGTAGAGAAAAGCGACACACTTGGTTTGCGGGAGCATCCGACATTATTCTAGCTGTAGTAACATATTTTTCAAAAGTCTTATATTAAATAACCATATCGAAGTGCATTTGAAGGAAGGATTTACTTCACCAGCAGTCGGTTAGAAATTCTGCGAATAAACCGCAAGTATCCTGATTTGAAGGTAGAAAGTTTCAACGGCCTAATTCTGCGTAACGTGTTACAAGCCGCTTATATTTCAGCCCAACGAATTCAAAATCTTATATTTGACGCTCTCAATCCTTTTACTGCCTTGCGTTGCAAAAAGGAATTATTTTTTTAAAGATAGTCTCAACGACAAGTTGATTTATCTATATGTTTTTTTTGAATAACAATTGGGAGGTTTAATATATATATATATATTTCTTAAGACGAGTGTAGGACGATGTTTTCGCCGAGCATTGAAATCAATTTAGACCAACCTCAAGTTTTATTACGCTGGGAACTGCGTGAATCTCCTTTCAGTAATCCATTTTAACATATAGTACTTAGAGAGCATAGTTCTTATATATTTCATTATACAAAACCCATTTTCCGTGCGGAACCAGGGGCGGTGTGCCCATTGGGTTTGTTGAGCCAATAAAGTCTTTTGGGTTTGTAAGAAGAAATTTAAGCAAAGCAGGATAATCTAAAGATACATTCGTCAACTGCAATCGTTTCCAATGAGAATGTGAGAGACTTTGACTAGCTCAAACTGTTAATAACGTTGGATTTCACGGTCAATCCCTTTCCAACTTAAAGAAAAAATTTTAGATTTTCAGTGGCCAGTTTTATCGAAGCCCTGGGGAGAATTAGAAGCATCACGGGAATCGGACTGGAAATGGCGATGACGAGGCCCAGATTTACTGAAAAATTACAAGCAATTTGTATAGGGGGATTATGGACAGTGCTTTGCTTTGCACTGCATATCGAGGCTGCGGAGAAGGCCATAAACGGTATGGAGTTCACAGTTCTCTGCAACCTCGTCCGGATAGCTGACGCCGTGCAAGACGTCTCCGACGAGACCTTCCTCAACACCCTGGCAGATTGGGAAGAAATAAAAAATACTTATAAAGTGGTCGAGACTTTCGTCGTCCAGCTTGGCGGCAATGAAACGCCGGTCAAAATAACAGCCGGCGATTTTTCGGTGACTCTTGAGGACTCCGTGAAAATTAGGCGAAACCACCTCGCGATGAGCATTCTCAAAGTGAAGCTCCAGGGTATGGTGGAGGCTGTACGCAAATTGAAAGAGGAAGCCAGTACGGCATACAAATCGGCTCAAACCAAAGCATTAGCGGCTATTGCAGGAGGTGAGCATCGTCTGGCTGATGTCGAGGCCAAGGTTGTGAAACAAAGGTATCCGGCACTCAGTGGACCGAACAGACAAACCGTTTGCCAATTTGCAGGTGGAGGATGCCAGAGTGGGAACGGAAAAGCGGGTTGCAACCTGGTCCACGACATAATGTGTTTGTGCACCCCTACGACGCACGCCAGCAGCGCCAACATACTTTGTGGAGTCGAAGTGAGCAGCGCCAACTCCAACGGAAAATGGCATCAGGGAACCATCGCGGGGAACCTCGACACAAAAGTGTGGACTCCGCACTTGGAGGCGTGTCGGCGTCAGAAGCTCCCTACTGAATTCACACAAGAGAATATACAGTTGGCGATCGAGCGATTCTATAATCTACTCGGTGCGCAGGCGCAGGCGACCGTGGCGGCCCCCGCGAGCATGCAATTCAAATGGATCTTGGGAAAACCCCATACCGCAGCCCAATTTTGTGACGGTAACCAAGGCTCAGCGTCGGCTGCATGTGTGGACTACTCCACCGGTAGCGAGAAATTCGACTTAAGCGAGATTGAGTGGCTTAAAAGCCTACGAGAAGCGGCTGAAAAAATCAAGGATGCACAACGGTGCGCCGCAGCCGACAATGCCACACTCCAGCGGGCTTACTCAGTCCTTCTCAGTGCTGAGACAATTTTGATCGACGCAAATGTGTCAGCAGGCGCATTCAGCAGATCCGAGTCAGGGGTATGGTGAAGGAATATCCATCTCCAAGCAAAGGAACACCAGTCCATTCTACTCCCGAAAAAGTGAATCCTTCAGATTCGGCGATTACCGTAAAGAGCCTCAACCAAATATCTTTATTCGCCTTCTTATTCTAAAAAAAACCGCAAAAAAGAAGTAGGAAGCCACTCAAAACCAGTGAAACAAGAGTGAACCAAAAAACATCACAATTAATCTGGCGCCTAATTTGTTTCGCTGCCACTCCCTTTCACTCGTTAGGGTTAGGGTTTTCTTCCTTTTTTCTTTTTTTTCTTTTTCTTTTTCTTTTTCTTTCTTTTTCTTTTTGAATAATAGGTTAGGGTTAGGTTAGGGTTAGGGTTAGGTTAGGGTTAGGGTTAGGGTTAGGGTTAGGGTTAGGTTAGGGTTTAGGGTTATTAGGGTTAGGGTTAGGGTTAGGGTTAGGGTTAGGGTTAGGGTTAGGGTTA